>CM017566.1:15043921-15396421 GCA_007844125.1 Sinonovacula constricta | reverse complement strand
GAGAGAGAGAGAGAGAGAGAGAGAGAGAGAGAGAGAGAGAGAGAATGATATATGTTTGTACATAGTAAAATGATAGACATAAAAATATTCAGTGCGACTGCATATTTACGCAGCTGTTCTAGAATTATAAAGTGTATTTCCGAGCAGTGAAAGTAAGCCAAGAAGTTTGCATGAAAAGCAATAACACGACCAAAACAATCGTTATATTTGTGTTCGTATATCTAACCGATGATGCATGCCATCATAATCATTTAAACATCAGCGCAACATTTGTGTTATCATCGGTTGAAAACCAGAACCCAAGTTTCCGATGGGATACATAGACAACATTACGCGGCAATGAAGAACTCTGTCATTAAATAGATCCCGTCATTATCTGGGGGTGGGGGCGGTCGTCATTTGACACCCAGTATAACGGATTAAAGTATCGGATATCATGCAGTAAACTATCAACACGATAAACTCTGACATGCATTTATCTATCGCCTTTGTTTTACAGCAGCTCTTTTGTTCCGGTCAGTGTTTAGGTGACAATAACCGAAGAACCACGCCCTTGATTTTTTGAAACTATGATTCCGCAAAACAAACGTGTCCTTGTCGCTATTAAATCGGTCCATTTTCTCATGTATTATTCGGGTATAGATTGCCAATAAAAGGTAACGAAAAATTAATTAACTCGTCTAAATTACGGGAATAGTTGACGGTTAGGTGACGTCTATACGTGTATGAAGGTGTCTTCTTTCTTCACAGCACACAAACCATCCACACTACACACTTGTTTAATATCGGGTCAATATCGGGCCAATCAGTGAACTGGTGTTTGTTTGTTTGTTTGTTTGTTGGGTTTATCGTCCCACCAACAGCGTTTTAGTTATCTGGAGACGGTGTCCACTTGAAGTAGATATAGTGCTGCCTTCACGGTGTATAGCATGTCGTGAACACCTGGCATGATACCACACCCAGTCACATTATCCTGACACCGGGCCAACCAGTCGTATAACTACTCTTGTATTTGCTTGAGCGTCAGACAGGGAGCTATACCACTACCATTTTAACGACTTTGGTGTGTCGCGGCCCAGGATCGAACCCGGTGCCTCCCGTACCTAGAGCCGACGCTCTACCGATTGCGCTACCAGGTCCGGTGTGAACTGTTGTTGACTGACGGCTACACATGACGGACTTTTAATATACAGGGTGTCTAATTACTAAAGTAGGCGAATTTCCAAGATCATGAAAAGCTGTCAATTTCAGCTCCTTCATCCAGTGTGCAAATGAACAACACGTCATATGACGTCATCGATGAAATGTATAGTCAGTAAGCAGTGTCTATAAAGGCTTATATAGAACCGTTATAGCGCGTTTTATTCGCCAAGCCTAGATAAAGAAAAGACCAGATTAACACGTTCTGGATCGCACATAAACAAGAGATTTTAGGTGATTTTAACACACATTTAGGTTAAACAAAAAGTAAATAAAATAAGAGTGTAAAACGTTTGTGGCTGAACGTCTAGGTCGTTTCAATTCTTTTGACCATTGACCATTCGCCGATGACGAGGGTCATATATCGAACATTTAACGGCAATAATCGTGCCTAGACCTTCCAAACTAGGCATATATTTACGTTAAACCTGTACTAAAATGTCAAGCATACAACATTAGTGTCAAACAATGAAGTATCAATGAAAATGACGATGCTGTGGATTAATTTTACTTGGTTTTGTATGTTTGGGATGTTTCAGATGCATTCTCTTGATTGAACATTATTGGTGTCTTTTTTTTAATTACACTAACACAATAATGGCTATGATGTTGAAATGGATTAAGACACCCGAGATAAGTCTGGACAAAATCATCGGCGCACCGCTGGTCAGCTAGAATACCTTCCCATGTGAAAGTTCTCGCCCCTACTGGGACTCGAATCCCGGCCGTGGTAGATTATAACGAGTTTAAATTCTTTTGAAAAGTTTTGATTCAAGCAGTTTACATGCGTTAAAAGGAAATATGTATTTATTATAGAATATTATAAAAGGCAAATCAGAGTTTTTAGATCCCTTTTACCTGCTCCTGCGAAAGTAATTTTTTATTAAAGTTATGTTTGCCAAAAATTAAATTCACTTTGCTTTGTCTTGCAAAAAGATCGATTTAATATAACTAATAAAATTTACAAACTGGCCCAACCTGCAATCCATCTACATGGGTTAAACCCTAAAATCCCACAAGGATCATTTGTATTCGATTTTAATTGTCTTTCTTTAGATAACGAAACCTCACTGTCTCAAACAAAGCCTGGGTTAGCTTTCACACGCAATGGACGTATTAAGCGAAATGTTTGTATAGTAGCAGAATGTGGTGGAATTTACCCACACTGATCGTATTGGAGAGTCACTTTCTACCATCTGAGGACCAAATGTATACATTTCTTAGGCGCCACTACGTCTAAATCTCCTGGATAATTGTTTGATGTAAGTTTAACACGTTTTTGACACTAAACAATGGCAGTATTGTCATGCAAAGGTGTAACAATACGAAAGTCGGAAATACGTTTGTTGATGTAGCACTTACGAAAGTGGAGATGAATGTTAATACGAAATACCAAAGACCTATGTGTGTATAGGTCTTTGGAATTACACTGTATCTGTCTTTGTGTGAGATATTGTATCTGTCAGATGTCGCTCTCGAACTTTGTTGACTATTTCTGACCCACGCTGAGAAATAATTTTGAAATTGCTGAACTATTGGATGTCAGTGATAACACTATTCTAATTAATACAGAACAGCAACGTGTTTTTGCGTGAATGTAATATGAAAGTATGAAGACAATATTGTATTAAATAATCAAAATTGCCATTATCATCCATGCACAAAAGCTTATAAAATAAAACTAATGAAGCAAATTTTTGGTTGCAGTCCGGAGTGCAAAAAGATGGTTTCAACGCACTTTGAGGTCTTATACACTTTGGAGTCCAGCGCACCTTAAAGTCTTAGGCACATTGGTGTCCAGCGTACGTTGGGGTTTACGCACTTTTGGGGCCCACACACTTTGGGACCTACATGAACGCATCCTGGTGTCCTACGCTATATGGGATCCAACGCACTTTGGGGTCCTAAGCATTTTAACTTCCTACGCACTTCGGGTGCATAACACGTTGGGTTTCTACGCACTTTGGGGTCCTAAGCACTTTGGTGTCTATGTGAACCTACGCACTTTGTGTTTCTACGCACTTTGGTGTCTTTGCACTTTGGTTTCCAGCGCACTTTGTGGTCATAGGCACTTCAGGGGTACTGTGTGCTTTGGTGTTCTACGCACTTTATCGGTCAATGCACTTTGGTGTTCAGCGCACTTTGTGGTCCTTCGCACTTTGGGTTCCTATGCAATTGGGGTCCTACGCACTTTAGGGTCGACCCCATGGGATTAGGATGATGGTGAATGAGTTTCATTTGTTTTGTCAAGTAAATGTTTAAACGATTAATCCTTTATATAATATGTGAAATGAATAATGGACCCTAACATACATAAGTATGTTACATATCGATGCACTTTAAGAGTCATTTTTCAAAGCGGACCTCAGAGTTTGTTAAAGTAGACGCATTATGGGTCGGACACCCATACTGTGTTCCCAGTGAGCCAATTATATAGTACAGCAAGTGACTATAAATTGCTCTAATTATTAAATCAATTATTTACTAAAATAAATACATCTCATTTTCATACTTTCACACTTCAACATATACATATTTAATCATTTATCATAGATATCGTGTATATTGTCGAGAGAATAGTACATGTATATAGCGTAATTTATGGAATGCAATCGCTCGCTCCTATGTCGTTTTTTTTCCTTATTAAGGTCTGAGATGAAGTTCGACTTTTTTATAACATACAAGTCTATGCCCGATACTTGTAAAAATAAAATAATATATGGTTAAGTAATAATCTTATAACTAATGAATTAATGGTATTTCCAGATTTCTCATACATATCTGTAGTCAGTAAAATCTACTGATTCACTAACTAAATATTTCGGTAAAACAAGGGTTTTTAAATGAAGGATTGTCTTATATAAGCATTCTTGTAATTGTGTTTTTTACAGACAGTTTATCGTAACTTGCATAGAATAATTGTAGATCCAGATTAGCAAGTTCCAGCATCGAGCTGTGTAACCAGAATATTTTCTGCAGTGTCTCTTGCTATATGTCTTGTTACATGTTCGTTGTGTATGATAGCAAATAGAAAGTTACTAACAGTCAAAAGATTAATATATGCTCGAACCTAAGGAGATACAATATAACTGCTAAATATATTGCGCGAATGTTTATTAAGACTCCATATGATAAATTGTGCTAACACAATAATTGGGCAATGAATAACAAATACAAGACGTTATAGTAGGTCCATAGCCGGTTAATCAATTGAACGGTTAAGAAAGACTTCAAACCACGAGATAAGAATATGAAACAGAAGTAAATATTTCAAGCATCTTACAATAACAAGGTGGGAAATACGTGTCGAATCGAAGATAAAATAATCCCTTATGAATGTATTGTGGATTTCTTCAATAAGTACTTCCAAACAATGAATGGTTGCGAAGAATGTTACTCATGCTTCTTTCTCCACTTTCTATACAACGTTGCTATAATCCTCCCCCTTTCTTCTTCTTCTTCTTTTTCTATTCGTCTTCTTTTCTCTCTTCCTCTCATTCTTTTTTTTCTTCTTTTTTATACTTTTCTTCTTTTTCGTTACTTTATTCTCTTTTTCCTTCTTTCCTTTACAGTTTTCTTCTGTTCTTAGTTTAGTTTTATTTTCTTTTTTCTGATATCGTGTTGTTTGTTCTTTTTCTTATTTCCCTTTCCACTCAGTTTCTCTTATTATTATATTTTTCTCTTTCTCTCTCTCGTCCCCATTCTTCCCCTCCACTTAATTCCAACAATCTTCTCCTCATTTAATGACTAGACCTGTTATCTTTTGTTCTGTTTGTCTGCCAAGGCTTTACTCGTGCCTTACACTTCTATTTAAACAATAACGTGATCTTAACATGTCAAATAAAAGAGATTTATAATACCATTTTTCAAATTATATTGGTTTATATATCACTATTGTTGTATCCATCAATACTGTTTTATCTATCACTATTGTTGTATCTATCACTACTGTTGTATCTATCACTACTGTTGTATCTATCACTACTGTTGTATCTATCGCCATTGTTGTATCTATCACTACTGTTGTATCTATCACTACTGTTGTATCTATCACTACTGTTGTATCTATCACTACTGTTTTATCTATCACTACTGTTTTATCTATCACTTATGTTGTATCTATCACTACTGTTGTATCTATCACTACTGTTTTATCTATCACTACTGTTGTATCTATCACTACTGTTGTATCTATCACTACTGTTTTATCTATCACTTATGTTGTATCTATCACTACTGTTGTATCTATCACTACTGTTGTATCTATCACTACTGTTTTATCTATCACTACTGTTGTATCTATCACTATTGTTGTATCTATCGCTATTGTTATATCTATCACTACTGTTGTATCTATCACTACTGTTTTATCTATCACTACTGTTGTATCTATCACTACTGTTGTATCTATCACTACTGTTGTATCTATCACTACTGTTTTATCTATCACTACTGTTGTATCTATCACTACTGTTGTATCTATCACTACTGTTGTATCTATCACTATTGTTGTATCTATCACTACTGTTGTATCTATCACTACTGTTTTATCTATTACTGCTGTTGTTTTTTTTTATCACTGTTGTTTTATCTATCACTGTTGTTGTATCTATCACTGTTGTTTTATCTATCACTGCTGTTTTATATTTCTTCAACTTAGTTTATCAATTTTACTGTTTCGTTCTTTTATTTTATCTTTCCTTTCTTCTTCTTCTTTTTCTTAGTCTACATTTTCGTTTGGATTTTTTTGGATAATTTCCTTCCTTTTTCCTACTCACTTCTCACAGTCCAGGTATCTACTAATACCAGTCTTTGGTATGTTTTTCTCTCATTCTTTTTTATTTTTATATTTTTCTTCTCCTTTACCATAATAGCAATGTTCACATGTACAATGAAGGTATCAAAAATTATATTAAATTCGATTTTACTTTGTAATGGAACTTGTGTTATTTTTCATTCATTATCTTAAGAGCAAAGAAAACAAACAGTTTAACTTGAATTCATGTATTCAAGAACATTTAAAGAAGACAAAAATTTGCAAAAAATACGAAAGCAATCACTTTTTTATAGCAAAGAAAAATGAGTGTTTTAGAGAACATTTCAAATAAAGTTAAATCGTGCTTGTAAAACTTTAAAATACAATCGTCGAGTTAAGATCTGTCCCATGTTAATTTATTAAACTTATCTCATTGCAAACTTAAGACATGACGCAAGAAGAATACAGTGTATAACTTTACTTAAATTTGTCCATTCCTGGTTAAAAATGAAAACAAAGAGCGTTTAATAATTGTTAAGGAACACAACGGATATATGAATATAAAAATATAATATTTCTTCGCAGCGTTAGAAGGTTCTCATACTCTTCGTGCATTTTTTGTTCAATATGATAATAAACAACTAATTACTTCAGTAACTATAGTAGTACTGGCTCTTTCAAGGAATAAATCGAATAGACTGTATATCGTAGAGATAAATCCCGACCTCAGTAGATATAAAAAGGGCTTGGAACTCACTCCTGTTTTATCCCTAATAACAATAAAACTATGAAGTTGCTATCAGGCTGTTTCACGCAGAATTCTTAACGCCCATGTTTCAATCCCAATTCATAGAAGGAAGGTGTTTCATATTGGTACTCTCCACACCCTGGCCTCCTTAAAAGTAGACTTTCTCAGAGAAAAACTCCTTACTTTATGTTTTATAGGATATTTTCGCAATAAAAAATGCGTCCAGATCAATGAATGCACTAAGTTTGTACCCTTCTGTACCGAGTTAACGAACTTCTCCATGCCCGTGGCCGAATCGGAGTAAAGGATGTTTGAGGGTGAAATAAGGCAGTTAATTACAGACTTGTAACTGTTGACGCCTCGAAACAATTAAGTATAGAGGCTGAGGATTGTTTATTGAGTTTGTAGAACAATAAAGATTTTAGCTTTCTCGACACATAGTTCGTTGTTTTCTTTGTATTTTTCGATAACATGGCTTGCAAGTATTTAGGTTTTAAGAGGACAAACAATGAGACGGATGAATAAAGAGACGTGTATTTGATGACACTGATAATAAGGAACCTCCAGAGAAAGAGAGGGACCGTGAGAGGAAAATAACAAGAGAGACAGAGAGACGCGGAGAGAGAGACAGAGAGACACAGAGAGGTGGACAGAGACAGCTTAAAAAAGAGATCTAGAATGGGATCCAGAGAGCTTAAAATATTGAAATAAAGGCACACAGAGGGACAGAAATGATACCAAAAAGAAATACTAAAAAGAAACAGGTGAACAGAGGGAGGCTGTAGCTATTGAAAAAGTGTCGAATATAACAGCCAAATTTAAATACATGTAGTATACATATTCGGTATTCAACAAAATAGTACATATAAGTGAAAATACTGTATATTGAAAAGCAATGTACTTAGGATTCTACCTCGTTTATTGTGGGATTCAGGATATCTTCTGGGTCAATATCCTCATAATCGCCGAAGCCGTCATCATCGTTGTTGTCGTCATCATCGTCGTTGTATTCGGATGGCTTGATAAGACCCTGATTATTCGACCGATATCGCCGGATTTTCCCAACGGCACTGACGTCATCAACTCCACTTTGACGTTGACGTTTTCCCTCTACAGATGACAGCGTTGACGTCAAAAAGCACGACGCCAAAAGAAATACTAAACCTAACGTTCTTAGTAGCATTTTGTTTTGATGGGCCGTGATTGAATGCAGAATACTGACAAATGTTGGGTGTCTATTTTCCCAACTATTTATTTAAATAAAATAAATCGTATTGATAATCTATTATTTATGTCGAGTGTCTATTTTAACAACAATCAATTAGATGACTTTAATTAAGATAAAGACTAACATAAATATGTTAACAATATAAAGTATGCTTAGCAAAACGTAAATCAGGCGATAAACACAATTTGCAAACTATGTTCTACTAATGGCTGTTAAAGCCATCAAATAATTGTATCTTCGTAGTAACTATATGGTAAAATAACAACGTGTTGTTGTGTGAACATTACAATTTAAGCTTTTTACCTAAAACAAAAAATCCTTCCATCTTCTTCGGATAATAAAATGTAAAGAATTTATTTTTCTTATCACATATTTAAACTGTAAAGAAATATTTCTTAGCTGTTTATATAATTTCACACTTCTTTTTTTTTCGCACAAAATTCACATTGACTTAAGCCAATTAAAACTTCTATTCGAATCCAAATCCACTTCCATGTTTTTTTAAGTACATAAATGCTATCTCCATAAACTGTCCCGTTCAGTAATAAACAAAAACTATCTGAAAACAACAGTTTGTCTTATCCGCCGAACAACATGTACGATGCTGGTCTTAATTTTCCTCCCTGTCTCTGGATGTTGTAAGCTTAAAATCCTTTACTACAGAACTCCTATGTAAATATCTTTAATGAGTGTTCGAACGTTAAAAAGGTGTCTGTTTAACACTTCGTACAATGAAACAATACAGAGGACGATAAGAGTTCGTCCGGAAAACCAAATCGCAACATTTCTTTCTCCCTGAATGGAATAGTGAACAGAAAGACTCGCGATGCTCCGAATGACAAAAGACTAAGAGTTCTCTGTTTTTGTTTAATCGAGCGCACGTGAAAACATTCGAACAATTATGAATGGGTTTTACTGAATGGGTGGGTTTAACGTTTTCTAACATGTGAGAACCCTACAAAAACGGGATCAACCGCACTAGCACGCGAAGTTTGTTTAAAGAGGTTTCTTTTATTAACGCGGCCATTGTAAACGTTTTGACAGGGATCGCTGAAAATAGAATTATAGGTTACTCCTATAGCACCTTGCTTCATTTAACGTGCGCACGTGGCGATAACCTTTACTCCCATGTAATTATGCGTGTGCGTCTTCAATTTGTGGATTGGTTTCTACAACTTGGACAAGAAAACCACCCTAGTTTACTAAATGGACGGCAGGCTTTTACAGAAAGGCAAATTAATGATGAAGCGTTTGTAAAATCCAAATAATTACTATGAGAATTTGTTGCTAGTTAAACATTTGTATTCCAAGAAACAAATACACTAAGATATTATATGAAAAGAGAAACATAATACATCAAATGCAGAGCTTTTTATTATTTGTCTAACAGTTTTTTGTGTTATATTTTTTCTCAGCATATATTATTTTGTTGTATCACAAGAAGTAACAGTGCGTTTGTTTGGGTTTATTGTCCCACAACCAGAATTTCAGTTATCTGGAGAAAGTATCCACTTTAAGCAAATAAAGTGTCGCCTTTACTGTGAGTGATATACCCTGGCATCGTACCACACGCAGTCCCATTATCCTGACACTGGGCCGACCTGTTGTTGAACTACCCTTATATACCACTACCATTGTCGTATGTAGCGGCGGTTCGAATGTGTGGCGGCGAGGGATTTGAACCAAGGTTTCCTGAAGCAGATTCTCTATCGATTGTGCTGACAGATCGTGTAAAATTCGGAGTTGGTTTTTATGTTGTTACTGGATGAAGGAGGCAATGTAGGTGGTAACAAAAAGACGTGAACAAGATGGTGATGATTATACTGGTTGGTGGTGCTGTTACTGTAATATTGGTGACTATTGTTAGGGCACTTGTTTGGGTAAGTCAGGAATGGAATTATTTTTTAGTTTGGTGCTGGTACTGTAATATTGGTGGCTATTGTTAGGGCACTTGTTTGGGTAAGTCAGGAATGGTATTATTTTTTAGTTTGGTGCTGGTACTGTAATATTGGTGGCTATTGTTAGGGCACTTGTTTGGGTAAGTCAGGAATGGTATTATTTTTTAGTTTGGTGCTGGTACTGTAATATTGATGGCTATTGTTATGGCACTTGTTTGGGTAAGTCAGGAATGGTATTATTTTTTAGTTTGGTGCTGGTACTGTAATATTGGTGACTATTGTTAGGACACTTGTTTGGGTAAGTCAGGAATGGTATTATTTTTTAGTTTGGTGCTGGTACTGTAATATTGGTGGCTATTGTTATGGCACTTGTTTGGGTAAGTCAGGAATGGTATTATTTTTTAGTTTGGTGCTGGTACTGTAATATTGGTGGCTATTGTTAGGGCACTTGTTTGGGTAAGTCAGGAATGGTATTATTTTTTAGTTTGGTGCTGGTACTGTAATATTGGTGGCTATTGTTAGGGCACTTGTTTGGGTAAGTCAGGAATGGTATTATTTTTTAGTTTGGTGCTGGTACTGTAATATTGGTGGCTATTGTTAGGGCACTTGTTTGGGTAAGTCAGGAATGGTATTATTTTTTAGTTTGGTGCTGGTACTGTAATATTGATGGCTATTGTTAGGGCACTTGTTTGGGTAAGTCAGGAATGGTATTATTTTTTAGTTTGGTGCTGGTACTGTAATATTGATGGCTATTGTTAGGGCACTTGTTTGGGTAAGTCAGGAATGGAATTATTTTTTAGTTTGGTGCTGGTACTGTAATATTGGTGGCTATTGTTAGGGCACTTGTTTGGGTAAGTCAGGAATGGTATTATTTTTTAGTTTGGTGGTGTTGGTACTGTAATATTGGTGGCTATTGTTAGAGCACTTGTTTGGGTAAGTCAGGAATGGTATTATTTTTTAGTTTGGTGGTGTTGGTACTGTAATATTGGTGGCTATTGTTAGAGCACTTGTTTGGGTAAGTCAGGAATGGTATTATTTTTTAGTTTGGTGGTGTTGGTACTGTAATATTGGTGGCTATTGTTAGAGCACTTGTTTGGGTAAGTCAGGAATGGTATTATTTTTTAGTTTGGTGCTGGTACTGTAATATTGGTGGCTTTTGTTAGGGCACTTGTTTGGGTAAGTCAGGAATGGTATTATTTTTAGTTTGGTGCTGGTACTGTAATATTGGTGACTATTGTTAGGGCACTTGTTTGGGTAAGTCAGGAATGGTATTATTTTTTAGTTTGGTGTTGCGGACGTCTAAAAATTATTTCAAGGTTCCAATAATTGTATTTCTATGGCCGTGTGATTTAAACGTGTCTCCCTAATTTGAAAACAGGGCTAATTCGCAGGCTAAGCGATAAGAAAGTTGTTCTATGTAGTAATTTTACCACTTTCGAGGTCCGGTGTTGAACTTTAAGAGACAGCACTTGAATTTTAAAGCTTCATTCTTGCTAACCGGGGAGTCTATACACACAATCGTGATACTCGAGGCGTTTCTATAGAAGACGATTTTTATTAAACCTCACACACAAGAACGTCAAGGCAATCAGGTGTTTTATTTTCTTTCAGCTTGATGTCTTCTCTTTATTGTTAAAGTGCTAACAAGTGACATGCATGTTGTTAAAGGGGGGCATGTTTTCATTTTTAATGTAACACTTTTCAACTTCTATTTGATTATGTTAGAATGAACTATGTTTCAAAATTAAATAATACAAAAATCGGAACAGACTGAATAACTTAAAAATAAGAAAATAAGGCAGACCTTTAAGTTCACTTAAACAACCTTTAATTTAACTTAAACAACAGTCCTTACTTTGTGTCGAGTTCGATCTTCCGTTGATTTTAATGTCATTTGCTGACTGTGCATAATTGCAATAGCATTAATGTTGGTGGAAATAGAGATCTTCAATTGATTTAAAATTTACGGGAAAAAACCCAAGAACAATGCATTTAACACGTATATATGTATACTCTTTAAGTGTGAACAGAACTTGACATCTCGTATCATTCTTTTTGCGCATTTTTCTACTTTAAACAATGAATTTCACATTCGCAGATTTATTTAGGTGACGGACGTTGAGAAAGGTGTCACCATTTAGCGACAATATCAAGTATATTTACACCCTTTCCTATACAGTGTGTACATCTGAATTAATAAAACTAATATAAATACACAAAGGGGTCGTGACTTCCAATAAATGACTTCATAAAACTGGCATAACAATAGGGTGTGATATGAAACGGTGGTCACTATTCATTGGCATATACTAAACATTGTTATCTGTGAGAAAATGTTGTGAAATATCTTGATAATAATAAAACTGACATTATATTAATTTATTAATAACAATATTCTCACATTCTGGCGAAGCTTTAAAAGACAATCAATTTGATGAATTGCAAGTGTACTGTTCAATGTGAAGAGATCGAATAAATATTGTAAAAAAACTCAGTTTTTTTATTTTAAGGACAATCGTTATGAGGACAAAATCTAGCATAGAACAAGGTGTTAATGAACGTACGCGTACCTATACTGGATCACCTCTGCCAATAGCTATTTATAATGTCATCTGCCAATTTTCCTGAAGCAGTTTTTTTACGGTATGACTAAACAGCAAATAGTCACAAATAGTCGAATGACTAAACAGCGTATAGTCGATTGCAGGCTGTTTTATAGGCATGTGTTCCTTGTTTTCATTTATTGTGAATATTCTTTTGCATTAGGAAAAGGTCATTTTATCACTTACTCCACGCTTTGACAATATGTCATGACACATTTAAGGATAGGTAGATGTCATATGGTGACAAGATATTGGCTGTATTGTCTTACAGTACTCAAGTGTGGGCTTTCATAAAGCGCCATATATTTAGCGTACACATCTTGGTGACACAAATACATTCAATAACACATAATTAAATCATTTATTGTGAACTATGTGGATTTACAATATACATGTACGTAGCAACAAAACCGTCTTTAAAAATAACTGTTAAGTTCCAACCGTCGTTTGAATAGTATAAACTTAGACAGACCAAGAAAAAGACTTTATCCTAAAGTTGTAGAAAAATATAAAGGGTATCTTACATAATTTATTAACTACATCAATTAAATAAATACTTTAAATCTTCATGTTGAAAATCTCTCTTTTGCTGAAATAAACTAAGTGATAACTCCAATATATGACCAGAATTTACGATGACTTTGAAATTGAACAAGAAAATGGAAAATTTACTTTTTGCACTGTGACTTTTACAAAAGATGAATATCATTTTATTTTTCTGAGTCCTTTGTTAAAAGATTTTCGCCCCCCCCCCCCCCCCCCCACCCCCTCCTTTTATTTTAATTACTCTCCGTCATTGTAAAAATCGTTTACTTTTTAAAACTTAAGAATAATTATACCGCGCCAATAACGTCAGGCACCGTACACTTCTATAAAAATAATGCTTAAGCTGCATTTTTTTATACGGCCAAAATATTTTTTAAAAGGCGACACAAAATAATCTGCTCGCCATATATGTATGGGTGAAGGGAGAGGATAAATAAAACCATTCCATTCGATAACCAAAGGAGGCAACTGTAACTAAAATGAATAAGAGCCTTTGTAGCATTTATCTCCCTTCGTGTATTTTATTAACGTTAAATTTATAGGATTTCCATCTCTTCAGCAAGCTTCCAGTGCATGTTCACTTTGAGCAAATAACGTACTGCCCTCACTTTCAATCGCATACTTGTTTTGTTTGTCTTTAATCAAGGGAGTTTTACCGCTGCCATTGTTAACAATTCGGTATATTGTGGCCGGAGTTGGAACCCTGGGCCTGATAGAACTGGAGACAATACACTACCTCATGCCTTGCCTTTTATATCTTTAAATAGTAAGCCTAATTTATATATGTAACAATATCTAGGGTCTATAACTATTTTCTACAATAATCAAAAAGAACTCTGGCACTAAAGGTCACAACTGCTGATTTAATTCATAAGCTTGGTATAAAACTAAATCATATAAGAGAATAGATGGGTAATTTAAGTTAGAATCGTTTTAAATGCAATTGATATTTTTTTCTTTTCTTTTAAACCTATATAAAATTTAATAAATTTAGAATTGAATAAAAAGGTATAACATCAACACTCGGTAGGAACATGTTTTATTTATGAAATTCAATTCACTAACAACATATGTAAACTGTTAAATAGCACTGTTAAATATATTATTGGATGATTATAAAGTATACTCAAGTATGCTGTAACAAACAAGATATAAATATGATAAATATATATTACTACAGTAATCAATCTATTCTGGATCAATGTTAATATGTTTGTGTCTTTTCAAGTTTTGTTTCTTTAAATGTTTGGTAATTGAAAAAAAATCCATTTATTGGCTCATTTGTTCGAATATCACAATTTATATAAGCAAACCATTAGAGAATAACAAAGAATAGATAATAACAGAAATCTTAACAATTTTGTGATGTTTTAAATGTTTAAAATGATACAGTTTTGTACATTGTACAAATCTGCCAACAAAGTATATGCTTTTTATTAAATCAAATATATAAACAGCATTAACAAACATACAACAAAAGTTCACATTTTACATGTAATCTATTATACAATTACAAATAAAATAAGTAATAATTTCTGATTAAATATAGATTAAAGAAAGTAGTAGATAAAAAAAACTTATTAAAGTGACCATGAATTGAAAAGATCTAAAAAAAATAACACCAAGTTTGGGAAGTTAAGAATGAGATTATATTCCCTTGTTTTCCACCCATAACATACTTTCTTATATTACTCTAGTGTAATACAGCTTTTTGATTGATAATGTCATCAACATCATAATAATGCAGATCGTCTCATACCACTATTTTACCATGTATTCATTTTGTAAAATCTTATATTGTCGATTAAAATCATGTGATAAAAAGAATCTGAAACTCATTGTCATTTCATACCGACATTAATAAAAAACTTGTCCAGTAAAAATGATAGTTAGCTCACCATAGGCTCGCATTACTATGACTTTTCCTGAACTCGTTATAAATGTTTGTATTAAATGAAAACTCATTTCAGATTCTGTATGTATCAGAGTGTTTTTAAGATTCCGTGAGATCACATACTCCATAAACAGAAGAAAATTCAAAGTGTAAAAATGTCAACCCAATCCAGACCATATGGCAAATACTTGCACTAGCAAGAGATAATTAACTTGGAAGTTTCATCATAAAATACTTTAAAGAATTTTCTAATGATGACAAAGTACACATTTATGGAATGAACTAAAAACTCAACTTGTATATAAAACATTCCTGAACTTACAATTCTAACACATATGCTACACAGGTGTTTGAAAAGTTTGTTAAAGTAAAAGACATGAAACAATGTGAATAAAGTTTTCTTGGACTCACAGTAAAAGAAGCTTTATAATATAGTGACATGTTTAAACAGACAATCATTCAATAAAGTTTGATCTTAACATTGCATTTGTAAACAAGAGCTCTCACAGAACAGCTTACTCAACTTTTTAAATGTTTAATGATACGATGTAAGCATAAAAGAACATGCAAACAAAACGGAGTCTAGGGCCTTTTTGCATCAGACACAGAATCTGACACTTAGTGGAGTGGAACTGATGTCATTGTTCATTTAACAGTCCAGCAAAAAATCCATCAAGATATCAAATGTGCACATTTTACCTGGTAATTTGTCAAAGCTCTAAATTTCAATCAGAAGCCCAGGAAACCCAACTTGGAAAATCATTTTTTTTAAAACTACAAACTTAAACATATATATACAACCTCACCACTTTTTTATACTTATAAGCCTGTCAATAATGTCTCAAATGAATTAACTTAATGAAGTTACAACAAGACACATGAAGCAATGGTATTTATTAATTGGCATGAAAACTACTTAAGACAGAAAAAATATAAATTGAAAACAGTACAGAAGCTCAAATTTCTAATTAAATTTTGCGTAAAGCTTTAGATGAAACAAACTAATGTTGGTAAAAAACATTTTTTTTATATCTTTGTATAATACAATTAAGAAATTGCAGAATACCAGGAAAGTAAATATTTTTTAGTCTCTGTAATACACAAAACAACAAACTTGAAAAATACCAAATTTGGTTTCATCAAATGTCAATACACAATACAACAAACTTGAAAAATACCAAATTTGGTTTCATCAAATTTTTAAGTTGCACAAGCATAGTAAAACCTCTAGATTTCTTGAAAATATCTAGAACACGTACATCTCTGCAAAAAACACAACATATTAACGGTTATTGTGCTTTATTTAGCTCATAACCAATACAAATTCTTAGTCATATTCTTGTCTTATGTCAACATCCAGGTGCCCTGATATTTTGCTAAACAGGTAGCAGCAAGTAGTGTAGATCTTGATCATGTTACTCCCATTAGAAAGCTGACAGATCTGGAATCTTCACATTGTGCCTAAGCCTGTTTAATTAGTGCTATGCATGCTAAGGTATGGTTTAATGCAGGAGTTGTTATGCAGAGTAAGTGGTTGAGGAGACATTTCCGCCATGGCCAGTCCAGTTGGTGTGAATAAACTTTCCAGGGCTGTCCAACAGCTCATAGGTGTGTGCTCCAAAATAATCCCGCTGGGCCTGGAAATAAAAATGGATTTATTATTTTAAGGCTAAGATAACAAGTGAAATTTATTGATTAGCCTACATGAAGGAAAAACATTTAGTATATTTCCTTATTAAGTCCAGAGATGCAATGTGATAAATTTGTTTAATGTGGCAATTAAAAGATGGGCTGTTTATTTGTGTATCTTTAAGGGTCATTTTATAAAGAGATAGAAAACTAAAGCCATTTATATCTTTTTAAGCAAAAAGCATTTCAAAATGTAAATAAAAACTGCTACAATAAATGACAATCATAACAAAATGGTTATCACAACAACAGAAAGTTACAATAAGTAAGATGTACACTTAGAACAAGAATGTATGATAAATAAGAATATGAATAGATTTTTAGCCCAAGATAAAAATGGTAAACGATAACAGCTATCCTGGTACCCACCTGTAGTAGATTAGCAGGCAGTCTGGCGGACCTGTACCCATCATAGAAGGCCAGGGCAGTACTGAATGCAGGGGTAGGGATACCCTGGAGGACTGCTGTAGATACCACCTGGCGCCACCCAGTCTGGGAAAAGAACACAGTCATACAATTTAAAAGTCTCGGATTACAAAAAGGTCTGGGTTATACGAGAGGGTACCACTAAGCACCGCTGTAACTACTATATGGCATCGTGCAACCTTGGGGATAAAGGAAGAATAATACAAAGACACACAGCTTACCAGTCTCTGACCGATGGTACAGTTTAAAGGAGAATGGTGTCAATATATTTACAAGCAGATTGTACACAGATAAATGGGGGATGCCAAGAAACGGAAGATTATTAACTTGTCATAAGCAGAATAGCTAAAGAAAGTACCACTTTCCTTGCAATTGATGGAATGGATCAATGATAGCCTCCAAACCTAGTGTCAACAGTCAGAGAGTGAAAGATGTTAGCAATACCTTTTCAGCAGTGGTGTGCTGATTAATATAGCATCTCTGAATCAGTGACAAAAGTCGTAGTCATCAAACTTGATGGTGACAATGGACTTTTCAGTTGATGACCAAAGTTGACGGTGCTTATGAGATATTTGCTATGTTTCATTTTTTGTGAAATGTTATTTACTTCTTTAATAATGTTTATACAACTGTTTTATGAAATTAATGTACAATATTACAATGACTAGTTGTCTCTTCAGAACTCAATTAAATGTTAAATTAACAAGTGTTTTTAATCATTTAGTGATCATAAAATGTGTGGTCTTAACATTTAAAGAGTACTGACAAAATGAGTCATCTTTGTCATTTACTTCTAATTAAACTTTTTTGCATTTTAAGACTGATATTACAGCTCAGAACTTGCAGCAGGTGGATAGTTTGGGGAAGAAACAAAGAATTTAACAAAGAAAATACCACTGATAATCTGTGCTAGGTAAGTTACCTGACATTTCAGAATCTCCCCCTTGAAGAAGTCATCCAGAAGAAGGTTGGCTAAGTCAGGGTTCTTCACAAAAGCCTGCTTGATGTTGCCAAGGAAACGACTGGAAAATAAATTTTATTTTTTATTGTATTGCTCTGAAAATATAGATGACAATTACGACATAAAAGAAAATGGTTGTACAGGACATGACATGGATATAAAGAGATAACTTGCCTTTTGATTCAAAACATCTCAAGAAAGAGCTTTAAATAAGCCAACATTATGTGGAAAGGAATCTAAATCAGACTGAGCTTAAATTTATTATTATATAGTAATAAATCAAAATCTAAGATGAACTAGAACTCTAAGCCGATGGCTAACAAATATCAACCACCCTGCGTCCTGTTTGCAAAACATTCTCTGTCACAGTAACAATCAAAGGGACAAATTCTCCTGCAACTTCCACCTGTGACAAGAATAGCAAGTGCACAGGTTCCTATAAAATTTAGGATAAATGTGAATTTTCATCAAAACTGATGAAAAGCAAAAGAGAAGAAGGCACATGAAATTGTATCAACAGATATTCTGACAGCAAGACAGCCTGAGTATCCTCTTACCTCCTAAAATCTTTGTTGTTGGGGGTATCATTAAAATCTTTCAATATTTCAAAATTTATTAATCATAAACAAAAAAATGGTTTAAGAACAAGACAAGGAAGGGCCATGACTTGTTTATGCTTATATCAAGCAGAATAAAAAAACAACAAACTAGACCTGTATCTTTACATCATACACTTATAAAGCCAATATGAATGAGATCCATTGATGAAATAGAAAAATCCATTGATGAAAAAACTAAAAATCCACTGATGGAAATGAAATAACGGCTAATGACACTTATCACTTGTCTAATGTTTACCTGCGAATAATGCATCCACCCCTCCACATGAGGGCGATCCCACCAAAGTTGAGTTTCCATCCCAGCTCCTTAGCTGTCTCTCTCATGAGCATGAATCCCTGGGCATATGACACAATCTTGGATGCATATAGAGCCTGTTTGATGCTGTCAACAAAAGCTTTCTTGTCTCCAGAAAACTTAGGTGTGTCTGGACCCTTCAGTTGGGTACTAGCATGAACTCGTTCAGATTGAAGTGCAGACAGACAGCGTGAAAATACAGCTTCACCTGGAAATGATTAATAATAGTTAATTCCTTTTGGCAGGTAAACTTTGGCAATCATTTAACATCATCATCATCAGCAGCAGCAGCTGCAGCATCTCTTACACTATCAGCATCATCATTAACTTATTCAATTCTGGCTGTGCATATTTCATCTCTATAACTAGTATCCTTAGAGCTGAAATCAGGAACTGTCATATTAATATGTCACTTTCTAGCTACATTTCTTTGTTCTTACCATTTTCTTTTTTGTTGTTGTTAAAAACCATAAAAGAATAAATACTTACCTATACATGTTAAGAAGCTGGCATGTACTAAGATCTTGTTTAAATTTTGATCTAGTTGACCTGATCTAGTTTACAATGACTTTAAGCTCTTAAGGATTGATTCAGATGTCTGTTAAGGACCGTAAGTGTTTAAAGACTGTGTCTATCATTTATCTTGCTGCCTTTAGCATTAAGCTAGGTACTTAACATTGTTCTGTTCTCATACATTGTCATTTTAACTGTATACCTTACCATTTGTAAACCAACAAATTAGTGTGACAAGTTTGCCATAATGCAAGAAGGTACACTTTCCATTTGTTGGATATTTTATTAAAGTAGTGAAGATTATAACAGCCAGATAACCCAAATATATATGGAGTCACTACATAAATTACCCACATATCCAGGTAGATATTGTCAGTTCCTCATACTATGCCCCCCTGGCTGTATCCACTTACTCATAAATTTTACATGTACTAGATACACAAAGAATACAGTAGAGACTAGAGTACTCAAGGTCAGAGACTACAATCTACTTGCCAGTTTTGTTTTCAGGCATACTTCAAATTTAGGGCAGATTGCACTAATTCTAACAACTATTGTTATCATTACTAAGGAAAAAAGGACACATTAAAATGAAGAGCCAATATTTAACCAAGACATTTATAAGCTCTAAAGAGGATGGTGACAAATGTGATGATGGTGATTAAACTGCAGGTAGTTGTTGGTTCTCTTTTTTTTTCCACTTAAAAAAGTGATAACTGATCTACCTGTTCTCTGTTGTATAATTTGTCTACAAGAATCAATTCAATGATTATAAGTAATTATCTGCTACCAATACCATACAAAACATTAATTGACCAATGGTATGCCTGACTCATTTAGTTGTCCATGTGCTAGTTTCTCTTTTGTCTTACCACACTACCCAGGTCAATTGTTTAAAAATATAGCAACAAGTGAAGCTTAACTTAAATCTTTGTATTTATAAATGAAATATGTAGATTTTGCAATATTCATTGTAACTAACAAGGTTTTTATTGAAATAATCTCATGACCCATTACATAGAGGTCACTTGCATAATTTATCTATATCTTTACCTGGCCTGATTTTTTAATACACCACATATGATAATCTGAAAAGATTTAATATTTACATGTTTATGCTGTAGAGTTTGGTCTTACATGTATTAGATGTAAAGTATGTTTGTATGTTTCTCCTGTGATGGGTATAAGCAACTGAGATATCAACGAGCAATTTAATAAAAAGAAATCTTTGAAGTTGCTCAAACCATACAATTACTGACTAACCTATGAGAGTGACTGGTACCCCATACTCAAGGGCAGATATGGCTGTCCACTTGCCGGTTCCCTTCTGTCCCGCTGTGTCCCGTATCTTCTCCAACAGATATTTTCCGTCGCTGTCCTTAAACTTCAGGATGTCTCGTGTGATTTCAATCAGGAATGAATCCAACTCTTCTTTGTTCCATTCATCTAGTACCTGGTGAGACAGGAAGAGGTTTTATGTCGTTCTCGTATGATAATGTGATAAAAAAGCTAAATACCTTTATAGAAAAAAGTCAGTCCAAGCTTATTTCAAGAAGGGACAATGACCCCAAGGTGGTATTCATGAAGAATCTCAGTATATTTTAAGTACTTTCCTTTTATTTGGAAAAATCCTAAGAAACCTGCCACTACTTAAAAAAAAGTGTTTATGATTTGGTTGCAACTGCTAAAGTGGTGAAAAACAATAAGTTTAGTTTTCTTTATAATACACACAAATTCATATTGCTCTTCTAACTGCACTCATAAATCAATCCTAGTATTCCGTCATCACAAAATATTTAGTAAATTAATATCCCATACACCACAGTAACGTAGTAGTATTGATTTTCATCACATGATTGTCAATTGTGTGGGGAAATTTTCTCTGACCTGTTCCATTTTCAAAAATGAGATGAATTTATAAAGGGTTTGATTGTAAATTTTTATTTGTCAGTGTTAACTTCTGTAATCTGAAATACTGAATATGTTTATAATGTTTTCAGCTTGAATAATATGGTTTAAAACATGTACTTATGTTCTGTTGTTTATATTATCAAAACAAACAATAATTGACATGTAATCACAAAACCCCCCAAAGAGGAACAAACTTCTCTTCCCTCCAATTCCTGGCTCAATGGAACTGGCAGTCATCCTGGTGGGTATGTGAGCGACTGGGGTTTTGACAGTACATTGTAGCAAACAATTATGATCGTTATAATGACATCCATTCATTTGGTGGAGGAAGACCCCAAACAAATGTCAGGGTAGTACCACTGCCACACCATAGGCCAGTCAGAACCTACTCACATTAAGTCTTACCCTCCAACCCCAATCCCAAGTTTGCTGGTGTTACCTGGGCCATAACATTTAGTTTTACACCCAGACCATCCTTTTCAAGACCATTTCCTAGTACCTAATCAGTCCAGTTTAATCTGTACCTTACATCTTACCATTCCAGCTATACAACATGATGATACCCATGTAATCACCAGTGTGCTAGTCTTACCTGAGCCATTTCTTCCTGATCCATGCCCAGGACATCTTTCATCAGGTGGTATGCCTCACAGATAAGCTGCATATCTCCATACTCTATACCATTGTGCACCATCTTCACAAAGTGGCCAGCACCCTCTGGGCCTACCTGTCAAGGATATATATACAAAAACCATGTTAAATATAATCAATTATGTTCAGTTTTAACTGAAACGTACCATAAACATTTGTTAATGGCACAAAATTAACTCTGTAATAACTGATGTAAATAAGCGTATATAAAAGAAGAAAATTACAATTTTAAAAATAACTTACATTGCAAGAAAAAAAAATCAAATGCTGAAACAGCCACAGTTGCATCAAGCAATAGACAACTTAAATAGGTGTCGAAAGCTGAACATGACAATATGATGACTTATAAAGCAGACCTGATTAATAAAAAATCTAAACAGTACTCTTAGTGATTCTTTTTTTGTAATTGATAATGTAGACAGGTAAGCAAAGAAAGGTAACATCAGAAGAGTAATCATAAAAAATATCATTCCTGTATGTTTACCCAAGTCCTAGATAAAAAGATTTTTTTCCCCCAAAATATTGCAAATTGAATTTAGTTATCCTAGGTCTATGTGTTTTGCCAAGCATTAGCACATTATATAGTTACTGTATAACTGTATACATCTATAACAAATAGAATTTAGGATTTTGGCTTCTGCTTTCAAAGTCATTCACATTCAATTAAATTATAATTGAATGATTAAAACTAAGAAATTAAACACAGTGTGATATCTATAACATTTTATAAGTTTTGGTGCAGAAAGGATTCTGTTGATGATTGTTCATTATTAAGTTCAAAATTATCAAATTTTATGCAGTTTTGCTCTTTCAAAGAGTGGTATGAAACATGCTGGTACAAAACTGCAAATCATTTAACATATGCCACCAGGTGAAAATGTTGGCATTATCTGATTTTTATGGTTACATAAGAGTTTGTTTGGTTAGGCTGTTCTTATTCTGTGCTTCTGTTTTAGTGAAATGCATCAATATGTCCACATTGGCAACTTGTAATTTACCTAAAAGTCAACATTATAAACCCATACCTAGGTCAGACACAATTTACCATTTTGTAAATACTAGCAATCACTCATGACACAAGCAATATACAGTTATTTTTGGTGTTAAAAATTCCATAATATACAACACACCTTGGTAGACTTTATTTTACATTTCCAATCACCTTCAGAATTGTCACAATTGCTATCCGTTTACCAGCGCTTTCTGTGTTGTTTACAGTCAATCTCAATGGGTGTCCCATCAGATTTTCTAAGTGGACTATACCATTATGGCACGTTGAGTTTTATTATTTTTGCTAAAACTTGTGTCCTAACATTTTCTTTTTTCTACCATTTCCACTATCTCTACACTTGGGAATTTAAACAGTTCATGTATAACTTTCATTACAAAGATATACATGTATCCCTAGCTGTCTTCCAGTGTATGTCTGTTGCAACCACCCCTAATATATATATTAGATCTATTCCTATATCAAAGCCATTCATTCATAAATGTTACTGTCTTCTTCCATGTTGAGATAATGGAACCTTTTATCATAAATTTCATTTATACATAAGTTTACTTTGTAATTACAACATTAATCATCATCCACTATATTAAAAAGTTAATGAATAGAAAAAACATACAATTGTTCTTGCAGCTTTGATAGCAATTAAACCTCCAACAAACCACTTCATAATGCTGCATAGTTAGGGGCAAAAAGTTAACACAGCATGATCCCTTTATGTCCTTGAGCTTCACTTGATGCCATAATAAAAATTTAAAAAAAATCTCTTAAAATTACAGGACCTCTTGTCAGATATGAAACTGGAAGACAGTTTTAATGTAATAGAATCTCTCCTATAATTGTACAATAGCTAAAATACAGATTCTGTGTGCTAGACTTAACAGTAAAATTGTTAATTCTTCAAAAATGAGGTAGTTTGAACCTGAAATGTTCTGTAAGTGGGAACAATTCTAGTAACTCCAATATTCTAGAATCAGGTAGGGTAATGGTCTGTGGAGACTAAATTTAAATGAGACCATGTGAATTTTAAAAAGTTTGTCACCCAAAGGGTGTTTTTTCTCTGGATATTAAAAGTAAGTTCTGAAAGAAATTGATTAAATTTTGAGCAGATGGTGTATCCAATTAAAGTAAAAAAACAAACAATGAATCTTTAAAAGACCTTGTTGTTTCTGAAACCAAACTGCTGTCATGTAAAATGTGTTTCTGGTCAATGAATCTCCAAATGTTACACATCTGAAAGGCATTTAATTATTGGATGCTAATTTCAAAGACTGTAAAAGCAGATATTACTGGAATGTGTTTTAAAATCCACAGTTTCATTAGCATGAGAAAAAAAAAAAACACCATGTAAAACTTGTAAAAGTGACTCCATCATATTGATATGAGGCCAAAGATATTTGGTACCTGAACATAGGAAATAATAATATGGTTATTGGTATATATGAGTATAGTCAATTAAAAATTACCCAATCACAGCAGGGTTCTCCATCAGTCTTGGCAGATATAGACTGGAAAATGTCTTTGACATGTTGCCTGGAAACGAAAAAAATTAGAAAATAGAATATAAAAATGAATTTACAGTATACTTGTATCTGATATCTAAGTTGAACTAACAGACTGAAGATATGATAGCCTGTTGGTCACTTGTAGCAATTACAGGTAAAATGGCTAAGGAGGATAACTATCCCAAGTTATGACAATATACCAAATGAAAAGTGATCTTTATATAAATACAGTTGTTATTTATTTCCAACAACTTATCCCATGAAATTCATCATGATATGGATCAAGGAGCTCTCCCTGTGCATGCCTTACAAACATATATACAGTTGTCACATGAGGGGCACCTCTGGGTGAATGGTTAGAGTCACTGACTTGTAACTCCTCAGCCTCCTCACCACGCGGGTTCAAGTCCCAGCTGGGGCGAGAACTTTCATGTGAAGAGGTTTATCTGCTAACTTGCGATGCGCCAGTGGTTCTACCCAGGCATAAGTCTAGAGTGTTTTTTCACCAATAATTAGCTGGAAGTCGCCACTAGACCATAACTGTGTTATGCAATGTAACAAACAAGAGGGCCATGATGGCCCTTAATCGCTCACCTGATGACACAGGATTTAAGAAGGCTCAAATCTGGCATTAAGTAATTAAGAGTTATTTACTTTAGAAATCTTTGGTGAAGATTGGACCATTAGTGTGGCCACTGGGTTGATAACATTTTCTAGAATTTTACCAAGTAACCTGCTGAATCCACATGACTCACTTCAAAACATATGTAAGATTTCATACTGGCAAACATGATGGTCAAGTTTGGTGAAGACTGGGCCATCAATGTGGCCTCTAGTGTGTTCACAAGCTTTTTCTAAGATTTGACCTAGTGACCTACTTTTTGACCCCACGTGACCCAGTTACGAACTCATCCAAGATTTCATGCAGACAAACATTCTGACCAAGTTTGGTGAAGATTGGGCCATAAATGTGGCCTCTAGTGTGTTCACAAGCTTTTTCTAAGATTTGACCTAGTGACCTACTTTTTGACCCCACGTGACCCAGTTACGAACTCATCCAAGATTTCATGCAGACAAACATTCTGACCAAGTTTGGTGAAGATTGGGCCATAAATGTGGCCTCTAGTGTGTTCACAAGCTTTTTCTAAGATTTGACCTAGTGACCTACTTTTTGATCCCACGTGACCCAGTTACGAACTCATCCAAGATTTCATGCAGACAAACATTCTGACCAAGTTTGGTGAAGATTGGGCCATAAATGTGGCCTCTAGTGTGTTCACAAGGTTTTTCTAAGATTTGATCTAGTGACCTACTTTTTTGACCCCACGTGACCCAGTTAGGAACTCATCCAAGATTTTATGCAGACAAACATTCTGACCAAGTTTGGTGAAGATTGGGCCATAAATGTGGCCTCTAGTGTGTTCACAAGCTTTTTCTAAGATTTGACCTAGTGACCTACTTTTTGACCCCACGTGACCCAGTTACGAACTCATCCAAGATTTCATGCAGACAAACATGCTGACCAAGTTTGGTGAAGATTGGGCTATAAATGTGGCCTCTAGTGTGTTCACAAGCTTTTTCTAAGATTTGACCTAGTGACCTACTTTTTGACCCCAGGTGACCCAATAATGAACTCATCCAAGATGTCATGCAGACAAACATTCTGACCAAGTTTGGTGAAGATTGGATAAAAATTGTGGCCTCTAGTGTGTTCACAAGGTAAATGTTGACGACGGACGACGGACGAAGCGGTATCACAAAAGCTCCCCTTGAGCACGTTGTGCTCAGGTGAGCTAAAAAACAAAAACAAAAAGAATGTGCCACAAACAGTAAAAGGGCTATATATAAGAGCATTACTTTAGGAAGTACAAAGAGTAATCATAATAATAATAAGCTATCAGCAGTAGATTGGGAAAACACAACTGTACATAATTCAAAGTTTGTCACAAACATTTTAAACAGACAAAAAAAAAGCATTACATCCTGTTGGCCAAATATGTTTTTACCTTGACGCTTGATTTACATTATGGTCTACATATACTCACCAGGCCTTCTCGCTGCCTCCAGGCATAAGAGAGGGGCCGTATCTGGCCCCATCTTCCCCTCCACTGACCCCACTCCCCACATATTCAAGGCCCTTGGCTGCAAGCTCCTTGCACCGTCGCTGGTAACAAGAAAAAGATATTCCAAGGTCCTAATTCTTATATATTTGTAATAATCTTGGTTATTTTCTAACAAGAAGGCTGACTAGATGTGTTGCTTAAGACTTAAATAATACAGCAAATGTAGCATATAATACAAATACAACATTAACATTAAAACCCCTTGCTTGTCATTAAAGTTACCAGTACTTTTCTAAGGGCAATCCCAAGTTAAAGTCTACTTTTAAGCAATTTATTTTTCTGCCAACCTGACAGCTTCAAGCCTTTGTTCTTGGGAATATTCATCAATCCAGGACTTTGAAAGGTGACAAGTGGCACTAGGAAGTCATATTTACGACCCCAATAATCCTAGCAGGTACCTTTTTATACATCTGGGCTGAGTAGAACAATTCAAAGTATATTTTTTGCTCACGGCAATATGTGGCAACATGAGAAGGTTTTTGAACCATGATCCCCAGTCATGCACCCTATCAATGAACTTGGTCGCTCCTCTGCTTAAGAAGCCGTTTGGAATTATTTACTGATATAAAATGTTACTAAATACAATTGTTGCTTTAACACCTTTATATAACAGAAAGTGAAAACATTGTTTTTGATAATTTGCATCTGTTAAACATGTAAAACAGTAGAGTTGGCTGCACTTGACTATATTAGACTATTAATAAATCATATGAAAACATGCGCGTTAGAAGTACATTAAGATAGCTAGATTTCAATAAGTCCAGACAAGGAATATAATCAACATACTGTGGTATCCAGGTACTCAGAGTTGCCACCATCGATAATGATGTCTCCTTTCTCTAAAAGTGGGATCTGCAATGCAAATGGAAACATCATATAAATAAATCAATTAAAGACCCTTTTGCCAACCATTTCATCTCATAAATGGTTCCTTAATGGTCGTTCAAGTCTGTTTACATAAACCAGTTTATCCAATTAGTAAAAAGTGTACAGCATATGGTTGACCTATTGTGCAAAACTAAACATAAGCCTTTTGTCATTGACACTGTTTGGGAACACTTGTAATTATTATAAATAATAATCTAACAGTAACAGTAGGGGCAGGAGTTGCATAAAAATCACTAAACATTTCATTACACAATCTATATGCTATTTCACAGTGCCCTTTACATTGAGACTATAACATACAAAGAAAAAAAACACACACACACACACAAAAAAAAAAAAAAAAAAAAAAAAAAAAAAGTTAATCAAGGTTATACAATAACAAGAACTAATAATTCAATTATACTTCTACTACTTATAAGGTATTTTAACAAAGATCAATAGGATAAAAGATACTAAAATAAAGCAAAGTAAAGATATTAAGTATTTGACAAATAAGAGCAAAAACAAAATAAATCAGGTAAGCAATCTAAGTCAAAATTTCACTAAACAGTTCTGAGGTAATGACCCAAATGGCTTTAGTGCTGAGAAAAAACAAAGAAATATATAACAAATATGTAATATGAAAAATATAAAACACTTTAACCAATGACAAAGTTTATCTATATTCTAAGATACAAATATATAAGGGAGTAATATTCACCAGAAAATGAATCTATTTTAACTACACATGTCAATTATATTAATATAAATTTTAAATACCATGAATATGCAAAAAATATTGATAAATTAATAATTTAGGCTCAAAATGTTGAAAATCTACCAGTTTCTTAATGAAGTCATCCACCGCCTGGCCTGCCTTCACCAATAGCATGATACGACGAGGTTTCTTCAGTTGGGAAACCATGTCTTCCAGAGATTTGGCGCCAATGATCTTCGTTCCCTTGGCTTCATTCTTCATAAAGTGCTCCACTTTCTCCACCGTTCTGTTGAAAGCCACAACCTGATGGAAATATATTAAGCTTGTTGAACAAATTGAAGGTTGAATAGTTAGAGTGCTTGACTTGGGATTGGTGTTTGGCCAGCTCGAAAAACAAACAATTTGGAACAATATGGTGGCTGAGTGGTTAAAACTTTTGCAACCTTGCAACATGAATGCAATATTTCTATAACAAGTTAAGAAATTCTACATGTATGCCTATTAAATCGCATCCTTACAAACCCCATATGTAAATTACAGGTAGAATAACAACAGTTTTTTTTTGTAATTGGTAAATGTCTTATCTTTTACAAAATCTAAGGATTTGTTAGTGCATGGGACCTTATTGTACATCTGTCTACCAGTATTACTTTGGTTGATTTATGCTTTTTTTGCAACCGTTTTAAGCTTAGCATAGGTTCTGTTAGTGTACTGTAATTGAATCAGAGGGTCCCGAGTTTAACCCCACAGCACAAACACATCATGTCAGTCCTTTGGAAAAGGCATTTTACATTGTACTATGACAGGAAGTTACTACATCTACTTTTACCCAGAAAGTGCCCAGTGATGAAGCCTTCTAAATGGTAAGATCTTGTTTCTAAATCAGTTACAAACAAAAAAGGCAATGCTAAGCTATAATTCTCAAAACTGAATTGATTCTCAATAAAAAATGAAGAAATACTGACTTCTTTAGCGCATTTAATAATTATTTAGATTTTTAGCGCATTACTAGAGCTTTATTACTTAACCTAAAATGGTGTGAGTTGCCTGTGAGTTTGGAGTGTTTGTTGGGGCAAGAAGTGGGTAGGTCTTCAAGTAGGCTGACCTAACTGAGAAATAAGTTCTAGCCAGATATATGTCTGGGGACTTCATCGACCAACAGTTAATTGGATATCACCAATATGGCTATATATGTGTCGGCTGTGTAAAAAAACAACAAAAAAAAAAACAATGATTAAGTGTAAATAGTACAACAATGAAAAAAAAGTTGTCTTTTATGATTGTTTTGATTGGTTAAGATCTTGTCTAGTACAAACCTTCTTCAATATAACTGGAGAGTAAACAACAACAAGAGACTGAAAAGGTACTTGTGTGACATTCACAATGGGCAAGTTGTTGTAAGTGATAACAATAACATTCAGTCTCCTCTATTTAAGATTACCTTTATTCTTTCTAGAAAATAAATTAACTTTACCCTTTGCTGTATACATAACTCCAACAGTGTGATGAGGTCCATTGTAGAATATCACTTTAGTGTTAAATGTTTTATTGAATGTACACAAGTTGTATATATGTTCATAAGCTTGGGGGCACTTTTACAAAGTTCTGTTCTAATTGTTAATGATAGATCATAAGGGACTTGACAGTACTTTTAAAGACACCGCCAATATTCAGTTTGATTATAAGTGTAACTATAAATGACAAATACACATGATTTATCATAATAATAAATTTGAATAAATTTGACTCTAAAACAAAATAAATATTTTGTTGAACCACCTTTACTCTCTGTACATATGGACAAATAAACAGTATTTGTTAAAACTAATTCTTAAAAATTGCCAGTACTTAAAAAACAACAACCATAAACATACTTATTTGTGTATATGCTTTTAGGTATTAAAAAATTAGTTAAAGAGTTACATTGTAACCTGTTTCAGAGAAAAAAAAATTCTCTCAAATTCTATATTTTGTAAGAGAATGTAACTGCTTCAAGTAAATATTTTTTCACATCAAGGCATTGCAACAGTAAATAATAGTATTTCTTTACTAAAAAGTAAAAATGGGTTAACATTAGAGGAAAAGTTAATGAATGGAAGTATATTATGAAATAGCTGTGATCATTTAAACTGGTTTTGTGGTCCATTATTGAGGTTAGACAATCAACCATTTACTATCCAATTTCATGTCTTTGAAGCATATAATAAAGGTAGAAAGCTATTATGTGTATTTTACTAACTAACAATACAATCACCTTTTATGATCTAATCTCCTCTCTCTCTTTCTCTCCAATTAATGGATTTTGGGAATCTAACAGCTTGATGCCCTTAAGGTGTTCTGTTAAATGGTTAACACATTCGCATATAGTTTACACATAAGATTTTTGTCAGTTATAGCGTAACTGGCATGGAAAATATAAGCCTCCACTGGAACTCGAATTACAGACCTCTGTTACTAGCTGGTCGCTCTACCAAGTGATTATAATTCTACTGGGTCATGATGCATGAACAAACTACGAGTGAAACTAGCATACTCTTCCCTGCTAACATGATGAGATTCACCCTTGATCTCATCCGTAATTCTACTCTACAGAACCATTGCATTTAAATCCATGCACTGGCTACTGCAGTAGGTCATGGTACTAAATGCAACAGGTGCTGATATAGAGCTAAGGAGGCCATGGTATTAAATGTAACTGAAGCTGATAACTGAGCCTTCACCGGAGTCGAACCTCAGACCTCAGAATGCTAGCAGGCTGCTCTATCGAGCTAAGGAGGCCATGGTATTAAATGTAACTGAAGCTGATAACTGAGCCTTCACTGGATACGGAACTCAGACATTTTAAACGAACTACCAGTGAAACATACAAAGAAAACTTGTGTACATAGTTTAGACTTACAGCAGAAGTATGTGTATTGTAGTCTGGTGTAAACATTTGTGCTCCAAAATAGAAAACAGTCCAGCAGACACAAATTTCCTTGCCTTATAAAACTGCTAGGTAATGTATTCTTTTTAATATTAAAGGGAAACGAAATCCATGCAAAAGTGAAAGGTAAAAAATTACATGCTACCTGAGCAACTGGAATGGCTAGTATTTTGTATTCTTAAGAAGTTTTTATAATTATCATTATTATTATTTTACCTCATATTGAAATATGTAGGGTCATATTTACAAAGTCCAGCAATTATTGGAAGAGTAAGACTCAGCACAAATGCTTGGGTAGAACCACCAGTGCTTGGTGGGTCAGCTTGAAAACCTTCCAACAATTAAGGTGTTTAACCTGTCCTTTAAATCAAACATGTTGAGGGGCCAATGTGTCGATAGAATTTTAAGCAAGGGACTCCAGCCACTCAGCCAAGGATGTTTCTCTACTAAATATACCAGCTATTTAAAGTACCAAATTATAGCAAAATTGACATTTTTTTTTAAAACCTGGCTCATTTTATTGACCATTATTTTATCTTTAAATGTTGTGCACCAGCGATTGTTAAGCATTTTACGTGGACATGGACTCTAGTATTGCAGACTTTTCAATATGAAGCCAGATGGTGAGCAGTATTAACAGGCAGAATAGCAAGTGGCTTGTTTACAGCTACAACCCAATCCATGAAGTAGAATTTTATCAGGGCAAGCCTGTAAACAGTCCAAGAAGTTTGTGGACCGTAATTAACCAAGTGATTTGTGGGCAAGTATAACTCAAAGGTGTGTGCTCTGCAAATATAATTTGTATGATTTATTTATATTGTTTATTATGGATTGGATTTTCATTTAAGTACAATGTGAATTTTTACTATGGAGTCTAGTCATGATTGTAAATAAATGAATTCCTGGGACTGATTAAAATTCTAGAGCAGTTATATGTAAGAGAAGGTGAAGACTATCATTATTTATACATACTGTGAATCCATGATCGTTCATATTCAGGATCAGGTTCTGTCCCATTACAGCCAGACCAATCAGGGCCAGGTCTCCTCTGAAACATTAGTTTATATGATCAGTACAATATATGATTAATTAAGGCTTTAACAGGATTGAACTGGACCTGGTAGCGCAGCATGTACAGCATCGCCCAACCTTCATCCTGTTGTGACACATCAAAGATTTAAGTCATTAAAAATAGTAGTTTATGAGATGACTTGCTTATGCTCAAGCAACTATAAGGGTATTTTCATGACTGGTTAGCGTGATGTCAGGATAAAATCTTTATCAAGGTTTCTTAAATTAGCAAATAAACACATCTTGGTTAATTTACATCTGTAATAAATCTGAAATAATGTTTTTTAAATACCATGCCAAAAGATTTTCAAACTTTTTTTTGCTAAGAAGTTTAGAATTTGTAGTTGTAAACATTTTTAGTGTAAAAAGATCTTATGTGGTCGGAACAAATGGCTACCACAGAGCCCATTTAACAAATCCTAAATTTGCTTTTAGCCTTAGTAATATAATTATTTAGTCTTTTCTAATTTTCTCATAACCTGATAGATTTTTATTTCTACTCACATATTTCAGTTTTAACCTGATTATATTCTTTTTTCATTAAACTTCAATGTATTCGGCACCGTATGACCTATCAAGTGTCACTTTGCTGTAAAACCCCAAACCCCAACCCTGATTTTCTCAACCATAACTTTCCCTCCTATCAACCTTGGCATCAAAACCATTTTCAACAGAGCATTTATACTATTTGTACCACCATCATCATAATCATCATCAGCATCATCAAATTGACATCATGTTCAACAGTTGCAGCAGCAGCAGAAATTAGAGAAACAGCATCAACAACAGACATCAACATTAAAATCACCATCACTTTTGATCAGATGATTTCTCTTATTTTCAGCTGCCATATTTAAAACTATGACATGTTTCAGTAACTATGTAATAATACAATATCATTTTCATTATTTTACTTACTTTTTGTTCATGACAACAGTATTATAAATAGCATTGAATTGTTTTATTTTAGTATTTTTTGTCCTCTGTGATTATCTATGTGACATCTATCTTTATTTCTACCCGAGCCATACAACTGAGGATCAAGAATGTAGGATTTAACTCCTTTCTCAGCCTGCTAAGCACCTGTTGATCAGGCTACGGCAAAATGTGGTAGAACCGAATCTGTCAGCAGGAGCAGCCTGATCAGATTATGCACATTTTGTTGGAGGGTTTCTAGCAACAAATCTTGTTACATTTGCATGATGTTGTTGGTAGATAACTACAATGTTGTACATCTTTAGTAAATGTAGCATTTACGTGTTGTTTTCTTGCTACCTTTTTTTTCTAAAACAGGATACACCAAACAATAGTGTTTAACTTGCAAACTTTAGAGTTCATCATCCTTCAAAATGGATAAAAAAAGAAACAACCCACAGTATTAATTTGGAAATCTGAGCAGAGCTTTGTCCATAATGGTGAAGGGTTGGATGAAATATAAACCCATACACTGTGATGTGATATTGATCTCTGTGGCCCACTTAACCAATAATACCTTGGGAAGTGTTGTACACCCACCCTTTTCAGGTTGCTATTAATTTTTATTTTGTTAGAGTGAAATGGCTGCAGACAAATTATGGTTATTTTAGACATCAAGCTATTTTAGTACAGGAAGATGCCAGACAACTGTTTGGGTATAACCACGGGCACAATGCAGATCAAGCAGAAGACCTTTTCACATTGCAGAAAGTCCTTTACCAAACTGGGATTCAAAAACATGAATTGAGATACAGAGCAGTTAGATGCAACAAATCCAAGATTCTACCAATCTCTGCCTTTATTCAGTTTTTTGTAAGGATTTTAAATGACACAAACAATTTGTCAATTCAAAGGAAATGAATTTAAATTTAAGCAAAGAATATTAAATTTTTTGCACTAACATTAATCTATACTAACTTCAATGCAGGAATATTATATGCATTGCTCTGTGCTAAATAGCCAGTCCCTGTATTATTTCAATATGAAGAAATGGAGACATACTACATGTAGTACAATACTTTTGGAAATTCTCAGCCTGGATTGAACCCTCTGTTCCAAAGTTGAAGCCTGATGTTGATTTAAATAGTTACAAAACTTTATGTTTATGAGGGTTTCTTTGGCCCAAAGACCATGGCAAATAACTGAGTAATCCTCTTCCACAATTATGACACACCACTGTGGCCAATACAGCTCATAACGATTGTGATAATAGTAACTTTTTTCCTACAAATCATATATTTATAAGGCTTAGATAAATAGTGTAGATCCAGATCAGAATCCACAATCTTTTTTTGCTAAGTCTCTATTAATAGGTATATTAACTGTTTACATTTACTTAAGATATCTACAATTTGCAAGTTTTTTTAGCAAAATATAGCATGGTAAAGATTTATGATTTTGCTGTAGATAATAATCATAAAGATGACACTAAACTGATTGTGGTACTATCTGTGTTTATATAAGGACTGAAAACAACTGCTTTTCATAAAAGGAAATTAATTTTAATGGGAATTAATTGGGTCAATGAGGCTCCTTTTAATTACAATTCATTAAAACAACAGATTTTTATACATATTAACCAATGATTTCAATTGGCAATTGGCTGCTAATGAAAAACGTGATTAGCACATAATGTACATTGTATTTGAAAAGGGGAATTACCTGTGGTAAAAACAACCTGCTTAAGCTGCACCTCAACCAAGACACATCCTGTTAGGAGAGTGGTCAAAAACTGACGTCAGACTATGTTTTACATTTCCTCAAGAATGTTTTTATCTTTCTGTGTTTAAACATGCAATGTACTTTAATCCTCATCATGTTACAATTTACAATCATAAATAACTTATAATAAAAATACAAAGTTTCAGCTATTTGTGTACAACATGCTAAAGTAATAATATATAGTGCTAGAGATACAGCAAACAGTGTAGATTCTGACCAAACAGCTCCCACTGGGAGACAACTATTCTGGATAAACATTGTTTGCACCTGTCCTTATCAATTCATGTTTACCAGGCAATGAGTTATATCCTGTATGGATGTGCTGTGTTGATGTTTTGTCTGCTGATGTACATTACACAGACAGAATTAGGGTTGTTGAGGTGATGTTCAGCTATCATCAAGGTAGATGGATTGCAGAATGAAATCACTGATACACAGCTGATATGTTGAAACCTCTCGTCATATTATTAAAATTTTCGACCTGACCGAGACTTAAACCCATGGCTTAATGCAGGGGAGAACTGAGAAATTATAAGTTGTGACATCAAAGGTACAAGCACCCTACAAGGATCATAGTGGTGCATGGAAAGAAAAATGGTTCTTCAAGTACCTGATGCACAATATTTCCTTATATTTTATGTTAAGTCAATCAGAACAGGGATAATGCTCTTCTGAGAAGAAAGCTTGATGAACTTATATTCAGTAAAACATAATACATGTAGATACAATGTGATTATTTTTTTTTTATTTAAGGTTTATAGGAACCACTTGAAAACAAGTGTATAATAAAAACAAAAAACAGAATAATTAATGATAACAATATATTTATTAACATATTAACTCTACACTGTTCATCCGAACATGATGAAGTCAATATGACTTTTTGATAATAACAAAATAAGAAATTTTAGTAACCTTTGCATATACAACTTTATTTAAAACCGGCCGCAATAGCTCAGGTGGTAGAGCGAAGGCTTGCGGATCGGGAGGTCGTGGGTTCGAACCCCCGCCGGGTCAAACCAAAGACTTTAAAGTTGGTAGTAGTGGCTTCCCTCCTAACGCTCGGGGCTAATGGGACAGCATTACGCCTGATTCGTCGGTGTCAGTAAAATGGACCGGCCGGGTTCAGTCCCTGGGCACCTCATAAGTGCCCCTGTGCTATAATGATAGAAATGTCGCTGCGCAGTATCGGCAAAAATGTCGGCTAATCCCATCCCATCCCTTTATTTAAAATGATATATTTATGATATAATGGGAGCCAGCTGACCAGGAACTACACTTTTTTCTGCTGCTGATTCCATTGCAATGTTACATATGTACATGTTGATGCTAGAAATACTAAGAATTAGTAAGACTTAGGATTAAATTATACTATTTAAGAGTCAGAGAGCTCAAAATACCAGTTAAAAAAAAAGATCAGTTTTCCTTACACCTAAAACTTGCTCAACCATGCACATCTACATTAAACTTAACCCTTATCATGCTACAATGTTCACATTTACAAGCAATACACAATCTTAAGTATTTGCTTACAACCACTACACAATGTAACAGGACATAGTTTAAACATAATTCATTGCCAAATAGTTTTCTTCACAATCCATGTACAGTTACAAGAGTTACAAGTTAAAAACTTAGTTCTAATAACTTAGCTAAAACTTTCCCAAGTAACAATAAATATTGCCTAAGATTCTGTGGCAAGTAATGCAGATCCTGATTAGACAGCTCCCCAGTGGATCAACACTATTTCTTTATGCTCAACACTTTATGCTTAGCTGCCTAAATATCAAATTATCAGATATATGCTGAGGTTTCTAAGTATACAGAATAGCCCAAACACAAGAAACAGGGGGTATTAATAGATTTATCCGATGTATATGGTAACTTATCTTTTCTCATGTTCCCATGAAAATGTCCATCAGTTACACTAAAACCAGTCAAGTGTAGTAATGTGTCTATGGATGAGTAGACTCTTAACAAGGGAACCGTTAATGTAGACCTCTTAACTTCTTGTTTAGTAAGTTAATCTTTATCATACAAAGTGACAGTCTGTATCACAATTGCACTGTGTCACAAATCAATGTTTTAGTTTGTTTATTGGGTTTATCATCTCACCAACAATATTTTAGTTATCTGGAGACAGTGTTCACATGAAGCCACTTGAAGCCTACATAGTGCTGCCTTCATGGTGTATAGCATGCAGTGAACACCTGGCATGATACCACACCCTGTCTTATTATTCTGACAACAGGCCAAATAGTTGTGGAACGAACCATATTTGCTTAAGTTTTAGAAACGGAGCTATACAACTATCATTTGCAACGATTTTGGTATGCTGCATCATATTATTTACACGCTTGAAAATCTTGAAAAGGCATTTTGCACATTGAAGCGAGCATGCGCTAGCACAGACTCAATCCTTGAACTTACCATCACCCATTTATTCCCGCAGCTACAAGCCTTGATTATAGTGTGTGTGTGTGTGTGGATAACGGTTGAGCTTAGTCATATTTAAGTGCCGAAGCTTTTCGGCAAATAATTATAGAATAAAATGGTAGCTGCAAAAAGATCCAGAAAAGTGTTTAATGGTGTGGGTTCTTTTTAAGTATTTACAAAAAGACGAGGGCTGAGAGTGACCACTGAAAATATGCTACTAAAAAAAATATCACAAAAACTTTCTTTGAAATCAAACATGCTGACAGAGTCAGTTTCTCATGAAGCCACACATTTCTGTCATAAAACATAAAAGAAATTTCCACAAAGACTTGACATAATGTTAAATAAAAAGACAAAAACTACTCAATAGTTATTTGGTTTAGAGTGTAGTGCATAACACACCTGTTTTACTTTTACTTTCAACACATGCTAAGTCAGTTGACAAAGAGGTGCTATGAAGCTATGACATCATACATGTAATTGACATATTTTCTTTCTTAATGAAAGTAACGTTTGGATTAAGTAGACATTTAATGAATGTTTCTGAGATGTTAGTTTTCTATAGCTAAGTGTATGTAAGTCTGCTTTTCTACATATTTTCTGGCTTAATGTACACAATTACACCATACCTGGCTCAATCCAATATGCCAATAATTAATATGCATTTTGCCAATTGTTTTTAACATAAGACAAATTCAAGCTCATGAAAAATGCTATAAGTAAAGCAGTCTCATCTTCATTTTAAGTTTTAAGATTTCTTAACCAAGAAAACACTGCACATGTGATTTTTTTTTTTCCTTTTTGGAATTGGAAACAGCAGGATACACATGGCAACTCTGACGGGTCTTGCATTACTCTTTTGATTAGCCCATAGTGCAAAAAAAATTGCTTACTGTTATTTTAAGGATAAAAATAACCAAAATAAATTATTAAGGCAAATTAGTTTTAAAGATGTCATGATTTATTCTGAAAATATGATATGTGGATCAGTTATTGGTGAATGCAGAATTCATTTTTAAGATCTTCATTTTTTATAAAGTCTGCATCCCCCCTTAAGGGTGAGGTGCTTGCGCCCTGACAACAAAACGTAGGGGAAATTAGGTACACAAAGGGTAATATATAAAAAATAACTCTACCACCAGCCCCCTCCCCTACAAAATATTGTTATTGCACTAACATTATCAGTGGGGAAAAAAAATGTAAAAAACAAAAACCCACTTAATGTATATACATCATCTGTATTATACTTACCCATGTAATTTCCTTTTAGCATAGAGTAAAACGTTCATGCATTGTAAAAATTAACCCTTTTTGTACATACTTTATCATGCCCATATATATGAATGTTTTACTCTCTTTCCTACCATAGCCGAGGACTTTCTCCTTGTATGTACGAAAATGTACAATAAGGAGAATGGTTTAGGGGCAGTTGGGCCTCGAGCGTCCAGACATGATTAAACGGTACATAGGCACAAGACCCCTTCATACAAAAAACAACTCCCCACCAATGCTAAAACAGGATATAGGCATAGGCAGACCCCTTCCAAGCACAATTTCGTTTCATTTTGGAAGACGTCAGCCTCAAACCCATACCTTCAAGACACCAAAACATTTAACTTAACAACCCATACTGGGGGTAAAAGAGGGGTTTGGTGCCATACATCCATAAGGTGAACCTAGGATAAATATTTGGTGGTGAAATTCACAAACTTACATATTCATCTTATATTAGGACCAAAAATACGAAATTATCCATTTTTCCAAGCTCCTTAGCTATGTAAATTGGATGGCCGATAGAGGCCCACTTTTTAGCACAATGGTCAAAACTCTTTAAGTCATGTGAATGTATGTGCTGACCCTCAAATAAACCAGTTGTCAGTCAGTCAGAATTGATGAATGGTTTGAAGGCTGGTAAGGTCATCAGATGTATGATGTAGATTTGCTCCAGTGCAGGATCTGGTATAGATCTTGGGTGTTGTTAATGATATCACCAAAACAGTTTCAATTATGCATCTTTATTACACATATAGTGACATTATTTTACTTTTCTGAGTTTCATAAAACTTTCTTCCAAAGTATCCTTAATCAGACTACTCATCAAAAATAGAACTACTTTTGTCACCTAATGAAGCGTGAACAACAAAACACCACTTTATTCTACTATAAGTGCTCCTAAAGCTATGCATTTGTTTATTGGCTTTGTCATCTCACCAAGAGCATTTAAGTTATCTAGAGACAGTGTCCACTTGAAGCAGATATAGTGCTGCCTTCACTGTAAGTATTATGCAATAAACACCTGGCATGTCACATTATCCTGACACCAGGCCAACCAATCATGGAACTTTCCTTATATTTGCTTGAGCTTTAGCAAGGGATCTAGACCACTACCAAATTTAATGACCTTGGTATGTCTCGGCCTGGGATCAAACCTGAGGCCTCTCATAGCTGGAAGCAAAGTGTTATAAACAAAGCCGCTTATACAGACTTAAGTAAGAAAGTGTACAGCCCTTTTAATCTACAAATCACGTTGCTACATGAGCTGGAACAATAATGACAGTAACCTACACAAGGCTGGATTCTGTGGTATATCACCTCTAGTAAGGTGCATAAATCTATATAATTGCTTGCATTGACAGTAAATTGCAGAATGCATGACCCTACGCTTGACGACTTTTTATTGAGTTAATAGCAGCAAAATTAGTTATAAACATATACTGTACACTTAATATTAAATAGTATTTCTTTAAATATAATGCCATGTAGTATTTATTTAAATATAATGCCATGTTATATACTATTAATGTGCATCTTAAATTGATACAAGGTTTGTAATTTTTAGACATAATACTTAAAACTTAATCTAGCATGGCTAAGTATTTTCATTTATTTTTTATAAAGATATATACTGTTAAACTAGCTCTAGGTAAATATTTTTATTCAATTGTAAGGTGCCATCTTAATTGATTTTAAGTTGGTTAGATAATGCAATTTTATTTTATTTAATAATTACAATTCATTCGACAAACAGAAATAATTCAAGTGAAAGTGTTTTTGTGAAAAGCGTGTGTTAATTTATACTTTGCAACAGCTTAACATTAACAGTCTATTCCTAGGTATAGGTATTAAAAGATAATGTTAGCATCCAACTCAAAGTTATTTTTTTAGGAAACAAATAACTCAGATCATTTAGTTATCTAACACAGTTATTTTGAAAAGTCAGCTTATTTTCTATAGCACTATATACCACACAGCGCTGGCCCTTACATTGAGTATATTGATGTCAATTAGATTAAGGGTCATCTGGATGTTGCCTACTAGGAAAAACTACAGCCACATCACATGTTCCCACAAATGTCACACATTTTAACCCAAGCGGCAAGTGACGTTCCACTTAAAAAAGAAGTAAACATTGTACACAAGTCAGTGAAGAAATTTTAAGAAAAGACCACAAAAACCTGAAGACTATAAACTCCCAATTAAAATCTAAAAATGTCCAAAAAAAGGCTAAGAAAATCGAGCAGTGAACAATTTAACTCAATAACTGCTCCCATGCTCATATTTCTAGCAACTATTCATTCGTTCAATTGAATCGATAATTGCAGTGTGATAGTCTGTTTAAAAAATCCCGCATATGTCCCAAAATAAATTATAATACTTACTTAGGTTCAGCCATTGTAGTTTATTGTGGCGTCCAAACGTTTTAATCAACAAACGAAAGAAAATAAAATGTTAGTGTTACTAGCAAACCGGCGACGACTTATGTTACCTATCACCGGTTGTAGGGCACTCTCCACTAAGAAATCTCAATCGTCAAGCTGGCAAGCAGCAAACAATAACTCATGGTAGCCAGAGAAATGTCAAAGCAGCCAACATTAAGAAAGGTATGTGTAAAAATATTTAACATTTTTGGTATAATTTTTTAAAAGTTCCAAATTTCAGTTCTTATATATTGGCGGCATTCCCATAAACTCGTGGCTTATTAAATCGCGTGATTAAACTCTGCGACAATTCCACCCTCGACTATTCGACCCCACGACTATTCGACCCCTACCTGTAAAATTGTGCAACTATTCAACCCCTGGCGACAATTCAACTCCACGACTATTCGACCCATAGTAAACAGTTAGCATAATTGTATTTTATCTTAGCATTTTATTGTATGTTAAGTATGGTAAATGACGTTTCATTATGTAAGTATCATTATTGAGTGTATTTATGATACAAAAGTAACTGGGGGCTTGCGATTGTGATGTCTAGAGGGGGTGAATTTAAAGGCGTGTTAGCCTAAAGTGGGAAATAGGTTGATATTTGTAACACTCCTTTTAATTAATGATAATTTGTATTAGATTTGTATAAGTTCATTTTTTTTTGGTAAATGGTTTAATATATGCTCAAAATAAAGAGACCATTATATTATTTGGGATTAAACAACAAAGACATAGACGGTATTAGGTATATATTTCGTCTTTCTCGTCATTGTTTTTTCTTTTGTTCTCTTTTTAAGGTATTTTTCCATATATATTTGAAAAATATATTTATTAATAATTTAAATAAGTAATAATAACAAACGTAGAACAGCACGAAACGATAATGTGTTGTTTATAATAAATAAGCATAAATTATTTTATTAGGTTTAGACTATGAGCTGAGTACGTTTTGGGCATCTTTCCACAAACGTGTATTTATCGCTCACTGTTAATAGGCATATACCGATGTAATAATTGTCCTAATACTTATATATCAATGAGTTTTCTTACCTCTTTCTTCATCACCACTCTCCTCAGCATTGTCCCATCTGCCGGGTGATTATGCTCGACGGTGCCAGGTGTAAAAATGTCCCCACGCTGACTGACGGATGCTTCCTCCTGATACTGCATCGCCACTGTATGCTGGAGCTCGTCGTGAGGTCGAACAGTCGCGTACCCATGTCAAACTTACAAATGCAGTTACAGTTACTATTATTGAGATATTGTTATGTACAGTAGTACACCAGCGTTTAAGGTTACGCTAGTCAGGTTAAGGGGTTGCTTACCGTTGTAGCATTACTAACGTATTTCATATGACGTAGCACTCGCGTAACAGCTAGAAAGAAAAGGATCAAGCTAGAAAATTCATTTGTTTATTTATATTTAACTGGGTTTCTGCGTTCTAGAAATTCTTTGGGTCTATATAAGGGCTTGTTAGCCGATTTAAGTTTAAATTTGGACGTATTGTTCGGAAATACTTGCAACTTCTATATTAAACCTTTCTGTGTTGGAACTAACTTGGACTTATTACATAAATAGTGATATACAGTGATATAAATATTAAAGTGTTGGATTTGGAATTACATTAATTGCATTTGTGTAATTTTCTACCTTTTGGATTATTTCAGCTGTGCGTATCTACGAGGACATTCTACCGAAAACTCTTCAGGATTATTCGACGTTGGATTATTAATTGGACTATTAAAGGGACACCTCCTAAAGGGACAAACTGTAAGCTAACATTTCTTTTGCATTCTCATAATTTGTCTGTATATATTTGTTATTATTTTGTTACGCCATAGATTTAATTGATTATTAAAATAAAACATTATTGTACTAGTTTGTTGCTGGCTTGTTCTTTCTATTACACCCTTTCGTCGTTTAGTAAACTTGCCATTTTATAAATGAATCTTAAATAGCGAAACCGGTCGTAACAATATCAAAGAAAAAATGACCATATCGCATGATAATTGAAAAAAAAATCAGATCATTCTTAAAAGGTTGAGTAATGTAGAATACATCATTAACTTGACTATAACTTTTATCACTTGAAGTCTGACGTCGACAAATTGTTCTTATTATAAGTCATCGCTTGGGCTGTTTCATTTCAAACATCTTTCTCATTTGGAACTTTGAGGTTGCCGAGGCTTTTATCTATTGTATATATTGTACATATGTTGATAGTTTATTCTAACACTATCAATATCTAACGTCTATAAACAAAGAATCATTCAGCCTTGATAAAATCAAAGATATATCACGGCATTAAGCGAACTATTTTACTGCAGTAGAATAGCTGTTCCTTTTACTTTCCCTACCCATTTTCGTATTGAAGACCAATCTGTCTTATTGTGATAAGTTGTTCTTTTCGTTCACATTGGTCTTAACACTTTACCCAAACTTGGAAAGTAACGGTTTTGTTTTACTATTAAGATACGTATGAAATTATGACAACAATAAATTAATTAAATATGTAATTTCGTCGGTTGTGGATATTTTTTTTTTAAATTAACCAAGAAGGGGGGAATTAGAACAGCCCAGGGAAACAACCTAACAACATATTTAAATTGTAGTTCGCATTTGTCTCCCTTTAAAGTAAAAATTTCTTGTAGAACATGTTAGAATGGAAATAGATTTTGAGTTCGCGCGATCTAACGTGATATATTGGGCGTTAGATCACGCAAACTTAAAATCTTTTTCCTAATTATATTACTAGTTATTTTGTCTGTCTATTAGTTCATTTTATTAGTTTTTACTCCCAATGCAGGTGCTTGCTGTTAGTTGTGTCACTTCGATGGGATAATTTTTTTATTCATACTGTTTTTTTTCATAGAAAGTGCAGGAAGTGCGAGGTTGAAGCGCTCCACATACCGGGTTTATGCACCCCAGTCGTTCCTTTTGCCGGACCGTTCCAATGCGGTATCTGCTCGTTTTCTTTTTCTCTTTTTGTGTGTTATGTCTCGTCTCAGTGTTTTCGTCACTTACATTTAACCTGTTTGCCTTTATCTAGTGGTAGTTCAGATTTAAATCTCTGTGTTAATTCATATAGGACCTTGTCTTATTTACAAATGATATTCTGATCCTCACTATTTTAAAACCAGTATAATTTCTTAAAGTGGCTATTATAAATACTTGTGTGATATCAGCCACACAGGTTGTGTTCGATATTGAGGGCATACACAAACATGTGCATTCTTCATTTATCAAGTCATTCATTTAAAAACTTTACTGAATGTTTAAGTTTGAAGCAGTTACAATGAGTATATGATAAAAAAATGAATTTGCTTTGCTTTAAAAGTTGGCCCAGACTCATTACTCCGACATCAAAAGTAGTTTAATTTTTATAAAAATAGTGGACAAAATTGAAAACAAAAATATTATTTTTTATATAACCATTTTATAAATATAATATGCATTATATTTGTACATATCAACATTTGCAAATGAACACTTTGAAACGCATGGTAATTGTCATGTCGCACAATATCATTTTGGATTGACTTTCTAAAACGGTGCTGTTTAAATGGAATGTTATTGAAATGTAAAATAAACAACATAAAGTTAGGAAACATTGTATCTGACACAAGCCACATTTATTTGCAATACGGTTTGCGGAATGTCAATAAAGTTGTACTGGAATGTGTTTATAAAATAAAAAAAAAGGATTGTGGAATGAAAATGATTAATATGAATAAATCTGTTAAGTCAATGACGGGACATGGGCATATAAAAACAATGCATACTTTACGTCACTATAAATGCGATGCACTAGAAACTATATAACACATTTAGAAAGTCAACGACGTTACAAGAGGCATGAACATGCAATATTTTTAGGACCATTCTATATAAAGTCCATATTTAAGTGATCCTCTGTTGTTGTTGTTATTGTTACTGCTGCTGCTTTGTTTTGTCTTTTCAAGCAGAGGCCAATTTTTATGTAACAAAAGTCTAAATAGAAAGCTGCTTAATGTGAGCCAGTAAAGTACGCCAATCGCCTCTTGTAAAGGAAACCATTTTAATTAAAGACGGCATTGTATGTGTAACTAATGAGGTATATGTAGACAAAGGAGATAAATGTGTGAAAGGCAAATGATGCATGGTCGGTTTGACATTTTTGTTTAACAAATTCGTAACATCATTATTTACTATAAAGTTTATCATAAATAGTATATTTTGTGTATGTAATGTTTGCTTTGCACATGCTTCACCGTTCTTTTTATGACCGATGTTAAGTGTGTATTGCTGTGTGTATAATAATGGCGTTAATTGTTATTTGTAACTAGGTACAGATGCACAGATGTTAACACTGTTTCCTTGCGGTATCACTTCCTTAAATTTTGTGCCAATAATTAACATCTGATTTTATTTGTAAACAATTGATTGTTGATTTAAAGTGTGCTTACCACTTGCATCAACAAACTTAAAAAACTCATGTGAAACATTTAAGTTTGGTTTGATTTATCTCAAAGCAAATTATGTTTGTGCGATGCAAAGGTACTTGAACTTTATGTGCCAGTAAGTATGCTATTTGTTCATGATTTAACACGTTTCAATAACGTCATACTGATGTGCATGATATTGCGTTTTTTTCAAAGCGGTTGATCGAGACTGTTCATACGTAATGGTTTTTCAAACCAGCGATTGAGCACACGTGGTAAAAAGTCAACCTGATTTACACAGAAAGTGTGTTTGCTTTGCGAGTTATCGAGGTAGGCTGAATAACAAAGGTCAAAATAACAACAGGAGGAGTCACGTTCACGTTAAGAAAGCATCCATTGTGCGTTCAATGGGAATGGGGTGTTCAAAGGAAATTGATTTCCTTTTTCAATATCTTTGCAAGTTGTATGTTCGTTTCAACCATCATGTGCGTCTGCATATGCTACATTCATTGGCATAAGTAAACAGTGTTTAAAGTTTCCTTCTTAAATTAACCCGTGTCTGTGCGCATTCAGACAATCTCTGCATCATTTCCTGAAGATTTCGATATGGTTTCCTTCATAACGATATGGAATCCCATATCATTCCGTGTGTAGAAGCCATACACAGAAGCTGCCGCGTCAAGACAGGCAGCGAGCGGAATCACAAATATAGTGCCAAAGACTATAAATATCTTGCGTACAAGTCCGTGCTTCCGTAAACTAAAGGATTTGATAGACCCAAATGTGAACAGGAAAAGGATTAGTCCACCCATACTTCCCGCGATTACATTAAGCACTAATGGTAGTGGTATTGGAAATATGAAAGATGCCGGAAAGTTCAGAATGTTGCCAACAAGTAAAAACCAACCAAGATCTGTTGGAATCATGCCGAGTTTGCAGGAAAGTGGAATCTCGTCGCTGAGAAGAACAAAAACATGACCAACAAACCATCTCTTCCTTTGTTTGATATAATCCATCAGTGAAAATGGGCTCTTCTCCCACATTTCACCGTCCACGAAGTCAAATGTATAGCCTTTACTCCATGCTTTCAGCGCAAACATCACATCTTCAGCAACACTTCCTTTCGGACCAAAATCGAATCCTATTTCCTTTTCAACTTTTTCCCTGGCTATAATATAGGATCCCTTAAAGCCCATTAATGGGCAGCCTAGTTTCCGGAAACTAAACCGCATCATGCCTAAATCCACGGACACTCTGACGCTATCGGCAAGAGTTGTCCACCAATTGACGATGTCTTCGTTGGCGTATGTTATAACACCTTGGCCGATATCTGCAACCTGCTGACTTGCAAAGTTGGCAAGACCTACAACACACGCCTCGGTAAGAAGCGTTTCTTCATCAAGATGCACAACCCAATCTTCCAGTTCGTAGATATTTACAGCTGGTTCTGTGCAGTAATGAAGAGCCCGGGCCTTAAACATTGAACGGTTCCGAGTCACATAGTCGTTGGGCACTACAAGTTCTCGGACCCTGTCTATCCTCTTCAGATTTAATGCTTTATCAGTAACGATCTCAAACTTAAAGTTGCTTAATCCGACTTTGTGGCAAGTTTCGATGTTGCGCTCAACGTTCTGTTTGACCAGATCCGGGTACAAGCCCCTAGTTACCACCCTGAACAGCATGAATGGGATGTCGTCCTTAGCCTGCTGGAGGACGGGTGTGAGAGGAAACGTGTTGATTGACACAATGCCTAAAACATAAAAAGATACATATGTAGTTATATTTAACTCAAGTAGGTGACAACATGATGCGACTTGAACGAGTACGACCAAATGTGTCACAATTTAGATATTATTTTACTATTAAAAGACTCGTTCAGGTTGTTTCTTCTTTTTTCATAAGACAAGAAGGGAAACATTTATTCATTTAAATCACTTCAATAATTGTCTAATTGTAGAGTATTGTGTCGGTTTTATTTATTAATTTTATCCAAAAGAGTGAACGGGTGCTGCGGGTGGAACAATAAACTAACCGAATATTCCGAGACAAAGGTAAGACACTCCGACCTTAAAAATTAAACATAAATGTATAAGTTGTTCCCCGTGTTGCCTTTGACAGAATAATTATAACTCTTGTTGGTTGTGCAAAAATTATGCATCTATCATAAATATGTTCTTTATAAAAATGTATTAAGTCTTAATACCTGCCTAGCAAAATATGCATGTAATTTAAACATGCTGGTATTTCATATAAATAATTTAAAATTAAATATAGTAATGACACTGTTATTTTTGTTGAGCTGTTGTTGTTTTTCTTCTTTTTTCATGTAGATTTTAATGACATTTGTATTTCGGTGTAGGTGGATGGACGTTTTAGCCTCGCGTGAAGAGACAGAGAGAAAGACAGAGAGAGGGACAGAGATACAGGGACTGAGAGACACACAGAGACACACAGAGAAACAGAGACAGAGAGAGAGAGAGAGAGAGAGAGAGAGAGAGAGAGAGAGAGAGAGAGAGAGAGGGAGGGAGGGAGGGAGAGAGAGAGAGAGAGAGAGAGATTACCCCATGAAAGTCTAAAAGTCTTATCAGGGCTAATTGTTTTAGCAACGTGAAATCATGGCCTATGACAGTCGAATGATTGGTTTGTATATAACTAAGTAATGCAAAGACAGTAAACAATCATGTGTTAACCGTACTGGGCTAACATTCTTACGGTGTTTGATAAAATACAAGATAATAATAATTCGAAAGAAATAAGAATATTTGGTAAAATAACATTCAGTTATTTTACTTAGTTGTGTTTTTGAAAAAAACAAACAAACTTTTAATTGATTAAACTTGTAAGTGTACATGGCACTTTGGAATTCCTGAGGCAACGCAATACCGGATGCTGTACAAAGTTTTAAAATTCCCTACGTTATAACGTGATGCGACTTGGAAATAGTCAAAGTCACTAACATCCCCATGTGCGCTGGAAATCTTTACAACACGCCATTAAAACATGTATTTATGTGACCTTCTCCTCGCAATATGTCTCCAATAGATACAAAAGTAGAACAATAAACATTAACTCCTGAATACCGAGGAAATATTACACCTGTATCTATTAAAGTGTTTGTGCAGAAGTAAGTGATAATTTGTGCAGTCTGTCCAAATATAAAGACAACCCACCACTAATTTTAGTTACATTCCACAAACTTTCATTGCCCCCCCCCCCCCCCCCCCCCCCCCCCACACACACACACACAAAAGGTTCTTACTGGTTTACTGGTTTACGTGAAAGACTGAAACTGCGAATACTTATTAGATATGCAATTTCGTCGCTTGTTGATATTTAAAAACAAACAAGAAGTACGTGAGGTGGATTAGAACAGCCAAGGGAAACAACCTAACAACATTGTGTAAATTGTAGTTCGCATTGTAGTTCGCATTTGTGTCCCTTTAAAGTAAAATGTCTTGTAGAACGTGTTAGAATGAAAATAGATTTTAAGTTTGCGTGATCAGACCTATGGCCTTCGTGATTAAATTAATACGCATCTGAACAAGAAACCGTGATATATTGGGCGTTAGACCACGCAAACTTAAAATCTATTTACTAATTTGACCATTGATTTGAGTAATAGTTTACTTGTTACTTTTTCGTAGTTCTCTTGCTTATTGTTATCGTTTGTGTTATATTTCTTAAGAGAAAACACAACAAACAGAAAACTTCAATATAAATGTAACAGTGTGTTCTTTTAATACTTAAATAGAACGACAATATCTGTTAAAAATATGATAATTTTTAAAGCCGTGACGCCACCCCATAGGCATTTCTAAAACCAATTATAAACCAGTAACAGGTAAAAGTTGATACAGAGCATCAATGACGCCGGAAATAATGTATCAAAAAGCTACGCATATTAAGCATAGTAGCATTTTGCACCACTTCATTGGCTATTGTGGAATAAAAAGGTTTCTGAGAGCTTTTGCGCTTAACTGAGAAAATTTATAAGTGTGAATGACACTTTTTTTAATTCCAACACAACAATATATGTGAACCACATTTACTCAACAAATGCCGTGCGAAGTTTCCAAGCAAATAATCGAGGTACGACTTTGAAATAGTCGTCGTCGAATGGTTTTATTTACGTCCGCCTTTTACTCATATGCATGCAATTTGAAAGGCACGAAGTAGCCAACATCCGCCTTAGTGCGAGAAATCTTTACAACACGCAAGAAAAACATTGAATTTTTATTATTTCTTAGCAATATGTCTCCAAAAGTGGTGGGTTTTTTTTACACAAAAGTAAAACCACAAAGTTAAAATCTTAACAGACATTGAATACCGACGAATATTACACATATGTCTATCAAAGATTTCGAGCAAATGTGTTTGAAAATTAGTGCAGTCAGTCCAAATCTAAACCAAACACACCACTAAATTGGCACTTATTGTTGTAACATTCACCGAGCTGTTATTGCGCGAATCGCCTCCAAAAGGTTTTTGTTGGACAAATAAGACCAAAATTGCGATTACCGATTATTAAAAAAGAAAACAATCAGTTTTTTCTCTAGAGCGCGTTTTCTACTGGGTTTGTTGACGCCATTTATTTTAATTTGGCGCAATGTTATAACAGCCGAGCGTTTTCCGTGACGCAACTATTCGGCAGCGACTTAGATTTAACAATCGTACCTACTCGGCGATCTCCGGCAAGCTTCGGATACATTACGTAGAATCACCGAAGCGTGATCCGAGTGTAGATTTAATTGAAAACAATGACGACGATGATTCGTGAATTATCCAAAGTGTTCCGATTGAAAACCGTATCACGTGACCTATCGTAGACGCTTTATTTAGAATTCGCTTTCAGTTGTGAGCGCCAAGACGATACAGACTGTTTCGTCATTTTCCGGGGAAAATTTCCAGATGGCTGCTGGTAAACAGCGCAGGTTAACATTCTATTTCGCTGCAAAAAACGACAAAAATAACAATCAGGCATCGGCGGAATCTACAGCAGCCGTTAGTACCAACAGCGTGGCGAACGATGAACCCCAACAAAAAAAGCAAGCACAAAATCACAGTAAAGAAATTATAAAAGATATAAGATTTAAATAAAAAAAGTTAAAAGAATGAATAAACATTTGAATTAAAAGTTAAAAGAATAAATATTTGAATTGAAATACCACAGCTGTTAAAACTTTGACAGCATCTAGCCTGTTAAATCCCAAAGCCAATGCCTTCAATAAACGTTTACATAAATGATACTAAGAGAGCTTTGAAACTGGTTTTAATAGTTTTTAAATTACAATCAAGCCATGCTGCAGAAAAAGTACCCTACCTTAAATCCTACCAGCAAATTCTGTCTGACATATTTTACCATTTTAAGAGGTCAGCTGTGAGAAGGGAAAAGTTAAAATCAATTCAAGCAATATTAGGAGACCCATTATTATAGTAACAAAATGTTGCATAGTGTGAGATGGTTCTCCATGTATTCTGAAACAGTTTACAGAACCTGGACCTCTCTGGCTACATATATGGAGTCTGAAGTTGAGTCAACACATGATAGTGTGGCCAAGGGTTTCTTAAAAAAATCACCACTTTTGTGTTTGTTGCTGTTACCTACTTAATCATGGACATAATACCAAGAGTAACTCAGCTGAGTCTCTTTTTCCAGAAAGAGAATATTGACATTGCCATGTTAAGGCCCAGTGTTGACAGTGTTGTGCAGCTATTACAGTGGCTAAAAACAAATGAGGACCCTTACCTGAGTGACTTCTTGTCTGAAGCAGGGGAGAAGTTAATTGAATTCAAAGGTGTAAAAGTAACTGATACACCAGCTCTTAGGCAACAATTCACAAAGACAAGAGAAATGTTTCTAAATAATTTGATAAGTGAAATTAGCAGAAGGTTCCCTGCTGTAGCTACTGATGTTATATCAAATATGGCTGTTCTTAGTTTAAGAGGTCTGTCTCTCATGTCATGTGATGATAGAAAAGAATATGGGGTGTCTCAAATAAAATCATTAGTAGAGTACTACAGTGACAGCAAAACACAGGAACACTGTGAAACTGTAGATTTCATTAATGCAGAAGAAACCCTTGCTGAGTGGGCACAGTGTCAGGACTTAGTTGTTCAGCAGAATTATCCATGCAATACAGTTGTATCTACTTGGAAACTACTGTCAACTAATCAACCTGATAGTTTTCCAAACTTAAAGAAACTTAGCATGGTGGCTGTTCTTGCTCCTTTACAAACAGCCACTGTAGAAATGGGATTCAGCATTCAGAAAGACATTAAAGTAGCTTCTCGAAACCGACTATCAGGAGAAAGACTGAATGTGTTAATGCAGATTTCATTGGGGCCTCCTATTGAAACAATAAATCTTTTATATTAAGAAATGCTTAACCATGAATATGGCACTGAAGAGAGTGTGGTCTTCTCCAACCCAAACAGCTGGATGTCGCTGTAATGATCATAAATGGTTGCTGCGATGCATCTCAAAACGAAACAAAACACAAAAAACCCGCTCCTTTTATTATTGCATACTAAACTTGATTGTTGCAAGCTACACTGGTAATAAAACGGAACACTTCGTTCTTTTCTCTGAAAAGAGCCTCACAGAACATTTACGATATCGTGTTATTGACTGCTAAGAGCGGTGCCAACTATTTGGGTCGTCCAAGATTTAAAGTCATTGTCCAAATATATTGACTGATAAAATACACGGATGCGCAAGCTAAAGTACAGAACTTTTCGAACAACGATACGAATTAATGCAATAAAAACTGAATACATTTGCTTATAGGAATGCCAATTTAATCTCGTTAAAATACGTTTGCATTTTACTTGCATGCTATGCTGAGTTCATGCATAAGAAATGATCAATAATTAATAATAATTTATAAACGTCTATAAAAACTACTCACCAAGTATATTTGTTAATCCAAACGGAATGGAGAGGTACGGGATGGAGCGGAGAGTGTAGAGGAAGAAGCAGCCCACATATCCGTACCACTTGAGAGGCTCCATGGAACTCTGGTCGTTGGTTGTGCCGAAGACTATGTTCATGAACCAGACACAAAAACACAGATAGGAGATCGTCAACACGTGTTGAAAGTAAGAGACCATGGTTTGTAGTATTCGACTCATCCCGACAGGAGTGACGGTGCGACTGTTGCTAATGCTGCTGCAGCAGTTGTTGTTGTCGTTCTAATCTTTGTTACTGATGATGACTTCGCAGGAGTTGCGGAGGTATATGATAACCTGTTCAAACAAGTTGTGAAATGGTTATCCATAATATATTTATCAATACACATAGTTGAATAATAAAAAACAACTATGTTCTTATAGCATGTTAATAAGAATCTAGTCACTGTATAAGATATGACAAACGTGGCGAGCTTTTATAAATAAATAAAAAATGTAACCAAAGAGGAACAACCGCTATACAAAACCCCCATGTTTTGACAGGTGGATAATCAAATATGTCTCATGACTGTATGTTTGTGCAAAATTTATATTTTGATAAATAATTAAAACTTAGATTATCTATTAATGCAATAAACTGGCAGGCCTGTAACTAGGGGGGGGGGGGGCGCAGGGGGGGGGGGCGAAGCCCCCCTTGCAAGACATTTCGCCCCCCCTGAGAAAATGAGATTGACCAAATAAAAAATCAAGAGTAACATTTTAAAAGGAGTCTGTTATACACAATGTGTCACCAGCAATATGCTTTGTGGGATGGGGACCCTTATATTGATGTGTTACCCTTACAATCGAGCTCCTTAATCAGAAGATGGCAATGCGTGTATGTAGTACCTATACAGTAGTGACTACAGGGCTGTTCCCACGGGAAAAAGTCACGAGGCGCCATCCTATATATATGCTGATGCGCTACGCATTGCATTGCATATAGACTATACCTATAACAGATCGCTCACAATGACGTCGTATTTGAAGTGACGTCATACACCCGATGACCCGATTCTATGCTTTAAGCACTATATGTTAATTCTATTGACTTGTCATATAGACGGTGTATACGTCGCGAGAACTACAAATGGATCGGTTTGTGATCCGTAAGAAAAAGAATAATTCAGGTGGTGAAGAACATCCCGAACCATCTGCCAGATCTGGAAATAGCGACAGTAGCCATGTTGAGATCGGGACTACTGAGGACACTTCCCAAAATAAGGGCAAACGAGACGAAAAGGTATATTCCCAGCCACCAGACGATTTGGGCGATACCAGTCCACGGCAACCTAAACTTACGAAATTTCCGACGGATGAAGACGGTAGGAAATTCCAGACTGATTGGTACAAACGTTACGAATGGCTTGAATACTCAATCGAGCGTCAATCTGCCTTCTGCTTCGCATGCCGGAAACACGGGACTGGATCGGCCGAGCATCTAAAAAAGTTCACGGTACAAGGATTTAATAAGTGGCGGCAGGCATTGGGAGATCCGAAGAAAGGATTAGTACAACACGAAACGTCAACAATCCATTCTAATGCAATGATGGCATGGAGACAGAAGAACGTTCGACTGGAGACCAATAAAACAGTATCGATGATGGTTAGTCACGATGTTCTAGAAAACCGCAAGTATTATTTAAAGTCAATTGCTGAGATAGTGCAGTTTTTAGCGTCCAACGAGCTAGCTTTTCGCGGCACTTATGACAAAAGTGAACAAGAAGAGCACGGACTGTTTATGAACCTATTCAAATATACTGTCAAAAAAGATTCTAAACTTGCTAAAATCGAGAACGAAATTCCTAAAAATGCGACACTACGCTCGCCTGTAGCACAAAATGATGCCATTAATTTGATGGCGACAATGGTCTCTGAAAAAATTGCCGAGTAAGTGCAAAATTCTGACGCCGGAAAATTCACATTGCTGGGCGATGGCACGAGGAATAAATCTAGAGTTGAGAATATATCATGTGCCGTTCGCTATGTAAAGGACGGAAAACCTGAAGAACATCTACTCGTAATAAAAAGTACCGAGAAACTCGATGCCAATTCGTTGACCGATGTTTTGTTGGCAGCTTTAGCTGAACGGAAACTTGATCCAACGAATATAGTATCTCAGTGCTACGATAGAGCATCCTGTATGAGCGGAGAACATAGCGGCGTTCAGAAAATTCTACAGAACAGACTAAACAAGACAATCCCCTACGTGCATTGTAAAAATCACCGATTGCATCTCGTTGTAGTGGACCTGGTATCTGGAATTGATTCCCTAAGTGTCTTTTTCGATCGACTTGGCGTGCTATACAATTTCTTCTCACAATTCAAAGTGGATAAAGTATACGATGGAACCAGCCTGAAGCGTGTAATAGCCACCAGATGGTCCGGCCATTACGACTCAACGCTCGCTGTTGTCAAAAACTACAGTGAAATTTTGGCCGCTGTTGACTTAGTTTCGAAATCGCATGGCGAATTCGATGCTGAGGACGTTGCCATCGCAACGGGACTGAGCAAAATTCTAAGAGAAGAATCTTTCAAATTCTGTGCTGTACTAATGAAGAAGGTGCTCGGCATTTTACAACCCGCCGACGGATCGTTACAGGACAGAGAAACCGATATCAATGAGTCAATCAATTTGATCAATACATCAGTCAAGATGTTGCAGGAATTACGCAGTGACAAAAGTTATACAGAACTAATGGAGCAGATAAATAACTTATCTGAAGAAGAATCTGCAGGAATGCCGAACGAGATTGAATCAATGGATACCGACGAAAAACGTACGGAGGAACCTGCAAACAGCCATAACCTAGCACAAGCGGCCGAACTATCACGCCCGAAGCGCAAACGGACAGTGACCAAACGCCTAACTGATTACTACGTAACAGAGCCGTTGCAGCAGACAATGGGAGAAGCCGCCAACGCGGACGTGGCTGATGTACAAGATTGGAAAAAGCCGATAATGTTTGAAGTGATAGATAAAGTGTTAGTGGAAATGAAAGTGAGATTTACGGATAGTTCCTGGTTGTATACTTCCGTCCGTGCACTTTCGAGGAATAGTGACAAGTTTCTAGACAGAGAAACACTACTGCCTCTCAACAGGAATCTCAATATCGATATACCATCCGCTGCGGAGCTAGAGGTCGCTAAGAACTATTTGCAAGACCACGTTGAAGTTCAGAAACACCAGGACTCGAACTATGTGCTGAAAGAATTATACCAACAGAGGAAGGCTTTCCCCATGGTTTACAAACTAGCCGCCACAGTGGCCTCATTCGGCTCAAGTAGTGCGGTATGCGAGAGTGGTTTCTCGGTACTCAGTAGAGTGGACAGGCCTACCAGAAGAAGTATGTTGCAGCAAAGGCAAGCAAACCTAGTGTTACTAGGTTTCGAAAAAGGGTTCACGGGAGAAATTGATATGGACACTTTCGTTAAACGGTTCAGTGCGCTTCATCCCCGCTTGATGATGGAATAATCTCATCACTTATCGTTCGCCAATGAGCGATACTAACAAGTTACTGAATCATGTAACCAATGGACACACTGTACACTGTAGGTACATGGTATTTTTGAATGATGTTATACCTACGCCTCTTACCTTCCGGTAAATAATATGTTGAAATGTATGTATCATGTATGCCCATAATTACTAAGTAACTGCTCGTTCAAATAAACATTAACTCATTCATTTTTTACGTTCGTTTTTAGCATTAAATTTTACAGTTTATATTTTAATTGACCATAGCTGAACTTATTGTATGTAATAGCACTCCCAAGAAAAATCATCGCCCCCCTGGCTGCTGAGTTCTGGTTACAGGCCTGTAAACTGGCTGTCTAAAAATCATGCAGTCACACACACATATATATATATGTATATATACAAACATAAATACAGCATAATTCTAATAAACGTAACTAACTTACATAATAAATAGTATTTTGCCGACTGACCGTTCCAAGGCGGTAACTGATGGTTTTTCTTTATGTATGTTATGTCTCGTCTCTGTGTTTATTTGTTTTTCACATTTGCATTTACCTTGTTTACCTTTATCTACGTGTAGATAAAATTTAAATATCTGTTAGAGTTTTGATAGGACCTTTTCTTATTTACCTATTTATAATTCATTATGATTTCTTTGGTGTATTTTCTTTAAATTTAACTTTTGACACTTTTGACATATGACGTCATGGCATTGGATGACGTCATTAAATTATACGTCATCGCTTGGGCTATTTTATTTCTACTTTATTTCAAACTACTAAGGCTGCTGAAGCGTTTACCTACTGTAAATATTGTACATGTGTGGATTATTATTAACCATGCTTATTATATAACTAGTTATTTTGTCAGCATATATATATATATATTCTTATTGGACCATTCCTTATTTACTTTTTATAACATATGTCAATACACACGTTGTCTGGGCGTGGTATCTAAGAGAATTCCTATATCACCATGTACATGTAACAATATATTTCCATCGCTTTGGGGAATTTAGGTATAGGTTCTCCATAAACTTATACTTTTGTCAAATCGCGAAAAACACCTTAAAGTCGATTCTTACCAAATCTATTACATAAGCAAGCTAGTGATCTTTGCAGAAAAAAGATATCGTCGTCAGAGTGATTACCCGGATGACGATATAACGTGATCTTAAAAAGTTAATTTTAACGTGTTTTTCTTAGTTTAAAAAATAGCTATCTCTGCAGCTTGGTCAAGATACCTGTTGACAATGACGAATTGGGATTTATACCTCACTTCTAGGGCATCGATGGCGGCATGTTTTAAGACATTTTCATAAGACAGTGACTTATTTGGTTATTTGAGAAAAATAAAATTAGTTCAATCTATCGAATACCACCTTTAAAACCACAGGTGATGATGAATATGTCGTGATAGGCACATATTACAATCTGCTCGGATGGGGCTGTTTTAATAGACCTGATTCTGCCAAAGCAGCATAAACAGACTTCAAATGTGAAATGACACCCCGCCACGTTGACTACTGATAAGGCCCTGCCCACTTCAGCGGTTTTGACGGTATTGAGGACCACATGATTTTAACGGGTGGGTCTGATAAGGTGAGATTTTAACAAGCGGGTCAGCGCATTTTCCACAAATGCTTTTTGGACTGTAAAAAAAATGGTTTGTCAAAATGTGACAATCTTTTACTGAAAATTGTATACATTGGTCAGCCGTTGGACTTTCGTCCAAAGTTTCCTTCATCAGAATATACATTATCAAAAAAAAATATTGTTGTTGTTTTCTTCTTCTTTTTCTTCTTCTTCTTCTTCTTCTTCTTCTTCTTCTTCTTCTTCTTCTTCTTCTTGGGGTGGGGGCAGCCTTTGAATAGATTATGTTTTATTGGGTCGCCGAAAAAGGCTTCCCTACATTTATAATTGGTTTTGGAAATGGCTATGGGGTTATTACATTCATACTATCGTGTTCTTTTTCTTTTGTTTTTTTTTTCTTCTAAGAACTTCTACATAAACAAAAATAAACGAAGGGACTATGAAAAAGTAATAAATAAACGTGTACGCATATCCTTTGTCAAATTCTTACTTTTCAAATTGCAGGACGGCACTTATCCGATCACAATCTCTACTGTGCCATATTAATCATTTCTTCGTACAATTTTTTTTTTGTTTTCGTTTTTAATAGCCAGTTATCGCAGTTTTGGTCTACGCCTAACAAAAGCTTTTGGGGCAAATCGCGCAATAACTGCTCGATGAAAATTACAACAATTAGGCGCGTGTTTGGTTTAGATTTGGACAGACTGCACTAATTTTCAAACACATTTGCTCGAACACGTTGATAGACATATGTATTATATGTGCTCGATATTCAAGATTTGTTCAGATTTAAACTTCGTGGTTTTACTTTTGTATTAAAGAATATAACTTTTGGAGACATATTGCGAAGAAATAAGTAGGTCATATAAATTAAATATTATTGTTGCGTGTTGAAAAAATATTTCTCTCGCTAAGGCGGATGTTGGTGGCGGCATGGACATTTGAAAACTGTCAAAGAGCACCCTTGTTTACACATCGAACACGTGTCATAAGCATGCAACCACTTTTATAAAGCACGAATATACATTGTTACAAATAACACATATTTCAATACATTAATGTGCCGATAGAAACGGTATGGACTCACAATAAACATAACATTTGTAATTTGCAACTTACGCGATGATTCCTCTGCATAAAGTCATCGATCTTCTGCCATTGACAAGTATTGTGACGTCAGAGAAGTTTTTTTGCGCGTGAAGAAATATTTCAATATTTTTCAAACTTAGTGACCTTTGTGACTCGAAATGGCATTGTAACGGTGCGGACTTGAGAATTTTGGACAGTGCTTTGCCGTGACTTATTAAATACAATTTAAATTCTTTTAAGTGCCATAGCAGGATATATTTGTTGAAATAGTTTATGTTTTTTTGCTTTTTTTTTTGTTTCAAATTGTTGATTAAATAGTAACAGATAAAAAATAAATAATCATGAAGTTTACCATGTGCGGTTTTGGACAATTTACCATCTATACTTATTTCTTAAAGATATTGTTATTTTGATCTCTGAATAAAAGTGTAAATTAATATTATAAAATAAATTTTGGTTTGTTTTATTTACAAAATACTTCATAGGTCACAGCAATAGCGTTTTAGTGTCAAAACTTAGAGAAATAACTCAAATATATATTCACTATAGACAGAAATGTTCCCATAGTAAATATTTTAGTAAAATATTCACCGATCTCTGTTTTCGGCGACTTAATTAATGTGTCAATATCATCAATTTAATAATGTATTAAGTATTATTTCAATATTATGTTATTGAAAGAGGTGTTCGCTTTTTCAATAATATTGTTAAAAAACATTGAAGTCTAAATTAGCGCAATACGCTGTTCTTTATACCAGCCCCATCTTAGCAGAGTATTTTCATTCGCTTAGGTTTATGTATATTATATACACGTACTAGCTTTTAGTAGAGTGTCAGTTTAGTTAGGTTGTATCTGCTCAATCTCCAACGCAGTGATCTCCCCCTTTCAGTAAGGAGAATCTCTGCTACCACACAGAAATCCTTCCAGGAAGGATTTGATTTTTTTACTTTTAATTTTTGTTCAGTAAAATGACAATCGGAATGAATGTGTATGTTAGAAAAACGACTTATAATGGATGAAAAAACAAATTCTAACGATAAAGAAAAAGAATGTATTTATCACTACAATCGTAACAACTCGGCCATTTCCGCCCTTTCGCCGAGGGCGAAATTTCAGTGTTACACCGGTTCAATGTAAACAATCAATGGATACTGTTGAAGAAATTCACAAAGTAATTACGGAGTTTGACTCCTCCATAAAAGCGAAACCCAAACAGATCGAGTGTCTGCAGTTTCTGTTGGCAGGCAAAGACGTCATAGCTAATCTTCCTGTTGGTTACTATCGTCACGTGATTTTGTATGATGGCAGTGGTTTTAAGCGAGCGTAGCGATGTCGTAAACCCTGTGCGGAGTTTGGTATCTGCTTCGTTTATTTGGTGGATGCATGTAGATTGACGCTATGTTCAGTTTTCTTAAATAATTAACGACAATTTATATTAGATCTACATACACGAATAATTTTAATGACAGAAAGGAAACGTGTACTTGTATATTTACACGCATTTACTGCCTGAGAAAGACCAGGAATGCCGCTTATGTCTATTTGTTTGTCAGTTACGACTACTGAAATGAAATTATGGGTGTTTAGGTCTTAAATATGGTTTAATATCAGCTTTCAATAAAGTAACATTTTACCTCGGTCGCACATGCGAATACACCTGGACGAACTGGTTCCTTTTATGACGTTGATTAACCATCATAGCATCGTTTTCCGTTAATTTTGGCATCAAATTAATTATTGAATTGTAAAGAATAATTTTATTTAATTACTTGTCCAACCTTCTTATTATGACGAACGATCATCGTCATATATAGCGTTTTGTACATATTGTCCTATTAATCGCAACCCTTTAGCTCACATCGTCGGTTATCCCCCGTTACATTACTCCGCTATGCTGCGTTATGTACCGTGGGACAATTGGCTAAGAAAATCTCGTAGTCATGAATAATTAATGAGGCAGTTTCATTGGTGCCATGAGGAAACCACCACGGACAACTAGCCAATGAAATTACGTTTTATGACTAAGGTTCGGTTTACCGTTCAAAATGGCGACCTCCATGAGTAAATATGTCAATCTGATCACCTCGGCCTTTATGCTATGCAAGAGACCTCTGACATAATAAGGCGCCATCTTGGATCTACTTTGTGTGTCTTAGTTTTAATACTGGGTATTTAATGTTGACTTTTCAATTTTCCGTAAATCATATAGATTGTATTGATAAAAAAAATCGTTGTTATTGCAAGATATACTCAACTAAATGATATATATATAATTTGTTACTTTCTCGCGAACGGACACTGTTTCATAACTCAGGCGACGCACTTTGGTGTATTCTAGAGCTATGTACGAGGTGTATTTTACGAACCATACGGAAATACCCGAAGTTTTACGATTGTAAACATGTGCGTTGGTTTCTATTTTTAGTAAGAAAATCCCAGTATGACGTCATTGAGATTGAAGAGTATTTTATTGTAACATGCGATTTCATTGGAAGAAGATTGGTCTCCCCTGCCTCATGCATATTCATAAAAACGAGATTTTGCTAGTCAAATTTCCCACGGTATGTATGGAGTGTAACGGAAGAAAATACTGTGGTTGCCGACGATGTTTAGCTCAGCGCCTTCTTCTTTGTCATCTATTTCTCCATCGTCGAACTCTGCTTGAATAGTTTCTATACTAAAAATATTTCGAATAGCCAATTCCCAGCCAGATAGGTATTCGGCTCTAGCTCGATATTCAATCTCTGCGTTGAATCATCTTTTTACTGAAAGTATTTCGAATACCCAATTCCCAGCCAGCTGGGAATACGACTGTAGCTCTATATTCAATACCCAATACCTAGCTAGCTGGGTATTCGGTTGTATCTGGGAATTCGCGAGTACCCAATTCCCAGCTGGCTGGGTATTCGGTTGTATCGGGATATTGAATACCCAATTCCCAATTCCCAGCCAACTTCACAAACCTTATTTTTCAATACTTGCTGGAGTGCCCAAAGATCTGTAAGAACATTTGTCGCAGTTCGCTGACAAACATATTTTACACTTGCGATGCGCTGTACCGGTCGCCATGTTTACGTTCTCAGGTCACCGTATTGATCTTCCGATTGAAGAGTATTTAATTTTGTAACCTATCATCTGATTGGATTAATGTCTGTTCTGTTCTATTCAAACAGAACGACGAAATGAGTAGCAATTTTCCCACGGGTGATGAATGGAGAGTAACGTTATAGAATCAACCGTGGGTATCCGAATATCGAGCTAGACCTTATTACCTAGCTTGCTGGGAATTGGGTATTCAAAATATGTTTAATATAGGAACAATTAAACGCAGATTCTGAATATCGAGCTAGACCTGAATACCGAGCTGGCTGGGAAGTGGGTATTCGAAAAACTTACTGTAAAAATACTATTCAACGCAGAGTTTGAATATCGAGCTAGAGCCGAATACCTATCTGGCTGGGAATTGGGTATTCGAAATATTTTTATTATAGGAACAATTAAACACAGAATTTGAATATCGAGCTAGACCTGAATACCTATCTGGCTGGGAATTGGGTATTCGAAATATTTTTAGTACAGAAACTATTCAAGCAGAGTTTGAATATAGAGCTAGACCTGAATACCTAGCTGGCTGGAAATTGGGATTTTCAAAATATTTTTTTTATTATAGGAACAATTAAACGCAGATTCTGAATATCGAGGTAGACCTGAATACCGAGCTGGCTGGGAATTGGGTATTCGAAATATTTTATTATAGGAACAATTAAACGCAGAATTTAAATATCGAGCTAGACCTGAATACCTATCTGGCTGGGAATTGGGTATTCGAAATATTTGCATATGCTACATACGGACAAACACATTGCCATGCCATTGCGGACATAAAAAGTAATGTTGACTTATGGTCATATTGTCTTATTATCCATAAGAAATTGTTGCCGACGGAGTCCGAATGATTTTTGCCGGCGATTAATTTAAGCATTTTAGGTGGGTATTTTGATCGCCTTGCAGAATGATTCAGACTCTATTTCAGACGGAAATATAATGTTATAGACGGTGCAGCCGTTAGAGATCTCAATAAATATGCCGACGGAGTGTTAATTTTGCAGAGGAAGACTAAAATGTGTTTTACCAACAGTGGATTGAATAGTATTGCCGACGAAAACCGGAAATGTATTGCCGACGGAAAATGTAAAATTTTGCCGACAGTGAATTCAACAGTTTGCCTAGACTTGAAACGTGTTGCCGACTATGAATAAAATATTTGATAAATTCTGTGATACCTTTGGCGACAGTGACGTTTTTGATTATGACGGATCATTGACGAATGTTGCCGACGGATACTTTAATTGTGTTGCCGACGAAGACATAAAAAGTTGTACCACAGACGTCTAAAACATTGTTGCTGAGAGTGACATAGACAGTTTACCAATAGCTGAAGAGATTTTCATTTTGATGATGAAGGTGACCTTTCCATTTATGTTATCGTTGAAGCAGTTCCTAGATTTCGGACAAACCTGTTTGTTCCTTTTAGTGTTAGTGTACTCAAGACAAAAGTGCTTATTGTCCGCTGTACCTTGAGCACAGCGCTGTCAGGCTGGTGTTGCTTTAACTTCTAAATCGCCATAAATAGTTTTTAAAGATAACACTGCATATCCCCCATATCTTCTTTGATTAGTTTGCAACAAAATATTTCCCTTCAAAAATAAGATTGTAAGTGATCGATTTTCAAATAGAGATGGGTGTAGGGATGACCCTGCATGAATATAGGGCACTAGATCTCCCTAGTTATCTCCTTAGTTGTGTACTTAGACCGCGTGCTAGACAAAGAGTGCGGAGACTTAGCACGTATTTGGGTGGGAGAGAAAGGCGAGTTTGTACTATTTGTGGTTACTATGTACGGAAGAGGATATCCGCCAATATTCTTATTACTATTTCTAACTTTCAATACATGGATTAGTTACATCTAAAGTCAATTTGTAGATTGCAACACCGCGCATGCTAAATACCGCTATCTAATTACATCCTAAATTTTATATATCACATGAAAATGTTCACATTTCAACATTACATTTGAACAATTTCACATTTCCCGCATATACAATTTACAAGTCGCTGGGTGAAAATCATTTTACATTTCTTGAATCTAATTTACAAGTTACTAATCTAGAGGCGCAAATTTAAAATGTACATTGCATAACACCAGTTCGACAATAGGACGCAAATGGGCGCTTCTAACACGGGAAGGTCCATCTATAAACAGAATGTACCGCTTCAACTCGTCCGCGTTCGTCTGTATTTCCAAGTTGTTAGTTTCTTACTGACATAGTCAGACACACGTATTATTTTTGTGCTATACAATTTTAGGCATATTATTCTGTACTTAAATGGTAATCATGATATGACTACTATACATATATCATTCGTGACATGTACTGTAGACATGCATCAATAAAAGTCAATCGATATTTACACGTGTCTACTTTTTCCTCAAACTGTATGAATCAGTTTAAATAGTGTTCGTATAATTTTATCTCTCAGGTCGAGATTTGACAGCCCCTACACAACCGCCCCCACCCCCCCCCTAATCCCCTATCAACCTCTCTGGCCCCACCTGTTTTTATTTAACTGCATAAAACTGCATATATCCTAATTTAACCGGAGTGATCCGAGCTGGCAAAATTCCGTTACCGGTAAACATTATTGAGTTCGAACCCAAGACCTCCTCCGTAATCAGGTGCTCTACCACCTGGTCTACCTGGGCAGAGAGCTTTTAACCTTCCTTATATTTAGCCAGGCATCAACAGAACTACCAGTACCTAGCCTTTTTTCTGCTTCACAGGGTTCTCTGAAGAACCCATTCTGACGCCACTAAAAAAGCTGGAAAAATCCTATTACCGAGGGCGGGGGTCGAACCCAAGACCTCCTGCTCTTGAGGTAGGTGTTCTAGCAACTGAGCTACATTATCACCTGACTCTGGGGAAAGCATGTTCACTACATCACGTACCCCTGTTGATGTAGTTCAATTTCAATGCACTGTAAATCCGAATGCGAATGTTCTGGAAAAGTCCGATACGCCAGCTGGGTATTCAGATCTAGCTCGATATTCAAAATATGCGTTTACTTGTTCCTATAATAAAAAAAATTTGAATACCCAATTCCCAGCCAGCTAGCTATTCAGTTTTAGCTCGATATTCAGAGTCTGTGTTTAATTTGATCATATAATAAACATTTTTCGAATACCCAATTCCCAGCCAGCTGGGTATTCAGGTCTAGGTTGATATTCAAACTCTGCTTGAAAAAGTTTCTTTTCAAAGAAAAAAAATATTTCGAATACCCAATTCCCACCCAGATAGGTATTCGGCTCTAGCTCGATATTCAAACTATGCGTTTAATAGTATTTTTACAGAAAATATTTCGAATACCCAATTCCAAGCCAGCTCGGTATTCAGGTCTAGCTTGATATTCAAAATATGCGTTTAATTGTTCTTAGAATAAAAATATTTTGAATACCCAATTCCCAGCCAGATAGGTATTCAGGTCTAGCTCGATATTCAAACTCTGCTTGAAAAGTTTCTATTAAAAAAAAATTGAATACTCAATTCCCAGCCAGCTCGGTATTCAGGTCTAGCTCGATATTCAGAATCTGCGTTTAATTGTTCTTATAATAAAAATATTTTGAATACCCAATTCCCAGCCAGCTGGGTATTCAGTTCTAGCTCGATATTCACACTCTGCGTTTACTAGTATTTTTACAGTAAGTATTTTATATACACAACTCCCAGCCAGCTCGGTATTCAAGTTTAGCTCGATATTCAGAATCTGCGTTTAATTGTTCCTATAATAAAAATATTTTGAATACCCAATTCCCAGCCAGATAGGTATTCGGCTCTAGCTCGATATTCAAACTCTGCGTTGAATTGTTCAAATAATAAAAATATTTTGAATACCCAATTCCCAGCCAGCTGGGTATTCAGGTCTAGCTCGATATTCAAATCTGCTTTGAATAGTTTCTTTACAGAATGTATTTCTAATACCCAATTCCCAGCCAGATAGGTATTCAGGTCTAGCACGATATTCAAACTCTGCATTGATATTTCGAATACCCAATTCCTAGCCAGCTGGGAATACGACTGCAGCTCTATATTCAATACCCAATACCTAGCTAGCTGGGTATTCGGTTGTATCTAGGAATTCGCGAATACCCAATTCCTAGCTGGCTGGGTATTCGGTTGTATCTGGATATTGAATACCCAATACACGTCGGTTTTAAACGAAATCGGTATCCTTGCCCATGAAGACAGTGACGTTGCTTGTAATTTGTGCGTAAATAAACTTACGACAATGCTATCGAAGTGGTATAAAAGCGTAAACTTTTTTTTTTATTATTTATCTTTTATGTACACTGCATTTACAGACATCTATATGTAACATTATAGACATGTCAAAATACTATGAAAAATGGCGATTGATATCAAAAGTAGACAGTCATGAAAAAAAACAAAAACATTTTCAACGTCAGTAAACACACCTACGATTTTCTGGATATTTAAAAAGAAAGAAAAGGACATCGTCACGAACGTATCTTGTGACAGAGCAAAGTAAGTGTGTCTTAAACATGTACTGTATCTGGAATGTTGCATATAATTTTGTTTATCAAAATAGTTAACTCAAGCGTATAAAATCCCGCCATACCTTCGTAAATGTATCTAGCTTAACCGACTAGATAGCGACAAATTTTTCAGTAACAATCAATGATTTAACATGGTTCTGAAATGCATTTAAATTCAGAAAAACTCCCTTCATTTTACACCTAAATATAGTATTTTAACAAAAGAATAATGTTGTTACAAGGTATGGTTAATTGCGGACAGCCGAAGAGGAAGGTCTTTTTGGAGAGCTGAAAATTTAAGTTAGGTATACTGCTCATTAACCATCGATGAACTTCCATTACAAAATGCTTAACAATATTCAGTCCCAAAACAAGTGTTTCCGGAGAATTATTACAGAATGAGCAAATTTCGTTATCTCGTATATTCATTTTCTTTAGTAGAATATTAGTTCCAAGAGTTCGGTGATTAATTCTATATTGTAACCACCTCAATTTAGGGTCCTTTGTTACTTTAAAAGGTAGGGAGTGCAGGGTTTTCCAATTAAAATAGACCTCAGGGAAATTGTTTTGCAACTTCAATTGAGATTTTGGTTGAAGTTTTGTTATCACCATAACATCATATATAGAACGGCTACCTTTTCGGTCTTTAGTCAGGATATTTAGTGATGTCTGCATTAGTGGGTTTTGAATTTTGTAGCCTTTGTTAGTTAGCCCAGATTGAATGAAAATCTTTTTAATTGAATGTATTATACCTTCAAATTGTAGGAAGTTTGTATTAACATCGACAATTCTTTGAAATTCTGCAAAGGTGAAAAACACTCCTAAATCATTTATGAAATCATTGACAAATAAAATACCCTTTCTTAGGTAGTGTTTGTATTCAAATGACCTCCCTGCTACTTTGAACAAAGGGTTAAGCCACACAGATTGCATTAAAATCTGCTCCCAGTTATTTACAGGAATACTATTAACATAGGCACAATAATCATCCCAGACATCTGTCCAAAAAACAGTTTTTACATTCTTCTTTTCACGTGCAATATATTCCACACCATATTTGCTACAATTATGGAGAAATGGGCAGATCTCACTAACAAGATATGATTATTTACTATTGGACTGCATAAATCTCCTGATACATGTAACTTAAAGAGCCTGTATAAACTTTCTCACATCAACAGCTCTAAGACCACCATTGCAAACATCTTGTCTTATAGTACCTCTACTAATTTTATCTGGTCCATCATTCCAGATGAATTTGAAAAACATTTTTTGCAGGTCTTTTATTAAATTTGTACTAGGATTTGGTATCGTAAGAAAAAGACTGGTTAATTTTGATAGTGCCAGTGTCTTAACAACTGTTATTCGGCCCAAAGGTGATAGTAGCCGTTTGGACCATATAGTTAATAACCTTTTAATGTCATTAATCTTCGGTGCAAAATTGAGTTCACAAACCGTTTCTAAGTTTACCGACAGTGTCACACCTAATAATTTAAATGGACCATTATAACACTTGACATTAAACTCTGGGCACATAACTAGACCACTATTTTTCATAGACCCTATCCATACTACTCTGGTTTTATCTACATTCATACATAGACCAGAAACATCTGCATAGAATTTTAAGACATTCATTGTGTTTAAAAAAGACTGTTCTGAGCCGTCAAGTATTAAACAGGTATCATCCGCGTACTGACTTACCAAGTATTCAATATCACCAACTTTAATTCCTTTAATATTCTTATTATTCTTGATTAACAAAGATAAGATTTCTGCACACAGGACAAAAATATACGGAGATAAGGGGTCCCCTTGCCGGCAGCCTCTGTATAAGTGGAACCAGTCGGACAGGTGGCCATTAACCAAAACAGCAGATTGGATATTGGTGTAAAACAGTTTAACCCAGGAAAGAATAGAGTCACCGAAGTCAAAAAAAACCTCATAACATCAAGCATAAACTCCCAAGACACTGAATCGTACGCAGCAGCAAAATCTACTAGCAACAGCATACCTGGAATGTTGAATTACTCAGTATAAAACAGTTAATCATAAATTAAGCGGATATTATCACCAATGAACCTTCCAGAGATAAAACCACTTTGGTCCTCGCTTATCAAATAGGCCAAAACCAATTTGATTCTATTAGCAATACAAGCAGATGCTATCTTATATGTAATATTAAGTAATGAAATGGGACGCCAGTTTTTTAAATATTGTTTATCTTTATCCCCTTATGGAATACATGTGATTACACCCAACTTATCAGACTCTGACAGTTCACCTGTTTCATATGCACAGTTTAATGCACGTAACACAAAATCGCCTATGTCCAGCCAGAAAAATTTAAGAAAAGCTGCTGTAAATCCATTAATTCCCAACGAAGCATCGTTTGACATTCGTTTTAGGCTAAATAGGGCTTCTTCTTTGGATATAGGGCCTTCTAATTTTACTTTTTCTGATTCCGATAACTTTTTAATATCAATGTTTTCAAATATGTTATTCAGATCTATTGACCTGGTTTCTTTATAGGAGTATAGGTGCTTATAGTGGTTTTTAGTTTCGTTCAGGATAGAATTCTGATCAATAATTAGGTTTCCCGTGTTTGTGTACAGACTTGCCATATTCTTCGAAACGAAATGTCTATTTTCTAAGTTACAGAAATATTTAGATGGTTTTTCCCCGTCCAGCACCCATTTAGCACGAGATCTTACCGGGGAACCCTCTAAACGTTTTTTCCTAATTTCTAATAGCTCTTGTTGTTTTAAAACTAGCAAGGTTTGGTCATCCGTGTTAGTGCTCTGTTGTAATGATTCTAATTCCTGTATTAGCTTAGCCTCTTTTGCACACTCCTGGCGCTTTTTAAAAGTTGCAAATGAAATTGTTTGCCCTCGTAAAAGGTTTATCATCAATAGAGAAGACAATATTTGCATTGTTTGTCTCATTTACCGGCCCATCCCTGTTCTGCGGTTCTGTAGCATACTGAATTTTAATACGCTGGATTAATGACTTTGTTTGTTGGACATATTTTGCATCTTTTAACAATGAATTGTTGAATTTCCAGTAGGATTTCCCAGCCTTAAAACTGCCTAATTTTAAGCAGATAACTATTATTGAATGATCAGAACGGTATCCTGGGACAATTAAGGTTTCAGCAATGTCTGTGAACAAGGTGTTCGAAATAAGAAAATAATCGAGGCGTGCTTTTTTAAGAGGATTGCCTTTAAACCATGTATACTGTTTTGTTTTTTTTCCAGGTTCTGTTCCCGCCAGCAGTCTATCAGGTCAAGTTCACTTATAAGATTAAAAACTGCCTTCCGTGCCCTTGGGTTGTTTATGTTTACATAGTTGAAGCAATCCATCTCAGGGTTAAGGATACTGTTAAAGTCACCAGCTATAATATATTCATTTTGAAGCATTTTCAATCTATTACACAAGTTGTTATAAAAAATAGGCTCATCCTTATTTGGACCGTAAATGCAAACCAAAGATATTTTTTGTTTGATTTAGTGCAATGTACAATAATAAGGTTCCCACAATCATCTTTTTCAAATAATTGAAATTTAAAATCAAAGTTATTATTTATCAGAATAGCCAAAATAGCAACCCCTCTTGACTGACTGCCAAAGTTGCTTAAATAACATTCATAACCCCATTGGCTCCGTATAATACTATAGTCCCTATCAGTGAAATCAGTGTCTTGTAAAAAATAAATGTTATATTTTTTGTTGCGGATATAACTAAATACATCCTATGAAAGCGTAAACTTGATTGGTTGGCAGATTCGCTGGATGGTCTCAGCGAACCAATCGGCATTTCATAGTAAACAAAGCGACGAAATGAGTAGCAATTTACCCACGGGTGATGAATGGAGAGTAACGTAATAGAATCAACCGTGGGTATCCGACAATGCTATTTCTCTGGCGATTTACAGTCAAGCGTCTAGGTGACGCAGAAATTAGTGCAGGCAGACCCATATTGGGAACTCCTCACAGTAACTGTGCCTGGTGATGTACATACCAATTTATTTTCATATGTAATTTATGCATAATATTTATTTTTCTTGTGGGCAATACCGTTCAAGACAGTTATAAATCCCTTGCTTGCTTTGTGTATCGTTACTTAGCGGCTGATTGGAGTGAACTGTAAATAATTATGGATATCACAATACATTTAAATTAAAAAAAAAAAAAAACTTTCCAAGACTAGTTGCAACTCAAATTCAAAGCAGGCGCATGCTCGGTAAATACTTTCAAAGGTAATAAATAACCGCATTGTATGCTGTAGGTTTATTGGTTTATTTCAAAGGAAGTAAGCCCTCATGAACGCATTTCACGCCTTTTACGCAGTGTAGCCATTTTAATGTGTGTTTGGTAAGGGCAATCTATATTGACTAGGTGGTGTTTATTTAATAGCGATTTAAGCTATTAAGTCGATTAATAAAACTGAACATACACATGACATACAGGCGAAACTTCACTTGAGTAGAATTATATTTGTTTTTCAAGGATAAATTTATACCATAATCCGATTTGGGATGCTTTTGTTTGTTCATCCTGTTTGTGCTACAGTGACACAAGCTAAGAGGGAAAGTAAAGTCTGGTGTAAATATTAATTCGGCGTGCCATTCTCAATTTAAACCGTTAATAGTTTTGATGGCAATCGGTTAGAAACCCCAATCGAAAATCGCATATAAACAGAGCGAATCTATGTATATATATATAGCACCTCTAATTAAAGAGAATCCATAATAAGAAAAATTGGCAAACCACGTGGTTACGGTTGTTTAAAAAAATCATGCAAGATACTAAATTTGTGTGTGCGTGCGTGCGTGCGTGCGTGCGCGCGCGCGCGTGTGTGATTTTGTAATATCAGTCTGTAGATGGGTTGAATTGGTAACTTATCTAATACTTATCAGTCGGACATTTTGAATTAACCAAATCAAGTTACATTAATTGAGATATTGTCTATTGCAAGTTTTTTAAAGTTTTGTACAAAAATGTATACGCCATAGCAAAACATTCTTTTTCATAATTGGAATATGACTTAATTTAAATATGACTTAATTCACATTTTACCTTAACATGATACATTTACTATCAGAGACGAGAAAAATGTTCAAAAGGGAAGAATCGGACAGTGAATGTGGGATTAGGCATACCTTTGTCATTTAAAGAAATATAACACAACTTTAGCTGTGTATTATTAGCGTGATAATTCTATAAGCCATGCTTGAAAAAGTGACTTGGCGTCTGACTGAGTGCATCTTGACAGGTATGCACTCATCTTTTTCTTCCTAATCCTAATCATCAATCTCCTTTTTCTTTCCCTCTGTCCCCTCTCCCTTTCTCTCATTCTTTCAATCTCTATGTATCTATGTTTCTCCCATTGTGTACTCGTTGCTGTGGTTCTCTTGATTTGTTTTCTATTCGGTTTCTTTAACGTTCACTGATTGATTTATTCATTCGACTTTCTCTTGTTGCTCAACGGAGTTTAATCTATCCAGCCATCTGTGTCTGTCTGTGACTCATGTGTCCTTTCCTCTAGAAACAATTACATGTCTTCAATAAGTTTACTATGGTTATTGTATATTCTTACCAAAACCAACTCCCCATTCTCTGTTTTATTGTTTGGCTTCTCATTATTTGTCCTTGGAGTACCCCGCACCCTCCCATCTCATTCCACTTTGGCTGAATAAATCTTTTTTTCTCCTTAAATGTAACTTTTTCTCTTCTTCCTTTCTTTTTTTTCCTTTACCCATTTACTTTTCTTGAAGTTCCGTAAGAAAGTAAAATAACGCCATGAGAACATGTCAATGTGTTATCAATTATTCAGTTTAGCCCCTGCTACTAACCAAGTATTCTGCTACTTTTTAGGCTTACTACTACTCAACTTAATTGATCTGGCTTCGACCAATAGCATAGAACCTGATCAACCAGGTTTCGCTGAGTGTTACCTGACCAAGACCCAAATAATTCGCTTACAGATCCCTAGCAACATGTAGGGTTGTCTTAACGTGTGGTTAACGGAAATAACTTATCAGCAAGAGTGGCGTGGTACGATTTGACTGTCCAAGATCAATGATAAACTCGATTGCTTTCATGTTAAGAAATCGACAGTCTTTGAACCGATTTAAGACTTGTTCGATCAAACAAATCGTACACTACAATTCAGCGAGAGATTGCGTTTATCGATTGTGTAAGTAGAGCTTAATGGCATGACGTTCCAAGCAAAAAAAAAGGCATCAAGCATGTGCTCAGAAATAATTAACTTTCTTCGAAATGTTTTAGTTTGGAGCTCTGATTTTATATCTGTTTTAGCAGAAATCCAGATTGTGTCTTTTTAAAGATGAAGAAACATGACCATTTACTGCGAACTATTTTACGATATGTACTGTCTAACAACTGAGGTTATCTCAGAATCGGCTTTACTTAGACAAAAGAAATAGTTTACGAAGAGATTTTTGTCAAAATTCCACCGAACAGTAATAATTATTGTTACATGTATTTTGATACAGGCAAAGTGTTAGAAACCACCTTTGACCTAAAGGTTGATAATCACGTAATGTAGGATTGGCGAGTGTATGACGTAATTTTAAACTAAAATGCATGTTTGAACTGCGCGTGTGGAATGTGCATTGTAATTTGTATGTATGGACTTCAGATTGAAAAAAACAACAACAAGAGATATTAGATTAAGTTTTTTGGCAGTGTTGAGGCAAGCTGAGTTATAAGAAAGCTGGATTTCAGAAGCACACAGGATTACATGATTGACTCTGCATGACCTTGACTTCTCGCGGCCAGTTATTCAATCTGCAATCATAGTTTGTGATGTTTATAAAACAACGCGCTTATTCATGTTCCTATAAAATTCGCTCGTAGTGTATTTTTCAGATGTTTAGAATTTTATGGAATAATTTGTTTCTTTTTTTTTCACTTTGTTTTTTTTTTGGTAAACACAAAAGGTATAGTCATTGACATCGGCCGCGCACAATTGTTCAATAAAGGAGTTCTAGATTTACACAAAAGAGATCCTTACTGAATTATTAACGTATTTATTACACCTTCTTTTAATGCTTGAACAGAGTTCACATAACTAACTAATCTGTTTTAATGAACAAATCTACTAATAAGTGAAGGTGGGTGGGGTATTTATCCATTGATTTGCAAAAATGGACTTGGGCTTTTGCTACCATTGCCATATCTGTTGGAGAGGAGTAGTAATGGGGCGTGTTTGTCCACCTGTTCAAATTTTAGTGTCTTAAATACATATCGTGTGGGGACCAGACATAGCGCAATCGGAACAGCGTCGGCTGCAGGTGCGGGAGGCCACGGGTTCGATCACGGACCGCGACATACCAAAGTCGTTAAAAATGGTAGTGGTATAGCTTCCTTGCTTACTAACAAGCAAGTATACGTGACTCAGGCAGCGTGGCTCAGATGGGTAATGCATATTTGTAAGGACGAGTGGGGCGTTACGCTTAAATTATCATAAATATACGTAGGACATTAATAAACTGCATTTCGCAATATCTTCTCAGGTAATCATAAGTTTGTTTTTGGTTATTTGAGCACCACATTTTCGGTCCATTGTCGGGAGTGACTTGCAAAATCGACAGAAATAGATGTTTAAGCATATCCAACTTTGAGAATCATCGGGTAGCAAAAGTCGACAGCGAATCGCTTAATAGATTATGAAGGAGCAATTCAGTTTTCTTTCTGCTACAGTTTTATTTCTTAAACAGCCGAAAAAACCCATAGTACAAAGTAAAGATAAATTCCTGCCGATTAAGATGGTAATTTTTATTTTAATTTATCCTAATGATTTTTTGGTCCTTTTTGACTTTGAACATAGCCACCCTATTTTCCCTATTACTTACATAGAAACTGTACAGAAAGTGGAATGTCTTCGCTTATTCTTACATATTCTGTTGTTAATATCTTTTATCCAAATCATAAGATTTAAAAAACCCTGGTTGCATATTTTGCGAAAATTATCTAGCTATTCTTTGAAATAAGTTTTATGTAATTAAATGTATAACATTTTGGTCCTTTTTAGCTTTTTCTAACATGACTATCGAATATTTTAAGTGAAAATTTAAGTCTCCGTGGATTTACGGACGTTGCCGATGACTTCCGAAGTGTTACGAAAGATAAGAGGTCACAGCAGGTCACAGCAGGTGGGGGCCTGGTGTCGGGCCTGGTTCACGTTCCTCTTGAAATTGTATTGTGACAGTCTTGGTTTTCACGCGTGAAAGGGCTTAATGTACATAATGCAGTTACGTTACTTATATATAGTAAATATTACGGTTTTCAATAGCAATTTGATTTCCAGAAAACAAAAAAGAACAAGCAGTCAATTCTTAATTTATATTCTGGAAGAAATACTTTTTTTTAAACCTGTGTAATTATACATTTAGAAATAGTTTTCAAAATTTATGCATTAATAGTATTAAAACTCATAATTTTGCCAAAGTAGAACATCTTTTTTAATATTTTAACAATCCTGTTATAATTTACTTGAATTATTAAAGTATTTAATCAAAAGAAAGTTAACTGGTGCTTTATTTGTACATGTATCTTCCTACAACGCGATAATTGTTATCTGAATATTTCTTTAGACAATTGTCTCAATAGGTGACAATTGTTAAAACAACAGTGAACCCCAGGTATACTTCCGGGGAAAAAAGGTGACGATTGTTAAGACAACAGTGGACCCCAGGTAGAACATCAGGTAAAAAAAGGTGACAAACAACATCAACTATAAATTAATGCATGAAGGAGACCAAATTCACTTCGGCCAAAAAAAAGTCTCAACAAGTGTACTCGAAGGACAGTTCTATGTTGACATTTGTCGGAAGTCACTCGTACAAAGAGAAAATACGAGAAAAAGGATGAAATCTATTAGACTTTAAGGGCTCAGCAAATTATTAAAAATAAAAAACAGAAAATAAAGACTGAAATGGATGAGGCGGAAATTAAGTATCGCGGACGACTTGAAAAAAGGACTGAATTATCCCTAGAGGATTTGACAATCCCCGAACTTAAATGTAAATTAAAGGAACTCGGAGTCAACACTAAAGTGCGCAAAAAAGAAAAACTAATTGAACTAATAAAGAATATGAAGACCATTTAGATTATTAATAAGATGCTTTAAATTAAATGAAAACGACTCCTTCAATGGTGTTACTTTTTCCCGGTGTTCGATACTTAAATACCTGTAATACATGACACAGATGTATTCTTTTTTTATTAAATACATCAATCTAACATGAGCAAGAAAATAAATTGATGACAAATAAAAAAAGATATACTTTTTTAAACGAGTCAATGTAAAAAGTCTTATTTTGCAAACGACTATATTTGATATTGTCTTAAGAACTGTTTATGTTATGTATATTATATTTAGGACGTGTTATTTTTATTTCAAATCAATCCCTTTGTTATTAATATTAAAAATCAATCTTTGAAAACTTTTATGATTCGCGTGAATATACGGTCATGAAAGTATCAATAAACTGTAGAATGTAACTGTATCATTTTATTGGCTTTCCACTCGTTCGTTCTGACGCCCCTAAGCAACAGATGCATTTCGCATGACCCCCCCCCCCCCCCCCCCCCCCGCTGTGTTGCCTGGCTTTTCCCTCAGGCATTGTTGCCATATATGGGCAGTAGACTTCGTTAATCTCCGGTAATTAGATGCCGGAAAGAAAGGGCAGATAACGGACAGAACAATTAAGTCAAGTTTGAACAGTCTCCCTTGATGAGGTGATGAGCAAAGTGCCATATGCTCAATAAGGCTATATATGTTCTAGATGTTAAGTCACGCGAAGCCGATTGTCGCTAACGTTGCACACACATGTTTTAGTCTTCGGCGGATCTGGGAAATTAGCATACATGTTGTTAGCTGTTTCATTTTTTAAATTAGAGTTCTTTACCCCCCCCCCCCCCCCCCCCCCGAAATAGTGCGTATACTCAAAGGTCGCCTAGGCACGCCCCTGAAACTATTTTAAGAAAACGACCGTTAACTTAAAACAAATGTCAGATGGCACAACTATTAAATCTAAAACATGTTTAAGTGACTATCATCACCTTTTGTTTATTGGTAGAGATTTTTTATCAAATCTGTACTGTAATGTGTCGTCTACACACACAGGTAGAGTCGAGGATTTGTACCTCCTGTATCAGCTTAACCTCTCACTGAGAAAATGATAAACATTGTTGACTTTTGGGAAACATCAATCATTTCATTACAGAAAAGGAAAGACACTAAGGACATTATCGATCAGTTTTCAGTTTCCGTAAATTGTAAGTGAACAGGCGTTAACAATTTGAACTCTTTAGTACTGTTCGCATTATTCCGTATAGTTCGAAATGTAGAAACGGCCTGAATTTCCAAGAGTAGAATTTAACTCTAAACGGAGCTTCACGGTAAAATATTTAACATGACAATGGCGGCCAAAAGTCAAGAGAGGGTTACTGGTATGCCGAAAACGGCGACCCTTAAATATATAACTGCTTTTGTTCTTATATTGTTATCGACAATTGGACAGTGTTATGTATCCTGCATAATGTTTGTTAGGGCTGAGTATCGATCCAAAGGATTGATACGATATTCGTTTCGATACAATATGATTGATGTCCGATATATCACATGATACATTTATATGTCGTTAGGTAGATAAGTTACTGCCGAGGGCCAAGGTTTTTGACTCAAGAATAAATGATATAAACAAAGGTTATATAAACTTTATTTCATTTTAAGTAAAAACCGTTGTAGCTTTGAACGTTTGGACTGTGTACGAATGTGGACTGTGTATGAAAAAAAGAGAAATACAAAATAAACTACAGTCAAACTTTTTGTATTCAGCAGCCACACAAGACCGAGCCCATAATTAGTTGCTGCTTGAGATAAAGTGTGACATTATTGATTGTTTGCCTATTACTGTGAGCCTGGATGTTTACAAGTAAGTATTGCATGTACCTAAATAGAAGATTTGTTGTAAAACTGTTGTTCTAAAAATATTTAATACTACAACATAACTGCAATTGGAATATCAACGTGTGATTCAGAATATCATATGTGTCTCGCTAAATCAAAGAAAATAATGCACTATTATTAGAAGTTTGGTCATTTACTGTACAAAACATACATTTTTTTAAATAATTCACATAAAATTTGTGCCACAAATCGCCGAGAAGCGTACATATATTTTAATACTCTTTGCCACTCACTGTGAATGGATGGCTGAATAGGTTCTAAGTCATTTCTGAAGTTTTCATTTTGTCTTTATGTATTTATCTGCTAAGATGATAGATGATGGTAACAAGCCACACAATTGCAATAATATGCGCTGATCAAGGTTAATATATTAGCCAACAGCATACTTCTTAACTCATTGTTTATATTTCATCAGTTTTCATCAGTTGTAGCGACTTTATCCAATATCCGATATTTTATCTATATCCATATTTAAGAGCCTTGCTTCTTGAAGATTTTATCCCAAAAAGATTTAAGTCACATTACCAAGGTATGTCACTGTTTATGTCTTAATATATTTATCTACACTGTTTTACATAATTCTATAAATTTTGAACAGTTACATCAACATTGCTGAACTGTACTCAATATAGTACCGGAATTAAGTCATTTATACATGGTTTACAAACGGTAGACTTACTACGCACACTAATAACTGCATTTATCATTGGAGATTATAAGACTGGTGATTCCGTTAAGGAATATATGAGATAACGGCTACATTTAAATGAACTTTTGTATTATTTTGCTCTGAAAACTGTTGTTATCCTTTATGTTTGGTGATCAGAAAATATAAGAATTAAACACTGTTAAGTTGAAATCGGTGCTGTTTAATATTTCCATCCAATAAACAAAGTAAACTTAGAGCACTAGTGGGTATGCTCCACACCCCCACCCCAACCCAAAAAAGTGTATGGTAAATCGTTTTAATGGTTTTATTAAATTGATTCTGAAAGTCAAAACAATGCGAAGAACTTTGTTGTTGAACACTAGTTCGAATTATTCACCAAAATATGTTAGTTTTTTAGTAAACAACTATTGCAGTGTCTTCGGATTTTATACAAAAATACATTAATATTTCCTGAATTGATATTTCAGTTAACTGCTCGAGAATGTTCTGTGCATAATTTCATTGCAGAGTATTTATTGGAAGTAACAGCTAGAACTCGTTTTATAAAAAAATTAATCCATTGGTGTTACACACAAAACAGTACTGACTTGCCGGTAATACTCAATAATATGTTGGACCAGACGAAATACAACTATTAGTAAATATTGCAGAACAAAGAAAATATAACTAAGCATTTTCATTATATTTCTCTAACCTTTACAATTGATTTTTGGCACACCAAACAAGCAAAGCGGTTACTTAATCTTGGACCAAAATATGACAGATTGTGCACACGTCGTCACAAACTACTATCGTGTTTAAGTACACTGTTCATCTGGATTTTAGAAAAGAATCGTTACTATAATTGCCAACGCAACACATTGTATGCAAACCGGGCCGAAGGACTTAATGTGGGAAGGACTCTCAGCTAACCTGCGGTGCGCCGTAGGTTCTACCCATTTGTTTGGGGTGTTCCGCCATCAGAATAGCTGGAAGTCGCTATTAGGATCAGGCTCTGCGATGTATTTCAAAAACAAAACTGTATAATGCTACACAAAACAAAACAAAACTTATGTTCATTTTGGAAAAAGTGGAACCTTCCGTAATCTTTCCAATGCCTATAAATTTTCCACTTTTTGCAATATTGTTATTTTGTTCACACAGTTAAAACTAGTTAATAAAATTATAATAACGTCGGATTTTTTGTTGTTATAAAATTCCAACTTCGAGATATATTTTAATAAATGACCAAATTGTTTTTGTCTGCTTTTATTAAGGTTTAGATTTTGTCAACCTGTTCTGAAAGACACAGAAGGGATTTTGTCCCGGGGGAATTTAGTCATACAAACGCTAACAACTATTGCTACTGTTTGTGTTTCCATTTTGTTTGGATTTAACTTTAAATTGCATTTTGGCTCTTTTCTTTGTCAAATTCAATCTCAAAGCTGTAACCTCAATATATTTTTGTAACTAAAAAATCTTATAAAAAACAAACAACCAGATTATTATTCACAACTTTGAACCATTTTATCATGACCTGAAAAACTTCAAGTACACTGAATATTAACTGTTCGATACTGAAACGATCGTTACAGGTTTTTAACCGAAGACTATATATCGGTATGTATATCAATACGAGAACCGGTACTCAGCCCAAGTGTTTGTACATCTAAAACAGCTTCAGTGCAATGGGTATTCCAAAAAGACAAATATATCGACAATATTATATCAATGCCGAAATGTACTTGAACAAGAGGGTGCTTCTACGCCGAAGACGTTACGATGCAGACCTCCCTATTCTGATGTTACGATGTACAGGTCAGACGGATCAGCGTCATTATTTAAAATAATCGCATTTGTTCCAAATATCATATTTAAGTTAATAATAAAGAAAACAATATAAAACAAATATGTATTCAGAAAGCCCAATGAACATTATCTGAAGAGCGCTTTTTCGTTGCGCAACCCATGTTCTCAGCATCTCAGTCGCTACCGCACGTGTTCAGAGAGGCACGGCGCACTCGGAATTTTTAGATTCAAATCACAGGGGTGTAATAGGTAGTGGTTAATTTCAAACTCATTATAGTTTGGTCGAGTCCGGTAGCATGTATGAGCATTTTTTACGTTAGATGTTACTTAAGTTAAAATGCAAAACCATATCGAAAGTATGGAATGTTTACTAAAAGAAAATGTATGATAGGATGTTAGTGATTCTGGTGCTACTGTTGTCCCAGTGTGTACTCTATATTTTAGTAAGAGAGGGTGTTTATATGCAGCTGAAGACTTGCATTGTTTCCAATTTCCAATGCGTTGTACATTAGATATATGTATCTCGAAATAATTTTGACCATTGTTTAACACCTGTATTTGCTTACATGGCAAAACTCACATCGTCCAAAAAGTGCTTCCGAGCGCTTTGGTTAGTATTATATGCAGTTATGCTGCGTGGGTACACATTATAAGAGCAAAACCTAGCAAAAAAGCGAACGTTATATTGTTTTAGAATTGCCTGTGTAATTTACGAGTAGGATTAATTCATTGTAAATTACAGAATGCTCTATTACAGGGCTAAATACTCATTAAACATAATATTTAGAACACGCAATAAATATCCTGTTTCAGATATGATTTTTTCCAGCTATATGATCAATTATGACAAAGTCCGATTTACGTTTTAATCCGCAGTAAAATGAAGTAGTTGGGATTGTCTGGCTAGCCGATTGTCAAGTGGCTCGTGCAGACTGCAAAATCTCATAACGAGAGATCGATAAACAATAAAATTATGTCAACCATCTTCTCTGCCGGCATGAAATGACAACACGATGCTTATGTGAGCAATGCTTTCTATTTATTGATTTGGTTTTGTTAATCAATTCACTATCTTCATTATTATACGAAAAATACATGTATTCCTCTTCTGTTTTCATTTATTTAAAATAAGACTTACAAAAAGAAAAGGATAAAAACACATAGACGTATCTTTATATAGTAAAAAAGTGACAGGACTTCGAGTTACTTAAATCAATCTTGTTGCGATCTCATGTTATGTGTGTGTGTAAGTGTGCACGTGTGTTCCTGCGTGCGTGCGTTCGTGAGTGCGTGTGTGTGTTTCAGTATGTTCAGCGATTTTGAGTTCTGCACCGCTTTAGTTTTCTATAAGTCTAACGGATACTCATGGTGGCTGTTATCCTAACGAATTTGAAAGTAATATCTCCACGTATATTCTATCGGAATTGTGATCTAACTGACTTTTTTAGCATTCAATGACTGATCAGCAGTAACTTTTACGACAGACGTACATCAAATTAAACGTGCATGTGCCAATGTTTAAAAACATATTAAATACTTCAGTTGGGATAATTTGTATAACTTGTTTTTCTTATTGGCCATTTACTGACAGTGACTGATCAAAACAAACCTTTATACATACACTTCTTGAATTAATGCGTTACCTTAATCATGATGAGTATTTGTTACTCTCAATAAAATATTCAAAACAAATCTAAGCAAAAAATCCTTTTTACCCTTAATTAAATTTTAATATGAAATATTTTCGTATTAGCTAAAATAATGAAATAAGCTTTCAAATAATTAGGATTAGAATGTTTTTCTTTTTATAAATTAATGAAGTAATTAATTAATTAATTAATTAATTTATTTATTTATTTGTTTTTTTAAATGTATCGCAGCGACCAGTTATGATCATTATAGCGAGATCCAGCAAGAATTACCTAAATACCATAGACAATTTAACACCGAACGGATTATCGCCTTGTTAAAACACCACAAAAGTCTCACTTTGGCAATGCTCTTTTCGAGCAAAAAATATGGAGAGTTGGCAAAGTGGGAGCACTCCGATTGAACAGATTTGGGGTAAACTTATGTCAGTCATATAACTTGAAACTGTAACAACAATAACACGAATAATGGAAGTAAAACCCAACACAAGGAAAATTAAAACACGCAAATCAAAGAACAATTTCCAGGGCGTGGTGGTTGTGGTGGGTGTGGGGCTATTTGAACAGTTAAGTTGTATTTGTTTAGGATACGACGTTTGTGGTCGAGATAATGAATGCCATGCCAAAATCCTTCCTTAAGATTAATATCGAAATATCGTAGTTTATAACTAAAACGTTTTTGCAATTGGACTCGTTATACATTTGAACCTTAAAAATGCGTTGCACATTTTCAAACCGTTTAAGGCTTGTATAGGACGGTCACTTTTGGTATTGTTTAGTGCGTCCTAGATAGGACAGAACCAAATCAATATACACGACTTCAGACAGGTGGTGGGGAGTGGGTGTCACACTCACTCGCTAATGTATCACAGCCATACAAAGTAAACCAAAGTAATAGACGGGTTCATTTTGTCAGCAAAACAAACTGGTCATAATAAAGTCACCTTTAGGACTAAAATTAAACGAATGAAAATAGGTGTGTCTGATAGGTCACTTGTTGATGATGTTGAGGATGGTGTTGTTGCCCAATGATTGTGTTATGGTTGCTGTTGTTGTTGTTGTTATGATGATGATGATGATGATGATGATGATGATGATGATGATGATGATGATGATGAGTACATTCAGCTATTTTTGTACATTAAGTTATGCATAAAAATTATTTAGAAGTCGCCCTACATTTGTAGCCAATCAGAAGATATTAAAAATTCAAATTCCTCGGCGATTTATTTCAATAGAACTCCTTTCTATTTTACAATAAACAAAATAGATCGATCTATGTTACTAAATGGTTTTATTTTCAACTGCGCATGTGCAACAAACCACGCATTCTGGCTTGACTCCTTGTGAGGACAAGGCGATTGACGAGTGGCAGTTCAGGCCCGTATTTACCAGGGGGCCGATGGGGCCATGCCCCCCACCCCACCCACCCCCGTAAATTAATTACTGTTAATAATATATATTCACGTTGAAATTTTATCAGAAAAAATCCGATGCTATTATTCTGAAACATTACGGGAGAGTGTTTGTCTGCCTTTGCTAAACTAATCAGGAAGAATTGTGTTATCGAAGGATTTTGTCCTTACTCCGTTTTAGCAATCACACAAGGAAAAAATTAATTTATCAGGTTGCAAAAATAGAAGAGGGTAGATATATTAATAAGTTGGGAGTAATTTTATAATTTAGTGATCTGCAGCTGTAGAAAACACCCTGTGTAGCAATAGTATTTAAAGCTGGTATCCGACAGTTTGACCAAAAATATGATCATTAAACATCGCTATAAACCATTGTTACCTGAACAGATCTCGCCACAATCATTTCAAACAGTTAGCTATTTATAAACTAAGAAAATCACGTGGCAACTTATGTTTTAGCTCATCGACGTCATACGCTGTGACGTCGATGCATATCGTTAGCCGTAATTCCAATTGTTTTAAAGTATAGATGTGAAAAGGATGAAAATTTAGGTGTTGATTAACGAGTTTTACTGCCCTAAAATTGAGATACTGTTGAAAATCACCAAAGCAAAGGCTGATGAATGATTTTTTTTCTGCAGAAATCATGTACAAATACCCCAAACAGAAATAACATAAAAGATTAGATATGGGCAAACTTTTTGATACCACCTTTAACAATATGTGCAGTTTGCTAAAATGTTTCTGTTTCAAACATTTAAACAGAGATACAATATGCCTTGGCAATTGTTATAATGATTTGTTATTGTTTTTCTAAATCCAAATGACAGTGTACTGGAGCACGACGGTGGTTTGACGATGTGTGCACAATCTGTTATATTTTGGTCCAAGTTTAAATAAACGCTTTGCTTGTTTGATGTGCTGAAACTCCAAACTTCTTTGTCATTTTGTTTGTTCTACAATAATTACTGATAGTTGTATTTTGCCGTGTCCAAGATATAATAAAGCCTTCACGGCAAATCAGTACTGTTTTGTTTGTTATGCCATTTATTGGAGGCTCTACAGGAAATTTAAGTATATGTTATAAGACTAGTTTTACTTGTAACTTCCATAAATACTATAGATAGACATTATGTACAACACGTTCTCAAACACCGAACAGAAATCTAAATTGAGGCAATATTAATGCATATCTGTTAGGTATAATATCCGGCGATACTGCAACGGTTGTTTGCTGAAAAATTGCGCTATTTTAGCAAGATTGTTTTTATCATTATTTCTTCCAAATATATGCAAACGACGATCTGTGAGAAAACGAAGCCATAAATGTAATCTACCTGCTTTTTACGTTCCAACTCGAAGTTTGTATGTGCTTGCTTATTTTTTGCCTATTATCTTGCGGCATATTTTTGGAAGAATTCAAACCAGTTGTCAACAAGAAAGTTATGTTATGTTGTTAAAGATTTATATCTTCCCATTTTAAGACTTTCAGAGTCAGGTTAATAAAACCATTAAAAACTATTAACCTTTTGTCCAGATACATTTCAAAACGCATCTCCGACACTAGAATGAATGTCATATTCGGTCTTCGGCATCGCAGCTGAAAAGTTCTGGATCCAGGCCTGCAGTTTGTTTGACAGTTTTATGGGGGCGGGTTACATGCCATTTTGGTAGAACAGGTAGAAGTGAGGCGGGGACATCAAAGTCGGATAGAATCTAATAAGACGTTTCCATAGCAAAAAGCAGCATGCACTCGCTGCGCTCGTTTCGGCTTCTATTTTCTATAGAAACGTCCTAATAGACTATATCCTGTACTAAGTAATATGTTCGTGAAATAACGTAATTAGTGTTCATTGTAGTGCACCCAAAGTAAGGTCTAATGTGTAGCAGTTTGTTTCTACTTGATATCATGTAGCGACAAAGAAGTATGCGATCAACAACTACAACCATCTACCATTTAACAATTTCCTTCTCTACAAACTGAATACATGAAGTTTATTTTTTTATACATCTTACAATGTATATCCGTATGTATTTTGCTGCAGCAGCATTGATTTTGATACACATAATTCGCCAGTATATTTTTTGTTCATTATTAAGTCTGCCACATCAACAACCCTCCTCTTTGTTTAAATGTCAGAAATTTAATATTTTATCTATGATCACCATTTTTCGTTGTCCCAATTTCGGGAGAAGTGACATATTTACAGGCATAAAGAAGAAAGTTGAAAATCTTTTGTCATTCCACTTTTGTCGCCATTATGCCCTTTTAAATTCCAATATGTTGCAGGGGATTTTGCAATAAATGTTCCCCTTATATGGTGAGTGACTGATGTAGTACAGAAAGGTACAAGACCATTTATTACCATTGTCTGGACGGGTCGCGGAAATATTTGAATAACGATAAGAGGTGGATAAGGGTTGAAAAGTCGATTCGGACCTCCGCACATTCGTCCGTAACTAAGTCGTAATCAAGCGTCAAGCTATACTATAGACGTGAAACACGTAAGATTTCAAGATTAGGAAAGGATTTCTTTGGTGAAGCCCGAAACAAGACACGCACAAAGCGCTTGAAAACGGTTTGTTATTCGGTTTAGACCATATTTTTCCTATTTTAATGCATTTTATTGACATATTTCTATCGATTATCGATACCATTTCATCCTTTCAGTTTTTTTTTTACAAATGATTATCAAATTGGAACGTTTAAAAGTTCGGGAAACCGATTAAAATTAAACACATATAATACAATTATGAATATATTTGCTCTTTTTATCTGTTTACAAATGTATATAATCCAATGTTCATCTCTATGAATAATCTGGCAGAAACTCGCAAGTTAAAAATTAAGTTTTAACTTCTTACTAAGAATAGTGTTGTCGCCGAAACAGTGAAAATGTAGGGTTGGAGATGTTTCTTTTTCCACATAATGCTTTTCTACTTTAATAAAAGCAAATACTGGAAGCTGCAACATGGCTAAAACCAATTTGAGTTAAGCCTTCGTATTATTTTAATTAACTATCATTCATATAAAGCGTATAGATTTTCGTTGAGGTTAGTAAAGTAACAATACTTTACAGAGGTCACGTATTTGTTAACCTAGTACATGTATACAGCAACGTTAGGGAATAGGGTATATTCAAATAAATTGCAATTCGGTTCTCTTTCTTCCTTCCCACATGTTTTGAGCTTCGGCTCGAAATTTTGTTTATGAATTAAAGCATTACAAATTGTTAATTTATGTTTATTTATTTATTCAATACCAGATCTAGTTAGAAAATTCGATAAAATTGGTTCGGTATAAGGTAAATATGATATCGTAAGCGTACCCATGTTCATTTGTTTTGCATTTGTAACCAGCAACATCGGGCTTCACCTTTAATCCCATTTAAGAATTGTGTATACTGAAACATTAAGTCTATCTAAGCGGACTGAAAATGCTATCTGTCGCGCCTCCTACACAGTTTCAGCATAGTCCCTTATCAGTACACTTTGACCTTAACCATGGATACTTCTTTATCCACAAATAGAACGCATGTGTTAGTACAGCTGCTGTGTAGATATTTATGTCATTGTTGTTTTTGTTTAATAAGAACACGATTCTTAACAATTTGTCTAAAAATGATTATGAAATTGGCATACTGGCTTAGACATTTTTACTTCTTACCATATTTTCGAAAGTTAGTGTTAGAAAGTATTTTAAATATTTTTGTTTCCATATTAAACATGGTAAATGAAAATGTCGATTAAGATATGTATTATTGATTCAGCTCTTATCTATTTAATTATTTAATTATTTATCTGTTTGTTTATTTATTATTTTATTAAAACATATTCAACACAAACATCAGAAATGAATAGGCAGGTTTCGTGATATGTTGATTTATATGAAGTGAAATTATTGTAAAAACGATGAGTAATGGATAGAAACATCGCAAGATATCAATTCGTATTTTTAACCAAGGCCAAGTCTGAATATAACCATGAATAATTGCCTATGGCTCGGTGGATAAAAAAAGTCAATCTCACTCTGAACACACGTGTAACAATAATAAATATGGCTCGAAAATGTACTCTGAAATCTTCAACAACTTGTTATGCAACATTCAGGTAAGTGACTGAATGGAGAAGAGTGTAAAAATTATGTATAGAAATAAGATACGAATACAACTACTTGTCTTGGTAATGTTTTGTCTTTTTCAAAGGCTTTAATAACTTAGGCACCCAGTTTCAAATGAAAATCAATTTATCTGTACTGCAATACTGTTTTTCGAAGTTTGATTTTGTATTTTGTGCAGTTTGGTGATGCGGAACATTTTTAATACGTGAGATTCTTACTCTTCCTCTTTCAATAGGGAACGCCAATCAGCATACATAACATAAATAAAATGGCGCTAAACATTAACGTTGGATGAGAAATAAAAAATGAAATTGTACAGCGTGTGTTTAATATTTGTGTAACTTTTATATTAAAAAAAAGAAACATGTCTTTTTCAGTTAGAAAAAAATCCTGCCTACCTTTCTATGTTAGTCCACAGTTCACCATGGTCACGATAACACTGCCTTGGATGTCGATGTTGAACAGCCTTAACCTAATGAGTCATTCCTGTCTTGGCACGTTACTTCACCCGGACCGGAGATATCGGCGGGTGGCCGCAAACGTGTCACTCTCACGCGGAAATACTTCGGCCTCGCCAATCGGATCACTTCGGCTATTTTACTTTCGGAAATTGGCCTCGGGAGTGAATAAGAAATAAGACAGTCATGTTGTATAAATTATCCCAATTAAAGTATTTAATATATAATTAAACATTGTAACATGCTTGAGAGAGAGGGAGAGATAGAGAGAAAGAGAGAGATTATTTTTTCAATAAGACATGTGTACAACAATCAAAACAACTGTAACTTTAAATACTGCTACAAGCGCTGCATTCTCGGAAAGTGGCGGAAATTGCCGAAAAAAAAGCCGATGCGCTTATATTAGACCAATGATAACAAAAGGCGGCTTATCCTAAGAGTTCCAAAAGATAACAAGAAAGAGTCCAGATGTGAGTCATTCAAGGCGTCGTAGAGGGAATGCGCTTTAAACAAGAAGATGACTATCCTTGGAACTAAGCACTCTCTTACACTTTTGATTAATTACATAAACATTTGACAGTAACGAACAATAACTCTGATGGGAAGTAGAGTATTTGTTCTCTGCTACATCTGTATTTACAAGCTATATAGCTACATCGAACATCGGTATACTCTGTTTCTTTTGGTAAACAATACCTCGCCATACAGCTGCGAATTCCTATAAATGCCTGCTGCTTTTTTAAAATTGTTAGCTACACATTATTGTTGAAATTACAATGTTATAAAACGAAATACTTTGTTCTTTTCTCTGAAAAAGGTATGACAGAGCAGCTGCGATTTTCCGTTCGTGCTAGCTACTCTTTTTCATTTCTCCTTATCTGACAAGTTTTGAAGCGCAACACGTTGACGTGGCGGCTAAACCAATATATTGGCAAAACTTCTGAGCGTTTTAAACCAAAAAGACAGATGTTTGCTTTAAATTTGACTTATTGTATTTTTGTATTTTAGTAACAGTTCTGGGCCTAGGGTGGAAGTATTCAGAAAGACAACCCCGAAATATAGATAGGTGGGTGGGTATGTAGTAGGAAGAGAGAGAGAGACAGACAGACAGACAGACAGACAGACAGACAGACAGACAGACAGACAGACAGAGAGCAATAATAAAAAACTGTTATTATAAGGAAGAAAGATTTACGATTAAATGGCAATCATAAGTTCTGCTTTAGATGCAATAAAATATAAATATTTATCAAGCAAGCGGTAAAAATATGTGATTACTGTGAAACGTGATTTTGCTAAGAAACGAGTCTAGACGTCTCAATATGTATTCTATTAAAGGCGAAATATAAAATTTATATGCGCAAACCTGCATCGGTGTTTGTGGTATAAGGTACAACATAATTTTATCAGTTTTTATTGTTTATTTCAATTTGCCAATAACGCGAGGTATACCCGTTTTTATTATTCGTGAATAAGGCTTTGCTAAGCTTGATTATATACCTGCTATAAACAAAATTGTTTCCTGCTATATACACCAATACACACAATCAAACTGACTATGGCACTGACAAATACCGTTGTCAACACTATCTTGTTTGCCTTCAGTGCTTGAAGCCACCGGTTCGATCCTCAAATGCTGCCATTTTTATCGTCTATAATATATGATTGTTTGAAAATGAGTTTTGTTCGGAAAATTTTATTTTAGTTATTTTGTATATAACCTAACGCAGTAGATAATATAAATGGGCTAAACCGATATCTTGTTTGTACAAGGTTAAAAGATGGTATCCGACAGTTTGCCTATATTTCTTTTACATGTAACAAATTCTTACCCCTCGTCCGGGTTATTAAGACATAATTACTGTATCAACTCATTCTTAAATTTAAGTAAAGGCTGTTAATAACACCGCATCACTTATCAGACAGTACAAATCGTGAATTAAATTGCTTTAAATGTTGTTGTTTTTTCACAAATCTATAAGTAAGTATGATGGAGATTTCAGGAAAAAATAGATAACGACGTCAGAGATGATTACTCTCAGAAACAATTGGTCACGTAGTTTTAAAAAAAAAGCTATCTGTGCAGCGTAGCTCGGATAGGAAATACATTTTGTAATGACAAATGGGATGTTATTCTTTACTTTTTCCATAGACGTAGGGCACCAATAAACGACATTTCGCGGGATCTTTTCAGGTAGCAATAATTTATTAAGTTGCATGAGAGGAAAAATTTGTCCAAACTTCCGGAGCAGGCGCGTTTCCCCCATTACGCACTTTACGCACATGCGTAACCTCCCCTCGGAAAATCGAAACTCTAAAAGTACGAAACACACTAAGAAAGTCCATGCCTAACCCGGGTTAGGAAAGATATATTTTATTTCCGTAGTTTCTATGTTAAAAATCTTATTATCACACCAATAAAGTTGAAAAGGTTTAAAATGACTAAACTTCCTCGCATGTCCGCATTTTACATGTTATTCATTAGAAAAGAACCGAATATATTCAAAAGTATTATTACAAAGGTTATTTCCCTTGTAATTATGCGTAATTTCAAAAACGGCCCAGATACGCGCCTGTTCCGGTGACCACCTTTAAATTCACAAAACAATGTTTATATAAACGTGGACGTAAGGGGTTGTAATGTAAAGCAGATTAAATGTGGTATGCGACATTTTGGACCAATATATCTTTTCTCAAATAACCGAGTAAGTTGACGTTAGCTGAAAAGGTCCAGCAAAATGCTGTTCATTGATATCCAAGATCTGTGTGAACAGTCAATCATTAACCACCACTTGTTATTGCAAACAGGTATTTTCTATCCGAGCCACGCTGCAGAGATAGCTATTTTTTAAACTTAGAAAACCACGCGACCACTTTTGAGACCTCGTTATAAAGTCATCCGGGTAATCCGCTCTGACGTTGAGATCTATTTTTTAGCAGAGACCACTATCGAGTTTTTCATACAGCTGGAAAAAGTATACATTCAGATTGCTTTTTTTTCGCGATTAGTACTGTCTCACAATTTAGTTTGTACTCAAAATCGTATATATTAAGAAAAATATATAGGTTTATACAAAAATTGTACCAAAATTCCCCAAAACAGTGATTCGATATTGTTATATGTACATGTATTTGATGTAGGCATACTGTCGGATACCATCTGTTAGTACAGCAGTCTTTTAAATGCCAACTCCTTTTCAAACACGTGTATATGTGCCTAAAATAAGTGCAGCGACTCGAAGAAGTCTTAACAAACTGATTGTCAGAATTTGTACTGAAGCACAAAAGTATATATTAAACGATGTAGAAAAACCGCTGTCAATAGAGTTCAGTAAATGTGGCATACAGTGATAGCATTTCGACACTACAACAAAGATTGCCATTGCTAAAGCAGCAGCAGCAATATTAGCAAGATCGCTTCTTCAACCATCAGCAACAATGATAGCAACAACTACATGTACATGCTTTTACAACACTGATTTGAAGACGATACTAATAATGCCGATGATGATACTCATGCTGATGATAATGCTGCTGCTGCGACAATAACAGCAGCGGCATTACTTTAATCTTTCACAAATAAGCTGGCTATGCAGCATCTTGGCATATGCATCTTTCGTATTGGATGAATGCTGTAAACTGTTTTATTATCAACAAACTGTACACGGCTTAGCTGTGGACTGTATAACAGCGACTGCCTAGAAATGATCAAGCAATTATCGATTCTTCAGCAAGTTTATCAGAACACCTGACGAAAATGCATTTAAATAATTGATAAGCAACATTCTTGCTATTGCTGAAGAACTGGGGACAGCGTACAACTATTGCGGAAAGATTATTTGAGATGTTGTTGCCGCTTTTGCAGTTATAAATTTGTGTAGTTGTTTTTGTCTCTTCTTATTATGCCGTTGTGGTTTAATTGGTAATTGTTTTATTGATGCTGTTTCTGTTACTGTTGTTGCTGTTGCTACTGCTTCTATTGTTGCCAATAACATAGTCGTGTCTATGTAGGTTTAATGATCTGATGATCTGATGGATGGTTGAGGCTTGTCCTCCAACAGATAGGGAGATTGTCAAGAAACTTACTGTATGCGTTGTGTCTGAGATGCCACATTAGAGGCATAATGTAAGACTTAACTAAGTTGTTGTTCTTTGCTTGTTCTATAACTCATAGATTGCTGTAATTTCCGAAGGTATTATCAAACATTGTAGATCTAAATCAGCGAGCTTCCGAAGGAAGCTTCTGAACAGGATGTGCTCTGTATGTTGTAGCCTTTAGCAATGTGTTACATATTCCTGTACATTCGCCAAAAAATCTGTCTATAGATATAGCATTATAATTTATAAATGATTATTAAACGATTCGTATAAAAATGTAAACATACATTCTGGGTTAGTTGATCCTGACATCGGGCTTTTAATTAAAACTGCCTGAAAAAACAAAACATCCCAATTAAAGCCGTTGTCTATATGTTGATTGAATTATAGGTGCAATTTTCGTGTTTGTTTATTTTTTTAATGTTTTTTTTTTAATTTGTTTAAAAATCGACGAATAAAATAGGTTTAAAGAAAATTAAACCAGCCAGAGTATATGTGTCGTAACAGTTGAGAATTTGTTTTGTGAAGAGTCAAACACCCTTCCAGTTAGTTATTACCATGTGACAGTTCAGAGTTGTGTATTTGTATACCTGATATTTATAGTGATATGTTGTTCGCACATGAGACATTATTAAAATGACATCCACATTCCACACATCACAGGCATTTTAATGTTTGGGCCAATGTTGTATACCTGCCTGTCTATCTGTCTGTCTGCCTGCCCACCTGCATGCCTGTCCGTCCGTCCATCCTTTATACCTTCCATACATCCGATCCATCCATTTGTCATGTGCGCGATGGAGTAAGTAAATTTGAGCAAGAAATTTAATAATTATCTTGAGAAATTAAACTAACGTTACTCCCTGATTTGTTGTAATCGTCAACGTTTAAGCATAAATATGCGATTTGAGAGGAAGAATAATAGTTTGTGCAAACACTTTTTTTTAAATCGAGGTAAAGCATGACTGGCACAACTGTAAATGTTATGTGTGCTACAACTGCTATCCTGAAGAGGTTAAGACCAGTCAACCAGTGAGGCAGTTTGACGCGGTTGATATTTCCAGAGAATGATGTTATGCGGGAAAGTGAGTTTTTGTAGTAATCAATGCTGCAATGACTTACACAAACACATGACACAAACACATGACACAAACACATGACACAAACACATGACACAAACACACAAACACATGACACAAACACATGACACAAACACATGACACAAACACATTACACAAACACACAAACACATTACATATAATTTCGTATGAGCAGTAAAGAGAGTTACAGCTTTGAATTCTGATGACGGCAAACTGTTTGAAGGACATAATTTTCACACGTTCATTAGTCTAGTAATCAGATGTAGTCATCATTTAAGCAAAGGAGTAGTGTTTTCTAAAGCAAGGCAACTTGAACCTAACATCAAAACACTAGCTAAAATGTATATTTCCATATCAAGGCATTGTTTTTTATTGCACAGATTAGTATTCTTTAGGCTATAAGGAAGTCTAAAGAAAGGAGAATTCGTGCACAGTTCGAGGGAAATGGTCAGATCGATGTACGAACAGCTTGCCTATCAGTCGATAAAAGCGATCGTTCCAATTGATTGTTTACTAATTTAGAGGAAATGAGAGAAAAATCCATAAACTTAAAGCTTGAGCAGTAATTAAAGCAAGAATAAGAATATAAATAAAACAAGATCTACGTGTTGTTTTCTTATTTTTTACTTAAAAGCATTATTATTATCACCATTATCGTGATCATCATCATCATCATCAGCAGCAGCAGCATGATGATGTTGGGGATGATGATCATCATCATCATCTCTACAACTGTGAATCAGATAATATCAATTTCTCCATTTTTCCTTAAGGTACAATAATTGACATCACTTGTGTTTTAAGGACTTGGCCCACGATATATACATGTAGTTAGATACAAAGAATAATTATCTGTTTCGCTCAAGCAAAAAGTCAAGCCTTAATTTGACAAGATCGACATATAATGTGTAATCAAATACAAGATAAAGACGCAAGTATTGTCTCGCCCTCTTCTTCATCTTGTGTCGTGATAAAGTGACATATAATTTTCCTTGTGTTTAACATCATCATCATTTATATAAATAATCTTATCACGGCACTTCAAAATTCATCTTATGGATTGTTAATAGTCAATATCAGTGTATGCGCAGCAACAGTTGTGGCCGATATGCTTCTTTTGTTCCTGTCAATTAAGGGTTTACAAAAAAATGTTACACAATTGTTATAAGTACTCTTGCAGATGGCGATTTCAGTACAGTCCTTCGAAATATGCAGTATTTGTTTTTAATTAAACAAAGAGATCATCCATGAAGGCTAAAGATACTTTTGCTCTTGGCAGCCACGCCATCAGCGAAGTGCATGAATACAAACACTTAGGGGTAATTGCACAGCCTACTTATTCTTCTGTAAATCGCACTTATCATTATTATTTGAAATAAAGAAAAAACTTTTTCGGCATATTTAACTGTACTTCTTACGATCTTGGTTTAAGCCCCGTCACGTGGAAACGTATGTAAAATCACATCGTTCTACCGAAAGCCATGTATGGTACTAAATGTTTATGTAACTTGACACAAAGGGAGACAATGAATCTTGAAAATGCGCATCGCCTGTGTATAAAGTGAATACAGGACATGGTATTAAGAATGCTTACTGATATTGCTTTAAGATTGATTGGCTGTCTTCCACTGATTGACATCAGTTAACCCTGCATGTACCATTAAAAGGCTATTTTTATATAGAACTGTTCAATATCGCCAGACAAGGTCTGTTATGGGATATAACCATGATATTTACAGGATTTAGGATACATATGCCATTAGCGATTATCTTGACACATATTTCATCACTAGTGAGTTTCCGAGCAAACGTCAATGGAAGAAGTTAAAAAGTGCCATTTTTCTTAAAGTCCAATCTGACTGGTATGATAGGATTCGCTTAGACGAATTTTCAAGATTTCGATCAATTCATTGTCAATATGGCATATCTGATATCTGGTTATATACATCGTTCAATATCGACATGTTAACTTTTGCAAGACGGTTGGTTGTTAATCGCATTTACATCACGTCTTAATGAAACGTGCGCCAAATGTGAAACACCCTTGAAAGTTCCTTCAAGTTTGATGTGTTCAGGCAGGGGCGTGCCTGGGCTTACGCACTTACGCACGTGCGTACAGTTGCTTCCGAAAATTGAAAAAAAAAACCCGCCTAAAAGCGAATTTAAATCGTCGCCTAACCCGGGTTAGGCACTACCAGTTAATTGTCTTTATTAATTTAAACATATTTCTAATTCTACACAATCTTCAACAATCCAACTTGACGTATTTCTGTCTCTTCCTGCTTCTAAGACAATTCTTTGTTCTAGACAGTGAGAGTACCCGCCACTCCCACCCCCACCCTACCCCCCGAATGCATCTATGGCGCTCTATGGAATGAATATGAATCCGGATGGGGGGGGGGGGGCACCCCCCCGGACTCCCTAGGAATAGTGCGTATACTCAAAAGTCGCCCAGGCACGCCCCTGTCAGGGGTAGACTGTCACAGCGTATACAGAATGTGTTTCACGCACAAGTCCTGGATTGTTTGTATGGTCTGGACAGACAGACATTCCTTTGTAAATGCATTACTTGGTGTGCGTTGTCCAGCTCTTGAAGTATTACTCTGTGAAAGATACGACACCTTCCTTTGATGTATGTTTAAGTATCTTCACTTTGCATACAATTCAACATAAACACATTTCAATACACATCGCAATCTTAACATATACTGATTATTAACACGATTATAATATTTTGTATTGTGACTTATCTATTTTTATGTCACATCTTGTTTACATGTTTATTGTACCATTATTTCGTCTGCATATATACATCTTCTATGGTAATTATATTACATGAGCTAACAGAGTTCGCACGTGAGCTCGTTTGTGTGTGTTTGCGTGTACGTGCGTGTATGAGGATTTTATCCTGTTTTCTTTTTGTGATATTCCTGCCCTAGAATTTCGATTTCGCCACAGTCAGGGTATACAATATAAGAAAAACGGGTTCCAGTCATAATGTTCTGATGTTCTTGTTTTTTTCTTTTCTGTTGCTTTGTGTCAATGTTTAGTTTACGTGATATGTACATTTCTGATATTTTGGTTTGTGTTGTTTGTTCGTTTGCCTTTTTTTCTTTGTCTTTCTATGGTATCTCACGTATCTAACGACATCGTTTAAATCTTGATTTTCGTTTCGACAAGGTCTAAATAATTTTTGAAGTTAAGATATAATTTTTAAATTTAATCGTCAGAATATTTACTTATTCGTATCAATATGTATTAATGTCTGTTCTTTTTTTTTTTCGTACGTGATGGACATCAGAGCAATGTATCTCTTTTGATAAAATACTCTATTTGTAAATAATATGACATAAGTAAATAATATCATATCTGTAAGAGTATGTATCTCAATGGACGGTTGTTTACATTTACATAAAGATGTTCTTTATATTGTTTGTGTCCGAATTAAGTTGCATGTCTTGCACACTCTTCATATTACTGGGGGTGGGGGTAGGGAGTGTGGGGGGGGGGGGGGGGGGGGGGGAGGGGATAAATATATACATTGCTAAAGGCTCAAATAGTCAAAATTGATCATCCAGCTTAGAACACAAGAACATGATATATTACACATTCCAAACTTGGATGACACTGTATGCCTAAGTAGTTCAATTCGTGTTTAATTAAGAGATAAATGTTAGCGACGTTGTGCGGTCAGAGCAGCCGAATGATAACGCCCCAGCGTTGTGTTAACGAAACTTGCATCAAGGATTCACTTATAAGCAAAATTTAATTTCAAGTAAAGATTAAAATCAACATCTCCACAACACAGGGTGGTCGTAATAGTGACGTAAGGCTGTTTTGGTGACGGACGACGACATATAAATATTTGGATGGAAACACCGGCGCACCGCATATAGGCTAAGACTTTCATTCATTAAGTCCTTGCATTTTACTTCAACCTCAATCTGACATTAAAGAAAGACGCATCTTTTTCTTGGACATACACTTCACAGGAGTCCTGCTGGGACTGTACAGCGACCAGTACACACTTACATACAAACATTTCGTTTAAAAGTCTATGCTTAGATATAAGAGATACATAAAATCAAGGCAAAAAAACAAACAAACTGAAATCCGTCCCAAGACATTCATACACGTACTATGTTGATACAATAAGTTGTCATCTATATATATTTACTGTGCAAAAGGCAACGGTTTCAAAATTTCCATTTTTTAAATAATTTTCTCTAAGTTTTAAATACCTTTTTAGAAGGATAACAGTGTTCAAGGAATATATATATATATATATGAACACTGTTATCCTTCTAATATATATATCTTGCATCCGAAAACTGGCCAATCGTGTATCATGTTCAACAAGGGAAATAATTTATTTCTAATTCTTTGTCAAAACAGTTATTTCCCTCTAATGTAACGTGTCATTTTTACATAAACTCTGTCAATTGTTTGATTATTTTAAACAGTGTAAACAAACAAAATAACAAAGTTCAGACAAAAACACACAAAAATTGCATAGGGAAAAAGAAAGCTTTTAACAAAAAGTATAAACAAGGCCTCAGTATTAAATTAATAAAATGTATACAAGTGTGTAAAAAATAGTATATAAAATGTGCACTGCTGATATACACATTCCAGTTAATCTTGTTATACAGATATTTAAGCAACGGAACAATTCTTTATTAGGTACGATTTTTATCAGTACCCGTCATGTTATAAACATAAATAAAGAACACAGGAAAAGAACTGTGTTTTAAGGGAAACAACTCATGCCTGGTTGGTAAAACATTCAAATAAAAGTTACTTCCCATAATTGATCTCTTCACCAGCCCCCTAACACCGGTTACATTTTGCTGTACCGCAGTAACCTCTGACGTCTTGAAAGCAGGTGACAAAAGTGGAGATCCTGATTGTGTACAACAGTATCTGGTAAATGTGAAAATGCTCCATATACAATAAACGTTTATTTATAAAATCTAAGCATTCCTATGACCATGTTTAGAATAAAACTATAATGATATAATATTTCAAACATTATTTAAATCTTATTTAAATATTATTTTTCAAGCTATTGAAAATTGTTCTATTTCATGGTAGAGGTTATTTTAATCTGAAGGATTAAGTGACCTCTGATGTGGAGATTGGGACATCACATTATTAAATATTTTATCTTTTAGAAACAGCGTTGTCGGACACACTTTTTTTACTGTGGGTTTCAACAATATTATAAGCATCAACTGATTGCTTCCATTGGAATGTTTTAAATGTTTAATCTTTTAGACAAAATATATTTGCGTCTATAATGCTTTTTTCTTAGTTTACTTTTAAGACATTTCTTACTTTTATCCTGTTCTGTGTTTAAATGACATTTCATTGTGTTCAAAAACAACGAAATGGATACGAGTTATTTTGGTTTAATGTTGTTTTGTTAAAACTGAGCTAATATAACATTGCATTATATATTGCTATTACATTGTAAATAAAGTTTTAAATTGCATTCCCGCCATCTCTTACCATACAAATGTGATCATTTCACATAAAAAACAAAGTTATTTTTTGATAAAAGGGATGTTAACACTCATCGATATGTAAACATTTAAAGTAACAATTTGAAGCTAGACGTTAACAAAAGGAGTAAAAAGAGGGAAGCAACACTTATTGAAGCAACATAACTTTTATTAGGACAAGTAGTGGCATAAAAAAATATCAGGTAAATTTTTAACTGAATGATAAGTAACACAGTCGATCAGTTATTTTCAGTAATTGATTATTCAGTTGAGATACAATTTGTGATCTGCTACATTTGCCCTGTGATAGGCTGTGGCATTCTGAACTATTAATCATCAGAAGCTTGTAAATTGGTCAAATGCCATCTTTTTTGTGTCAGATCAACAAAATTCAAGGAGATAGGTTGAGTTTAAGAAATATGTCTCATATACAATGATGTCCCATAAATAATGTATGAAAGTGAATACTTAAAAGAATTCTTGCTGCTTAACTGCACTGGATTGCAATTCTTTAACAGTAGACTAGACAGAAATCATACAGTTTAAAAATGTCGAAGAGATATTCAAGACGAGTCAGTGACTGGTGGTTCATTCTTGCTGTGGACATTCCTTCACCAATAGTTCAAGTTGTCGTTAAGATTATCATTGTGTTGGACAAGTTTGTGTTTGCTGTTTAAGTGTCAAAGAACAGTATCGACATTGTAATTCACAAGATGCTACAATTGACATTTACTTAACTCCTTCTACTACTGATGTTTTGATCATTTGTCTTCACACATTCCTAGGTCCAATGCTCAATAAGAGTTTCACATGCAAATCGCATGAGTTTCCTTGTTTGCTCTATTAGGTCTTTCTACCAGAAGCTTTAGAACCCTGAACAAATGAACCAGTTTATGCTAACAGACTTGACTGACAGTTTAAAAGACGATTCAAATTAACAAGATATGTTCATAATTTAAAACAATCAACTGGTTATGGGAATAATGTTTGAGATCAAAAATTTCTGAAATATAATGATGTAAGAATGTATGCTATAGTTAGCAATCCACTAACATATAAAGACTTATCATAAATGTTAATATACAGTCATGCTTTTCAACCTGTATCCTATTTAATAGTCTTATTTGTTTATAGTGCCATGTTACAGTGTACAACTGAAATTGATATCTTTTTGATCAAAAAAATGAAATTCATTAAATTCATGTAACAACTTTTAGACAACAACAAATCTTAATACAAAGAGAAATTCATTAAAAAGATATGAAGCACATTAAAATAAAAGTCTATGTGGAAATTTATTATTTCCTTAATACATTGCTCTGTTTGAAAAACTAGCCCTTAAACTTCACTTCCAATCAAAGTTTCAAACTAGCAACCTGGGGTTGAATCTATATTTTTATTTGTTCTAATATATCTGTGTCTTTCTCTTATTTTTTCACCTGCATGACCCACATTGCCTTTGAATGTCAGAATATGCATCAATGCATAAGGTCAGGCACATACATAAGATACTTTATGCTGTTTTTTCACAAAAAAAACTGTCTGCCTCTGTCTTTAGAAGTGGAAAACCATTTAGATTAACTATTTATTATATAGAACAAGTACACTCAGTAGGCATCAGATGAATTATGGAATGGATGCATTCTTGGAGGGAGTGTTGCTGTTGAAATAAAATTAATTTTCTTATGTGTTTTCGATAACTTTTGAATTTTAGAAACACATCTTCTAAGCATTAGCTGAACCATTTCTAAAGCTAAAAGATAAATGTAGGACAGAATTTTATTTGGTAAATATTCATGCCGTATGAAACCATGTGGCCATTCGAGCAAATAAACCATGAAGCACAAGCCCATTTCATGGATTTGCAAGCACACAACCAGCGCTCCAAAAACACAAACATCCCTAAAATCCTTTATTCAACTAAGAATTTTTCTTAGTATATATTTCTTATTATTTCCTAAGAATTTTTTTCTCCCTCTAAAGTTCCATTTATAGAACAATTTAACCAAATTTATTTTCTAAAAATTTCTGAATAAAAAATAACAGTATAAAGTTTTGGATTTTTTTTTTTTATATGAACCAAATCAAATCTTTGAGAATGTTTAGATGCAATTAAAGTGAAAATTTTGTAAGACTGGGTAGAAATTGTTATTATGTCTATAGGAGGGATAAAAATATTTCTTTTCACATTATTTGAAATGTCAATTCATTAACAAAGATACCAAAGAACAAAGAATTTTTGCACCTAGTTTCATTTTCCCATTTTTTAATCATCTGAACATACTCGAGGTTATCAAAATTTCAATTTACATCCAAGATACCTACAGAGGATAGTTGCATTTTAGTTACGTCCACTACAAGAATTCATTAGAAAAGTCAGACTGACATGATCATAGTTACAATTTATATACAAAATCAAACTAAAAAAATCTGCACTTTAGTTTATCACCAAAATATCTGCACTTTAGTTTATCTCCATTATGTCACTTGTATTTATCGGACCACATTTTAATTTCTCATCATCATCTTTCATACTAACATATCCCTCACCAGTTCCTGTCTCAACAACTGATTGTTTATCAGCTTTTGGATTAACCTGATCTACAACCTGAATATCTGTCATTTTATGCTTAACCTCCTCTGTGCCATCTATCTTCAGTATAATTTCTGTTGACATTTCAGTCAGATTATTTTCATCATTAGTGCCCCTGCCACTAGCTCCAGGTGGAGGGTCAGCCATGACTGCCTCAAGACTTGCTTGGTTTTCTTTAGATGGGGTTGTATCAGGCAGCACTTCAGTCATGTACTGCTGCAGACTAGGAGTACTACTACCAGCTTCAGAGTGTGGGCTGTTCTGGACTGTTTCAGATTTGGTAAAAACCAGGATGGGTCGTCGGAAACCTGCAAAAGAGAGAAGTACTGGTAATTATTAATAAAAACTACTGATAAACTGGTAAAAAGCAATTGTTATCTAATGATAAAGGACATTAAAGATTGAGCTGCCTTATTTGTAAAGCCATTCTGCAAACACCTTACATGTGATAGTTTTCACTACTATTAATAATTCTTTACAGAAGCCACAGAGCTACCCTGATACATTTAGCATGTGTAGTAAAAAAGACACAAGATCATCTAACTTTCAGCTTATTTATTACATAGAACAAACAGTAGAGATCCAAATCCATTAAATTTCTTATTATGTACAAATTATTAATTGCATAAAATATGCACAACTAGTATGGCTTATTCAAAATGCTGTTCAAACAGAGATGGGTGACAAAATTAACATCAATATTGCTGTCTGACAACCACTTGTAAATATTATTCTTCTCAAATCTTATTCAGTACTTTGGGAAGTGTACGGTGTCCTGTTTTATCGAGTAAATCTTGTTTATTATATTAAAGTAAGAAATCTCCTACAAAACAATATTTATATAACAACACAACAATTTAATGTATCTAGATAGTACGGAAAGCTGAAATTAACCATGACATCAAACCTGTCAATGAGTGTACAAATTGCAGCATTCTTAACTAATATAATTTAAGACTTTTTCATTAAGATTTAAGCTGGGCATTTCAGACGTTATGCAGTTTCTCTTGTTGTTTATGCTTTATTGAGCTTAATGGTGAAAATAAGAGGGTTTTTGTGAATAAGATCTGAAGCTTACTTAGTGAATACAATGCAAGACATCCATACTTTCAAGGCATATTTTGTATGTTAAACCAGTATGCACCATTATTTTGAATATGTACAACCACCTTTTTTAATTTTTATTAAAAAATGACCAAATTAAGGTTGCTTTTCTTTATATATGCATTGCCATTCAACAAATCATTACATTAGAACAGTGATTTAATGCTGACCGAATCATGACAGAATCATTCATATAACATCAACCAACCTCTGTTGAAAATATAAGGCAACTAGAAATTAGTTTTAGAAAGAATATCAACTATTCTCTGTCATATACTTTTTAATAAGTATAAATTTAAATATGAACACCAGAGATTTTTGGACTTAAATATAAACTTAGCATTGACTTTATTTTAAACAAAAGATAAGATTTTAATTTTGTTACTTTGCATGTGCAGATGATTGTGGATGTATTTTAAATGAAGACATACAGGTACTTACAGAAATAATTTAATAAAATATAGTATGGACATCTGCACATGTCATACAGATAGTGAGACTTTTATTTTTCAAAACAATTAGACTTATTAAAAAAAAGGAATGACTTTGAAATGTATTTTAGAGGTTTAATGCATGTTACAGACAGTGAATTTATCATGAATTAACTTTATAATTATGATTGGTTAAAATGTGAATTCTTATTCAGATAGAAACTGCAGACCCAGCCAACTTATTTCTTAACATTTGGTAATAAACAAACAACATACCATATTCACTCATGTAATCACCGCACTTTTTTACCTGATTTAATCATCAAGGAGTTGGGGGTGTGGCCATTCTATAGCTGTAAGGCCTTGGGACATTCTTTCTAGAACGTTTCTGACGATTTTTGGGACGCCATGCGTTTTACTTTGTGTTTACTTTGTGATATAACTAGATGAGCGCTCTAAATAGGAGGTTGACGGACGATATGAACGCTTTTCCGGTAGCGATCTAATTAAGTTCAAACATATTGTTTAAAAATGCATTATAATATTAAAACACTAACCAATGTCAACATATTCCATAATTTATAAATTACTTCCTAGTTTTATCTCTTGTATCATATTTCTGAATGTTTGCATCATCAAACAATTTCACCCAGCTAAATTGTCACGTGCACACTACCATGCAGATCAAAGGATTTCATAGCAGAGCCGATAAAACAACACAGTTTTGATACGAGCCGACAATCTCTTTGAAGTTGCATTTCATAGACAGGAAATATCGATATTAAACTCCATACAGCCTGTCATTAAAATGAAACCTCCATATGAAATTAACAGGATGGTTGATAAAAATGGCGATATAGCGGAGCTCCGCTGTATAAACCGTGCGGTCTTAACATTGAATTAGGATTTTTTCTTCAAATTTTGTGGTCATTTTGGGGGTTCGGCAATTACACGGGTGCAACCTTTACATGAGTGAATATGGTATTAAAGCTTAGGTATTTGAATGTTATCATGTGTGCTTGTTGATGGCCACATGGACTTTAACAGCTGGAAAAAACAATCTATATTGCAACAGTTCTACAGATTGTTTATAAAAAAAAATGTTTGAAGAGGTCTTTTAATACATGCATACGTAAAACATTTATATATTCCCTTTAAGTAGAGCCTATCGCACTTTTAGTGCCCTTTTCTGGAAAAAAAATATCACACCTGTTTAGATGTCTGGAGGAAACAATAGTGTATTTTGCTCGTACCATACCTTTTGAGTAGTTGACTGGGACGTCAACTGTGTTTCCAGTACTGAAGCCAATCTCCCTCGACAACAGGTAGTCATTGAACTGTTCTGGACGCAGCTTGATGCTCTTGAAGTTCTCGAAGATCTTATCCTGTAACAGACAACGGAAATGTTTGAATTTAAATTAAATTAATTTCTTATATTGCTTATTTTTATTCCATTTACTTTTACGTTACAAGTAATTCATATGAAATAACTGCATAAACATTTAATATTTCACAAAATACTGTCTAGGAATATATGACCAATTGGGTTTCAACGAGACTACATATACTTTACACATGCTAGTCACCATAATGACAACCCAAAACAAACAAGACAAAACAAGTTGTTCAGGTGAGAACAACTACTGCTTACAGAAGCCTATAAAAGATATATTTTACATCTAACATTGCCTCAACTTGTACCTGTACAAAACAAGTACCTGTAAAAACAGATTCTGTCACACACAAACTACCATAGATTATAAAAGCAAAAAGACAAGGCAGAAATACCTTGCAAGAAATGGCAACATGTGAGGCTAATCAGACAATTTCACCTGTAACTTTGTATTATAGATTTGGGAATGTACTGTGATTGTTTCATTTACTAATTGCTGAGGCTTTGTTTCCTGTAATATTCCCCTAGTTTCAGCAAGTCACAAGCACAGTTGAATGTTAGTGATTAATAAACTGTGCTTTACAGTTTCACTGGCTGAAATGAAATATTTCACAAGAATGTGTCTGAAATAGACAAAAATAAACTATTTTGCATTATATTTCGAGGTCAAAGGTTTCATATAACTTTTAAAAACACAATTCCCACCCAATCATCAATACCTTAAATCATGTAAAACACTTTATCTATTACTAATCTTATATTTGTCGGAGTAGTCAAATCGAAGCAAGTGGCCATGTGCACAGGAATTGGTCGTGTCCCAGACAGTATCATATTTACTCATCCATAAATCTACTTCGGTCATAAGTCGAGGGGGATTTTATTGGTCTAAATGGTTGGGTTTTACTTCTGCCCGGCCATAAGTCGAGGTGGTATAGTGCAGTGTTCTCCAGAAAATAAAAAGTAGCAGGCTATTTTTTTAAAGTAGCAGGCTGCATTATCATATGTCAAGCCGCGAAGTGGCCAGGTCGCGGCGAGGGGGCGGGTAGGGTTTCCCCTCTTGCTAGGGGGGCCGGGGCCTTCCCCTGAAATTCTTTTGTTTTAACGGTGCAGAATGGTGCATTTTGGTGCATTTTAAAGCTATTTTGTTGTCTTTTAAAAGCTACATTTTTATACAAAAGCAAAACCATTGTTCAAAATTTATCACTTTTATTAAATGACAGTTTAAAAATCAGAGTCATCAAACTCAACTCCATTCAGAATCCGACCCTGGAAATTAAATGACAAGTTTTAATTACAAGTTTTAGTTTTGTAAATTCAAATTGGAATTTGACCACTTCAAAGTACCATTTTGCAGAATGTATAAGTGATTACAAATAAAATTAGAAACCAAAGTTCGCAGTTACAACCTGGTCAACTCATGTAACTATAACTCTGAATTCAATAACATCATACTGCAAAGTAAGATGATGGTTGGAGATTAAATAGGTTTTATTACCCCGATTTGATTGTAAAATACTGCAAGTTTTTAAGCAACTTTTGAAATAAAAGTGATATATTTGGGGGTCTACACTCTCTGCTCCAAGTATATGTTTCTTCAATTATACAGTATCATTCTTTACTTTCAAAAATCATCAAATTAATTTGATTTCTTAAAAGTGGGGACAGAGTTTAGTTACTTATTTTCAGGAAAAGATTGATTACAAATTTTCAGTATTTCTTGATGGGTGGGGTATGGCCGGCATAGATATGATGGCTATTTTTATAAAATATAATTTCATTGAAGTAAAACTGAAAATAACCTGCATGCAATCATTCAATATCGAAGTGTACATATTACCTTTTGTTCAAAAATCTGACATTTTTCTCTGATTTGTTTGATTTTCATTTTTTATTTCCTTTTTGGTGGCGTTTCAGAGGCTAATATACGTATATTTTGCGAAGAATGCAGACGAAACATCTATTTATAGCTTAGGCCTACTGTTTATGCATTTTTCACGGATACACATGACTTTGTCATTACCAGTTTGGCGGAAAATGTCGAAGAAAGACGAATGCTCAGTTTATGAATTTCGGCATCATTTGGAAACCATACGTACTGTCTGCATCCGACCTGCGCAAACGGATGCGCAGTAAAACAACAACATCTGGGAAGTGTTTCGTCGATACTTTTGTCGATGTATTTTCGGTTTCTGCGAAACCGTTTTTTTTCGGTGAAAATTATTTGTTTGTTTTTTTGAGAAAGAAGCCGGCGCTCATTTTTTAAGTATCAGGCGATACCGCCGGCCGCCGGTGCTTCTGGAGAACACTGTACACGCCTTACATCTCCCGAACAATATCCATAACATCAACCCCATCTACACGACTTTCATCTCCCGAACCATATCTATAACATCCACCCCATCTACACGCCCTTCATCTCCCGAACTATACCTATAACATCCACCCCATATACACGCCTTACATCTCTCGAACAATATCTATAACATCCACCCCATCTACACGCCTTACATCTCCCGAACCATATCCATAACATCCACCCCATCTTCACGCTCTTCATCTCCCGAACCATATCCATAACATCAACCCCATCTACACGCCCTACATCTCCCGAACCATATCTATAACATCCACACCATCTACACGCCCTTCATCTCCCGAACCATATCTATAATATCCACCCCATCTACACGCCCTACATCTCCCGAACCATATCTATAATATCCACACCATCTACACGCCCTTCATCTCCCGAACCATATCCATAACATCAACCCCATCTACACGCCTTTCATCTCCCGAACCATATCCATAACATCCACCCCATCTACACGCCCTTCATCTCCCGAACCATATCCATAACATCAACCCCATCTACACGCCCTTCATCTCCCGAACCATATCCATAACATCCACCCCATCTACACGCCCTTCATCTCCCGAACCATATACATAACATCCACCCCATCTACACGCCCTTCATCTCCCGAACCATATCCATAACATCAACCCCATCTACACGCCTTACATCTCCCGAACCATATCTATAACATCAACCCCATCTACACGCCCTTTATCTCCCGAACTATACCTATAACATCCACCCCATCTACACGCCTTACATCTCCCGAACCATATCCATAACATCAACCCCATCTACACGCCCTTCATCTCCCGAACCATATCCATAACATCCACCCCATCTACACGCCCTTCATCTCCCGAACCATATCCATAACATCCACCCCATCTACACGCCCTTCATCTCCCGAACCATATCCATAACATCAACCCCATCTACACGCCTTACATCTCCCGAACCATATCTATAACATCAACCCCATCTACACGCCCTTTATCTCCCGAACTATACCTATAACATCCACCCCATCTACACGCCTTACATCTCCCGAACCATATCTATAACATCAACCCCATCTACACGCCCTTTATCTACCGAACCATATATATAACATCAACCCCATCTACACGCCTTACATCTCCCGAACCATATATATATAACATCAACCCCATCTACACGCCTTACATCTCCCGAACCATATATATATAACATCAACACCATCTGCACGCCATTCATCTCCCGAACCATATCAATAAAATCGACCCCATCTACACGCCCTTCATCTCCCGAACTATACCTATAACATCCACCCCATCTACACGCAGTGTTCTCCAGAAAATAAAAAGTAGCAGGCTATTTTTTTAAAGTAGCAGGCTGCATTATCATATGTCAAGCCGCGAAGTGGCCAGGTCGCGGCGAGGGGGCGGGTAGGGTTTCCCCTCCTGCTAGGGGGGCCGGGGCCTTCCCCTGAAATTCTTTTGTTTTAACGGTGCAGAATGGTGCATTTTGGTGCATTTTAAAGCTATTTTGTTGTCTTTTAAAAGCTACATTTTTATACAAAAGCAAAACCATTGTTCAAAATTTATCACTTTTATTAAATGACAGTTTAAAAATCAGAGTCATCAAACTCAACTCCATTCAGAATCCGACCCTGGAAATTAAATGACAAGTTTTAATTACAAGTTTTAGTTTTGTAAATTCAAATTGGAATTTGACCACTTCAAAGTACCATTTTGCAGAATGTATAAGTGATTACAAATAAAATTAGAAACCAAAGTTCGCAGTTACAACCTGGTCAACTCATGTAACTATAACTCTGAATTCAATAACATCATACTGCAAAGTAAGATGATGGTTGGAGATTAAATAGGTTTTATTACCCCGATTTGATTGTAAAATACTGCAAGTTTTTAAGCAACTTTTGAAATAAAAGTGATATATTTGGGGGTCTACACTCTCTGCTCCAAGTATATGTTTCTTCAATTATACAGTATCATTCTTTACTTTCAAAAATCATCAAATTAATTTGATTTCTTAAAAGTGGGGACAGAGTTTAGTTACTTATTTTCAGGAAAAGATCGATTACAAATTTTCAGTATTTCTTGATGGGTGGGGTATGGCCGGCATAGATATGATGGCTATTTTTATAAAATATAATTTCATTGAAGTAAAACTGAAAATAACCTGCATGCAATCATTCAATATCGAAGTGTACATATTACCTTTTGTCCAAAAATCTGACATTTTTCTCTGATTTGTTTGATTTTCATTTTTTATTTCCTTTTTGGTGGCGTTTCAGAGGCTAATATACGTATATTTTGCGAAGAATGCAGACGAAACATCTATTTATAGCTTAGGCCTACTGTTTATGCATTTTTCACGGATACACATGACTTTGTCATTACCAGTTTGGCGGAAAATGTCGAAGAAAGACGAATGCTCAGTTTATGAATTTCGGCATCATTTGGAAACCATACGTACTGTCTGCATCCGACCTGCGCAAACGGATGCGCAGTAAAACAACAACATCTGGGAAGTGTTTCGTCGATACTTTTGTCGATGTATTTTCGGTTTCTGCGAAACCGTTTTTTTTCGGTGAAAATTATTTGTTTGTTTTTTTGAGAAAGAAGCCGGCGCTCATTTTTTAAGTATCAGGCGATACCGCCGGCCGCCGGTGCTTCTGGAGAACACTGTATAGTGTTATATTTAGAGCGGAACAGCTGGATTTGTTGCACTATGCTGCCTTTATCCTGACCATATGCTGCCCTCAGGCAGACTGTCCGATTAGAACGTCACCCTGTTGTTATGTTATCATGATATCACTGTGTTGCAATACACACAAGGGATTGATGAAGTTTGAAATGCATTTCTGGTGCAGCGTTAGACTGTTGTACTCGTCTATTTACCTCACCTTAACAGGCTCATCCTACTTGGGAACCAATTAATACTGTATACTAAAAGGCCTTGAGAGCAATATATTATCTGTAGAAAAAGACAAATACATTCGATTTCACTTTAATAATTGCATGCTTATCATTCCAAACAAAGATTACTGTTTGCACATTGAAACTTTATTTGGCTTGTTACCAAACTGTTTCTGTATCATATTTCCCCGATCATGTAGGCCTACTTTTACACTTTAGTATTAGAATCTAGTAAGCAATGACGATAATGAGGTAGGTTTTATATATTCTCAGCTAATTTATTATGCTCCGAGTCACATCGCCAACTCAACTGTGACGGCATTTCTCTAAATCTTCTTTGATATAGTTCATTTTCCACTAAATTACACTATCGGTTGTTAATTTCGTAAAATGTTAAATGACTTCTGCCATTTTGAATAATATTTAGTATCACTTAGACTATGACCTATTTATGAAGTAAATGGTTAATCCGTAACATTGACAGAGGTTGAATTTTTGTTTGGCAATAAGTTTTCGCGTATCAAAATGAAACACAGTAGATCTACAATATGTTTCCTTTTCATTTTGGACGTGATCGTATTTCCATGTGGCTTTCAAAATGAAACAATTGAACAAGCTCAGAATCTCGTCAGCCTTTAGATTCAACCCGATAACATTTAACCCTTTCACTCATGGTTTGGCGATTTTTGGCGTTGTGCGTCAGGCTAATAGATTGGCGATCTTTGGCGTTGTGCGTCAGGCTAATAGTTTGGCGATCTTTGGCGTTGTGCGTCAGGCTCATGCATACGCGATTTTACGCCCTCAAAGTTAAGTGCAAAATCATAAGTGAATACTTCATGTAAAGTCTTTCTTTTATCTTTATTCAGTAAGATTAAGCCTTTATTTATACATTTAGTGAATAAAAAAGGGGGGTTGTTCTGAAAAAATTGTGACAATTTGCTAAGTTTGTAGAGCACCCAAATGGAATTTTCCATTGTTTACACTCGCTGGCAAATCTTACCATTTTTAAACCGCAACAACTCTCACATGGTCAGCCTTACAGTAAAAACCGAGTATGCCGATGTAATAAACATCCGCTTCCTTCACAATAAATGGAAGTGAAGTATTTGATGTTGAAAAGTTTTGCCGACTTACCGGAACCCCCTGTTGCTTCGGGGCAGCATTGGATCATAAAACCCACTGACTAATGAAAGGGGCAAAATGTTTTATTGCTCTGTGGATCAACTTGGAAGGTATTTAAGCTTCAATTGATTGCCTCGTTCATTAGCATTCTAATCGCTGTATCGTTAACACCTATTGAAAAAGATCTTGTACACAAATTGTTTGATAGTCTCACTTTATCTTGCTTCAGAAGTATGCCTGGTGCTTATGATATTTTGTTTGGTAGTGACACTGAGTCAGAATTTTCTGTTTTGGGGAATCAGATTTAAATGTTGTTATTTAAATAAAAAACAATAGCAATTAATGAATATTTCAAACATAAAATAAAGAAATTGCCTATGACATATTTCTTTTGTTTTATTCAAACCTTTCTTCTAACAATTTATATAACCTCAAATGCATGAAAAGTATATCATCAGAAAGAAAAATTATTTCTGAATAAACTTTTTAATTACATAAATATGATTAAATAACTCATTCTAGCTTAAAAAATAGCTTAAACATAACTACTGTCAGCTTCCCACACAAAACCAATAATGCTCTATGAACCTGAGGTACCTTTGTCCCCAGTTTACCTATGCATGCCAGGTGGCCTGATAAGCCATCTGGTTATGCATTAGGCATATGGTTATTTAGGAGAACTGTATGAGTGAAAGGGTTAATAAAAGCGTAAACAGTAATCAAGTGTTGTCTTTCATCATATGCTTAACTCTGCACATTTTAATTAACATAACAGAATCATTCAGCCAATCAAATCTAGATAGCAGATAAATCATTATGAATGGTTTGGTGTATCTCCTATAGTTGGCTAATAAACATAACCTCAAACCACAAGCAAGCGGTCATTTGCCTCTTATGATCTTGTGCATTGTGTCAATTTCATCCTACTTCCTGATATCTAGCATCTTGCTAGACTTGATGACATAGACCAAAGAAATTCAGGTCTTGCCGACGCTTGCATCTGGGAAGTCAACGCCTGCTCATTTCACTTGTCACATGTGAAACTGACACACTTTCAAAGCTGTTAGCCAGTACACAATTGAGTGATAATTTCGGATTTTAGACGACATATTTGAACACAATGGTTAGATGTTTTAAAAAAGGGTAGTTTTGTAATATATGATATTTTGAACCAAATATATACATGTATTCCAGATAAGAGAAACACACGGTCTAATGTATCGGTCCATAGGCTCTGACCTAAATCGGCGTCCCTTTTTTCTTTAGATACCTCACCCATAAATAGAATAGACTTTTCAGAGCAATTTGAGGACATGTTTTTACTTGACTTATGGGTGCGCAAATATGGTAAATATTTAATGATGCATCTGGTGATCAGTAAAGTAACAGGGATTAAACAGGTGTGATTGTGATGACTGGTTCTGAAAGTAGTGTCACTGGTAGAGAAGTAATACCTATTGTGAGGTATTGGAAAAATGACAAGTAGATCCCAAACGAATATAATGTTGAAGAAAACTGCCCTTTTTGCCAAGGTTCCTATGTGAAGTGGGTCTTAAGCAAGGTTTTATGGTACTTACAGTGAGTTTCTTCTTTTTCTTGTAAGAGGACCATGGTTGTGGCTCGAGGATGAGCTTGCCTCCAGGTTTCAGTTGTCTGTATATGCGTTTGAAAAATCTCTTCAGTCCCTCGTCCCCCCAATTAAAGTGAATCCACTTGGTGACACTGAGGGCCATGATTGTATCATACTCCTCTTTCTGAAGCCCCAACAACTGGTCATTCTCCAGCACAAAGTTGCCCTGATTAACAGATTAAAAGTTAAACTTGTTTTACTTTAATGAAAATTCTTCTCATAAGATAGAAATTTTAGTTATAGAAAAATGATTTCAAGGTTTCATTTATTTTAATCTTCAACAGCATCATCGATTTATAATTTAGATGTAAAACCTCTATACTTATTTCTTTTTTGTTACTTTCATACAGACACAAAAAAGGTTGCGAGAGAAATGTCAGATTAATTATTTATAGCAGAACACACTAGATATATATCTGAATAGAACCACTGGCACATAGCATGTCACTTGAAAGAATTCTCCACATAAAAGTTCCTTCCATAAATGGGACTTAATCATATGTGTTGAGCAGGTGATTATATACACATTAACTTACAGTGGCTACTGGCGCTTTCTACCTACTTATTTAGTCACCATTAAGTAACAAAATTATCTATTGCTCAACACTTCAAAGTTGTAAGATTTAGAAAGAAAATTCTCTTACACATAAAAAAGAGGCATGGAAACAACTTAAACAATAAATATAACTTTGAAAGACAAATTTAGAACAATGAGTATACAGCTATATATTAATAGTGATATTCACTTACTTGCATAAAGTGAACATTATTTGGGAAATGTGGTGTGTCTTGTTGTCCAACTGGGGGAGCCTCAATTGGGCCATAGTTTACCATATTTGACACAGGAAACTTGTTCATATCCGTGACCTCTGATGACATGTAGTAGCGAACATTTTTCCTTGCTGCCTGGATCAACTTATGGTCGATATCAATACCAACTATTTTAGAAGGCAAGAATTCCCTAGCAATGGATAATGTCAAATGCCCTACATTGCATCCAATATCAAGAACACTTTTCCCTTCAAACCATTCCTGTTTGAAGCACTCTATTCTATGATCTTTCTCAGAAGCAGGATTCCGATATCCATAGTATCTATTGTAATTTCCATAGATGAACTTCGGCACATTTTTGTTTTGCATAGATGTGTTGCCCTGTGCTGGTGGCTGTTTGAACTTGGGATGTTTATGTTTTGGTGGAGTCTTTTTATCTGAACAACTAGCTAATGAGGATGATAGGATTGATTTGGAAACGGATGATGATGGTTCTGGCTTTCCATCACTAAATGTTCGCCTCTTTTTCTTCACTTTAGGGGATGTCTGTGGAATAACTGGTGAAACAATTTTATTGATGACATTCCTTTGTTTTTGTACACATTCTCTAGGTGTAGGTGTGATTTTAGTGTCCTGATTTACATGGCTTTCAGGTTCAACATCGATCTTCAAGGCTTCCATAAGATTTTTATCCATATTTTTTGGTGGACTGAACAAATGTCCATCTTCCTTTTTCTTATGCCTGTTATGTCTTTGCTTTCGTTTCTTCAGAAGTTTCTCTAAATCGGCATCTTCATCTGAATCATTCAGATTGAGTGGGTCAGTAATGTTTAATGGTATCCTAACTTCAACTGATTCTCTCCGCACGGGTGTTGGCATTGGTGAAGTTTGTGGTGTGGCAGAGTTTAGAAACCTCCCAAGTTCTGAGTCATTTAAACTATTCAAGTTCAATGGGTCTTCAATGCTACCTCCATTAAGAAATTTATTAGGCAGTAACATGTAAGGTGAGCTTTTTAACCTTTTTCGTCTGGCAGCAGGGCTGGTTTCATCTCGACGGAAGCTCTGACTGTACCGACGCCGCCTGTTCCATGGCTGAGAGAACTTTGGTTCACTTTTCAAAGCAATGTCATCTTTTGATTCCTTCAAGTTCCCTAATGAACTAAAACCAGAATCTCCACACTGGATTTCAAGGTGCTCAAACTGAGTCTTTGTCGGAGTTTTCACCTGCACACTCATTTTCTCAACTTTTAATAACAATAAAAATTACACATTTCTTACATAGTTAGTCAAAATATATGGGAAATGAGAGCTGTCACGCGTGGTTTAATAGACGACTTACAAACGTTGAACGAGAGATCTGTTGTTTACATTTTTACAAGTTCATTTCCGGTTAGCGCCTCTAGCGGGATAACTCTTACCGAGAAAATCGGTCAATCACATCCAAAAATCCTGAGCTCCAATAAGCGGTGATAACAACCTCCAAATCAGCTTGTATAGTCTGTGGTAACACTTCGGGTGATCAAATTCAACAATACCTATGTTTTGTAATGGTAAGCAATCTCAGAAAGGCGAGTGAACCGTCCGTTTGGGAGCTGCACATTCCACTGTGCCTTGCAACCAATGCGATGTACGCATGCGCTGATTCTGGGCTGCTGGGATTGAAAGTGGCGGAAGTTTGTCAGCAGACGATACTGAAGTTTGTCAAAGGAGAGGTTAATATCGAAATTGATTATTTATATTTATTTTAAGGCCCTCTGAGACATTGTATATTCCATCGCTATATCGAAACAACAAGCTGTCTTAGTGCATTTTCTTTTTAATTATTTATCTCTGAATGTAGCAGCTAACAAGTGCAAGTTGTTTCAACATAAAGTAGAATGAGATTTAATTTTTGTTCTTCGCTAACGTACTTTATTTTCTGTAATAAGTATCGTTTTAAAGGAGTTGTTCAACTTGAAAATTAGGTAGATGTGCTTTTTGTTGTCTTTAAATGACATTGAATCTAAAAAGAAAATTGATTATCATCAAATAAGGTCATTTTGTCAGTTACTATTCTTTGACCATTAAACTATGGAAGGGGATATACGCCAATATTCAGTTATTAATTTGAAAATTGCAATACTGCATATGCTTAAATTTGCTATTTGTTTGCAGAAACACGTTCGTTTTAACATGTATCTAATTCACATTTCTGGTATACAATTCGGAAATTACAAATCTCAAGTCACAATTATCAAGTCACAAATTTTTCGTTTTCTAACAATTCACAAGTTACAAATCTCAAAGTTACAATTCTCAAGTCATAAAGTACTAATGTACAATTTAGGAATTTACAACAATCAACTAACATTAATATAGACATTACTAAGCTAAAAATAGAATGAAATATCATAAGTTAAAAATAGAACGAAATTATAAATGATTTTTCAAAGGTGATACAATAGAAAGCAGCCAATATTATGTGGGGTCAAATTGAACGAGTTATCTTTTGCCAAATAAAGTTATGTATATATTAAAATTCTGCAAGTAATTTTACCATGTTAGTCTTTGTGTTCTTATAACTACATTTAATCCAATTTAACATACGTATTGGACGTTTCCAGAAGAACATACTATCTCATTTGCATTCGGATTTGTTTACAATGCATTGGAATTGAACTACATCAACAGAGGTACAGGATGGAGTGAGTATGCTTTCCCCAGAGTTAGGTGCCCATGTAGCTCAGATGCTAGAGCACCAACCTCAAGAGCAGGAAGTTTTGGGTTCGAGCCCCACCCTCAGTAATGGGATTTTTCCAGCTTTTTTTTAGTGGTGTCAAAAGGGTTTATCCAGAGAACCCTGTGGAGCAGGAACAGGCTAGGTACTATTGGATCGGGCTAGCGCTGTCAGACTTGAGAGATAAAAATATATGAACAACATTTGAACTGATTCATGCAGTTTGAGGAAAAAGAAGAGATGTGTAAATATGGACCGGCTTTTATTGGGTCATGTCTACAGTACATGTCACGAATGATTATAAATACATGTATCAAGTAGTCATATAATGATCACCAGTAAAGTATAGAATAATATCCCTAAAATTGTATAGCACAAAAAAAATATGAAAAGAATACATGTGTCTGATTCTGTCGGTAAGAAACTCACAACTTGAAAGTTCAGACGAACGCGGATCAAGCAGTACATTCTATTTATAGATAGACATTCCTGTGTTAAAAGCGCCCCCTTGCATCCTTATGTTGAACTGGTGTTATGCAGTGTACATTTTACATTAGAGATTTGCCCCTCCAGATTAGTTATTTGCAAATTAGATTCTAGAAATGTAAAATGTATTCGTGATTTTCGCCTGGCGATTTGTAAATTGTATATGCGGGAAATGTGAAATTGTTCAAATGTAATGTTGAAATGTGAACATTTTCATGTGAAATACAAAAGTTAGGATGTAATTAGATAGCAGTATTTAGCATGCGCAGTGTTGCAATTTACAAATTGACACTTGAATTGACAAATCCATGTATTGAAAGTAAGAAATAGTAATTCGACTATTAGCGGATATCCCCTTCCACATTAAACAGACTCTCTATTGACTTCCCCACTTACCAAAGCAAACATGAAATAATCTGCCGGTAGTCTTTATTCACAGAATTTTACTCTACTTTGAAGCATTTGCGAGGACTAGAGGGGTCATCCTATCTATCACCTCTTCCTGAAAAAAAAAAGTAAAATGTTCACAAATATTCTACTGTCTATTAACCACCTTGCCTTTTTACTGGATTAATAAGGGAAGTTTAATAAACGTTCATGATCTGGTTCATTAATATTTCAGTGTGTTAGTTGAATTGTGTGGATAAACCATGAAGTTGTATTACAATATTGTTGTGTAACTTTTCAGAACCTTGACTCTTTTAAGTATGCAGTCAGCTCCAAAGAAAGGGGGCTTCAAAGCACCAACTTTTGCAGGTATGTATCTTTTAAATGAAAGATCTGAAGACCCTTCTATCAGTTTCACTCATTAATGATTGATAGACTTTGAAAATGGCAGCTATTTTGTAAGTAACTGCACATTTACTTCTTTCATAAGTGTGGGATTTTGCTGTAAGTATTCTCATGGGAGGCATTCACAAAGTCAGAAAGATTTATTATTGAATCCTTTATTCGTTAATAATATGGCAGAAGGCTACATCAAAACTGAAAATACAGAAAAGACATATCTTGAGTATAAAGAAATGGCTGGAAATTGAGCCATTCCATGCACAACATTTCAAAGGCTAAAAAAACACTCAAAAACAGTGACAAATGCAATATGATGAATACGCACTGGGGATACGTAGTAAATGCAAATGATCTATATCAATAATGTCAATAATTGCATTAAATTACCTCGCTGGGGGCTTCTTTTCGCAACATGCATGCATCGCAAATGCCTCGCAACAGAAAACTTACAAGGGCAGATAACTCCCAATGACTTAAACAATTGGCGCTATGACCTTTCGAACTTAAGAACGAATCGACCCCAACAAGTATGGTGATACCATGGTTAGATCTGAAAAAAATGTTGAACAAAACTAAATATGTCTTTCTGCAGAAATATTTAAGGTCATTACATAAATCTTTCTGATTTCAGTTCCTATAAAGTCAGCTGAAGATACCACTGACAAAAAAATATCATCAGATAAGGTAAGAATGATTATACACTTAATGAAACTTCTAACCTACCATCTGATTTTTTAGTTCACCTTAGCACAACATGTTTTAGGGGAGCTTTTGTGATACCGCTTCGCCTGGCGTCCATTAACTACTTATTTATTTACCCTCGCCCTAACTATTGTTATTGGGCGAGCACTAATTTACAGAGGATTAAAATATAAAGATCACAGGGGTTTTATATTTATGTCATGAAGGTTAATGTATGCTGACAAATTTAAAATTGTACAATATAAAATATCATGAAGTTTATTGTTATTGTTTTTTTTAAAATATCTTGGTGATCAGCAACGTTGAATATTATTTATTAGTCAAGTGGTATGTAATTATGATGTGTATACTGGTGTTTTGGTGTGTAATTAAGAATATTGTAAGATTCTCATTTTAAAATTACAAATTTTATCGCATAGGTAATAAATCACAAGTTTTACCATATAGGTAGTAAGTTACACATTAAATCTCTTGTATTATCATACATATACATAAGGTTATATATACATGGCGTCCATCATGCGGCGTCAACCTTTCAGCTTGTGAACATGCTTTATCCAATCTTCAAACTTGGTCAGAATGTTTGTCTGCATGAAATCTTTGATGATTACATTATTAGGTCACCTGGGGTCAAAAAGTAGTACACTAGGTCAAATTTTAGAAAAAGCTTGTGAACACACTAGAGACCAAATTTAAAGCACAATCTTCACCAAACCTGGTCAGAATGTTTGCCAGTATGAAACCTTACATATGTTTTAAAGTAGGTCATGCGGATTCAGTAGGATACTTGGTAAAATTCTAGAAAATATTATCAACCATGTGGCCACACTAATGGTCCAATCTTCATCAAAGTTAATGAGTCTTAATTATTTGATGCCAGATTTGAGCCTACTAAAAGCCTGTGTCATCAGGTGAGCGATTAAGGGCCATCATGGCCCTCTTGTCTTTAAAATCTATGACATTCAAAATAGGTGCAGCAAACTTTCAACAGGTATGAACAATTCTCTCAGACTGGTATTAGATATGAAAATGTTCACATAGCTTAAAAATGCTGCATTATGGAGCATAATAATTGCACACACATAAAATTTCCATACTTGCACACTGTTAACAGGTGTGTGAAATCTATGTATGCACTTCGTCTGCAAGGGTGTCACACAGAAAGGTGCTACAATGAAAAATCTACTTGAGAAGAAGAGTAAAAATTATTAATTTTTCTTGTCTTTATATGCCTATTGAAGATGGGACGTATTATGGAATCGCCCATGGTGAGCGGGCTGGTTTCATTGTCTGGAGATAACTCAAACTATTTTAAAGCTATTGACTTAAAACTTCCTAAGTGGATTGAGCTTATTGTTAAAGAGCGCAGTGCACAAGAACTATTACTCTGCACTTCATCATTTTGGAGTTATGGCCTTTAGTTTAATTTTCTTGTCCTGGGCATAACTCCAACACTGTCAAAGCTATTGACTTGAAACTTCCTAGGTAGATAGATCTCAGTAAGATGGGGTGTAATGCACAAGAACCATTACTCTGCACTTCATGACTTTGGAGTAATTTTCCTTTAGTAAATTTTCTTGTCCGGAGCGTAATTAGAACACTATCAAAGCTTTTGACATGAAACTTTCTAGGTGGATAGATCTTACTGAGATGGTGTGCAGTGCACAAGAACCATCACCTTGCACTTCATGATTTTGAAGTAATTCCCCTTTGTTTCATTGTCTCGTCCAGAGCATAACTCCAATTTTATCAAAACTATCGACTTAAAACTTCTAGGCTATATCAGATTGAGACAGAGTGCAGTGCACAAGAATCAAAACTGTACTTCATGATACTGGCGTTATTGCCCTTTGTTTAATTTTCTTGTCTGGAGCAAATACTTCAATACTACGAAAGCTATTGACTTAAAACTTCCTTGGTGGATATATCTTATAGAAAAAGAGTGCACTGCATAAGAACCATCACTGTGCATTTCATGATTTGGGTGTTATTCCCCTTTGTTTAAGTTTGTTGTCCAAAGCGTAACTTCTAAGTTATCAAAGCCATTGACTTGAAACTTCACAGGTGTATAGAACTTACTGAGATGGAGTGCAGTGCGCAAGAACCATCACTGTACAATTCATGGAGTTTTCCCCTTAGTTCATTTTCAGTACTTGTTTGAGTGGGGTATGGCGGGTGGGCGGGCGGCATCAAACAGGGTTTCAGGTCAATAACTTAAGTTTGGATGAACCAACCTTGCTGAAACTTTTGGAAATAGTAAGCTTGCATGGAGACCTAGCTTGTGATTAAATCAGATTTGATTTGGGGCCAGTGGGATCAAGGTCAAGATCACTATTACTAAAAATAGAAAAACAGTTTCCAGTCAGTAACTTAAGTTTGAATAAACCAGTCTTGCTGAAACTTTAAATATAGCAAGCTTGCATGAAGACTTAGCTTGGGATTGGATTTGGGGGCCTGTTGGGTCAAGATAAAGGTCACATACTACAATAAGGAAAACAGTTTCCGGTCAGATCAAGATCAGAGTCACTGTTATTTAAAATAGTAAAACAGTTTCTGGTCAATAACTTCAGTTCAAATAAACCAATCTTGCTGAAACTTTGGATATAGCAAGCCTGCATAAAGACCTAGCTTGGAATTGGATTAAGTGAGGGTCAAGTTCAAGGTCACTGTTACTAAAAATAGAAATAATTTCTGTTAAATTGTTAAATCGTTGAAAACCTGGCAGCCTTGAGGTGCTCTTGTTTTGATTTTTTTTTGTCTTCAGAAAGACAGTTACTATTTATTTTTTAACTAGTACTTATACATGATTTGTTTTTATTTTATTAACTTTACAAACTTACTGTTCTGGTACTATAAATAATTTGTTTTAAAAGACAAATTCCAAATCATGTGTCTGTAACATGTTAAATTTGTCATGTTATCAAAATGAACATATCATTTAAAAGCACAGCAGCTCTACTGTTTCTTCCAAAATGAATCAGAAGGTTATCTTTTAGCTATAGTAACACTAATCTCAAAATAAATATTGTGTGAACACATGTCAAATAAAACTGCACTCTTCTGATTAATTTAGTTCAATGAGGTTATCGAAGAGGCAAGTTTTGAATTGATGGAAGTATATTTAGCTTGTCAATATTTCATTATATTCATAGCTTCAGTTTCTAAAACATTTACATTGGTCAGAATTATTCTATTCTCTGTAAGAAATTTTCAAAAGGTCACCTACAACTAGCTACAATCTAGCACAGTTTAATACTTTATATTATATGAAACCCAATTTGACAGCACTGCTGTTTCTGGCCAAAGGTATGTTGCCAATTTGAAAATTATTTTCTTTCTTTTTTTTTTTTTTTTCCTGCCAAAAGAATCAATATGCAAAAGCGTGTATCCATAATCGATCATCAAAAAATTATCAACGATAGATCAATACTATTGGAATCGATGACAGCCCTAGTTGAAAATTTGGAGAACCCATCTTGAATGGTTTAAAAAAAAAAAAAATCAACTTTTCATGTTAAAAGTTTTTTTAAGTGTATAAGCTTTAAGGATGTTAAGTTAGCATGAATCAGGACTAGGGCATGAAGAAATAAAGACATTAAAGTACAGTTATTAATAAAAACTTAATGTACATATACATGTTTGGTGTGTATCTTTTTAAACTCGCCTTGAGTATTACAATTGAAATGTGCAAGAAAGATTTTTTCAGCTCATAAAAAAATATTAAAGCAACACATAGACTTTTCCTTTAGCTGTATGCTATCAGCATCTTGTAAAAAATAACAAAAGAAACCTTCCATTTAAATAGATATTATCATGATTTTGTACTAGCTAATAGTATGGATTTTTGTATAACCAAGGATAAAGCAAAGATGAGCAAGCTGATATTTTCTTTGTGATCCTTATATTGTCTATTCTTTAGGAAGAATCAGTAATAAAATAGTATAACAACCTGGAGTAATGCAGTAAATAGGCCTGGCCAAGGACTTTTCCTGTCCTGACATTTTATAGCAGGATAGTGGGTTGTGACCAAGAACCATCAGATCTAGAGTCCAACGCATTGACTACAGTGTAATCTATGACAAATTAGTGTACAGATTAAGATATTACCAACATGCATAAGAATTTAGATACTCTAATAGTGTATAATCCTTACTTACCTCTTGGTTTTGAATAGGCACCCTCCAAGTCTGAGACAGGATTTCCATCGGAGGCTGGAGACAGTAATGCTTACAAGGAGAAGAATCCTGTTTTGGTAAGTTTCATTATTTATTTTATGCTAACTATCAAAATCATTAAAGGGGTTGCTAGTGGCCTAGTGATACAGTTCCGGGTTTGTAACTCCTCTGACTGCTTAGCCTCGCACCCTGTAGATTCAGATTTGTTCAGGGCAAAAAACTTAATGTGGGAAGGTCATTCAGCTAACCTGCGGTGCGTTAGTTGTTCTACCAAAATATTTGCCGGGTGTCTTTCTACACAAAAAATGCTGGACATCGCTACAATTTTGAACCTATAATTTTTACATAGTCTCTAAGTGACTTCGGAAGTTTGTTTTGCTCATATAATATCCTCATGACTTTACACTTCTATGGTTGCTACAAACTTAGATCAAGAATTTTTTTTTAATTCAGCAGATGACACATACTCATGACATGGGAAATTAATAAAGAGATTTGGTTAATTTTTATGAACTGTTAATTTTTATGAACCCCTTGTGTGGAAGAGGGGATATATTGTTGCAGATGTCTTTTGATAAGTTGGTAGACTTCTTCGTTTCCATTTGATATCTAGGGACTTCATGAACGCAAAATCCTCTTGGTACAGACATTGGTCATGATGAGACTGATGATTAAATGACACCTATTCAAGGTCGTTCGTGCAAAGGTCAAGGTCAAAGTGACCTTGAAAATGATTTGTTGTAACCAAGCGTCAAGTGAAACATATGTTTTACAAATACCAGTTGTTAAAAAAAACATCTATATAAAAAGATGACATTTTCTTAATTTATCTACATTAAGTTAAACTAAGTAACAAATTTTACAGATTTTGTACCAAAACTCTCATTTTAGGATTTAGATTAAAACTTTAAATGTTATTTTGTTTAAGTTGGTATTTTTTCTGTAAGATTTGGGATAGCAATAAATGCTATGAAATTATCCAAAGTAAGTTCTTGCTTGTTACACCTCAGCCCCTCACTGCATGGGTTCACGTCCTGGTTGGGGTGAGAACTTTAATGAGGAGGGGTTTTCTAGCTAACCTACAGAGTGCTGGTGATTCTACCCAGACATAAGTCCAGGGTCTTTCTCCACCAGTAATTAGCTGTCCACCAGTAATTTGCTGATATCGCCAATATGACCGTAATTGTGTTGATGCGATATAACAAAAGAAAAGCAAAAATACTTTGACTAGTATGCTTGTGTTATTAAAGTGCTTGTTGTTTACTAGGATACAAGTCAGCAGAAAGAGAGTAAGGATTTGTCCACTTTTGGAAAGCCTAAAGTTACCAAAAAAGGGGTATGTCCTTTGCATATGTTTCATATTGTAAGATAATCTCGTGCAAATACTTAAATACTCAAATACTTATGACTTGATTTTATTTTTTCCTAATAAAACTAAAGTTTACATGTGTGTAGGACCCATATTCGCTAAAATTTGATAAGTATTTAAGTGACTGGTTATATGCTATTAGTTATAAAAGCCATGGCTGACAATTTTATTTGTTTCATTTTTTTTTTTTTCTGTTCTTTAATGACAGTAATAAAAGATAAAGACCTGTCAGCTAAGTAAACATTGAACTTCACACTTCTTGATAATTAAAGTAGAAATTCATGAAAACAGTATAGTCATATATCACTAACATTACAAATAAAAGTTTCATTATAATGTCTGATAACAGTTGCTGCAAAAGTAACTGGCATCATTATAAGTTTCATTGTAATGCTTAAATACTACATGAAATTTTTTATTTCAGGACAATGAGAAGACTTACAAAAAGATAAAGAAACAGCCAATGCCAAAAAATGTATGACTTATATTTCATTGCTTACTATAGCCAAAAGATGTGTGCTTTTCAATATTTTACTGAAATCTTAACTTTATGTAGTCTATTAATAAAATTTTCTTGGCATACAAGATTACTTTGATTTAAACAATATATGTTTATTTGCTGATTAATTAGTTTGTAAGAGAAAAGAACAAGTTGCATCATTGATGAGTTACTATATAAATAAAAATTACATGCTATAAAAACTTAAAAAAGGTAATAATAAAAAATATTCCGGAATTTAATATATCATACATGTATGCATCATGTGTGCATTTATCATATTTATTTAAGTACAAACTGACATTAAGTCATTTAGCTAGATTTGCCCCAAGTCATTCAACAAATTGAATTACCGGTAGGTACAATGCCATAAGGAAACTGTCAAATTTTAGAATGATGTGCAATGGAGATAACACTGTTATTAAAACTTGATTGACCTATTATTTTAAAACTTCACAGTTTATGTTATTAACTTTTAAAGTTTAATGCAATGTATTTGAAGAACATAAGCACCCAAAACTGAATTGTATAAACCCAACTAAATTCAGAACAGATACTTACAGATAAATGTATTAAGAAAATTAATATATCTCATACCTCACAATAATTCCACAATTTTTTTAAATTGCATGATTTAATTGCATGTAAATTGATTATATTTACAATATCTCTACTTTAAAAAAGAAGTAAAAGAAATTGGAGAATCTACTGCTCCCTGTGCACATTACTTGTTACATTCTGCCTTACTGCTCCCTGTGCACATAACTTATTATACTCTGCCTTACTGCTCCATGTGCACATTACTTATTACACTCTGCCTTACTGCTCTCTGTGCACATTACTTGTTACATTCTGCCCTACTGCTCCCTGTGCACATTACTTATTACACTGTCTAACTGCTCCCTGTGCACATTACTTATTACACTGTCTTACTCCTCCCTGTGCACATTACTTATTACACTCTGCCTTACTGCTCTCTGTGCACATTACTTGTTACATTCTGACCTACTGCTCCATGTGCACATTACTTATTACACTCTGCCTTACTGCTCTCTGTGCACATTACTTGTTACATTCTGACCTACTGCTCCCTGTGCACATTACTTGTTACATTCTGCCCTACTGCTCCCTGTGCACATTACTTGTTACATTCTGCCCTACTGCTCCCTGTGCACATTACTTGTTACATTCTGACCTACTGCTCCCTGTGCACATTACTTGTTACATTCTGCCTTACTGCTCTCTGTGCACATTACTTGTTACATTCTGCCCTACTGCCCCCTGTGCACCTTACTTATTACATTCTGACCTACTGCTCCCTGTGCACATTACTTGTTACATTCTGACCTACTGCTCCCTGTGCACATTACTTGTTACATTCTGCCCTACTGCTCCCTGTGCACATTACTTGTTACATTCTGCCCTACTGCCCCCTGTGCACATTACTTATTACACTTTCTTACTGCTCCCTATGCACATTACTTATTACACTTTCTTACTGCTCCCTGTGCACATTACTTATTACATTCTGACCTACTGCTCCCTGTGCACATTACTTATTACACTCTGTCCTACTGCTCCCTGTGCACATTACTTATTACATTCTGCCCTACTGCTCCCTGTGCACATTACTTATTACACTTTCTTACTGCTCCCTGTGCACATTACTTATTACACTTTCTTACTGCTCCCTGTGCACATTACTTATTACATTCTGACCTACTGCTCCCTGTGCACATTACTTATTACACTTTCTTACTGCTCCCTGTGCACATTACTTATTACATTCTGACCTACTGCTCCCTGTGCACATTACTTATTACACTTTCTTACTGCTCCCTGTGCACAATACTTGTTACATTCTGCCCTACTGCCCCCTGTGCACATTACTTATTACACTTTCTTACTGCTCCCTATGCACATTACTTATTACACTTTCTTACTGCTCCCTGTGCACATTACTTATTACACTCTGCCCTACTGCTCCCTGTGCACATTACTTGTTACATTCTGCCCTACTGCTCCCTATGCACATTACTTATTACACTTTCTTACTGCTCCCTGTGCACATTACTTATTACATTCTGACCTACTGCTCCCTGTGCACATTACTTATTACATTCTGACCTACTGCTCCCTGTGCACATTACTTATTACATTCTGCCCTACTGCTCCCTATGCACATTACTTATTACACTTTCTTACTGCTCCCTGTGCACATTACTTATTACATTCTGACCTACTGCTCCCTATGCACATTACTTATTACACTTTCTTACTGCTCCCTGTGCACATTACTTATTACATTCTGCCCTACTGCCCCCTGTGCACATTACTTGTTACATTCTGCCCTACTGCTCCCTGTGCACATTACTTATTACACTTTCTTACTGCTCCCTATGCACATTCCTTATTACACTTTCTTACTGCTCCCTGTGCACATTACTTATTACATTCTGCCCTACTGCTCCCTGTGCACATTACTTATTACACTTTCTTACTGCTCCCTGTGCACATTACTTATTACACTCTGCCCTACTGCCCCCTGTGCACATTACTAATTACACTTTCTTACTGCTCCCTATGCACATTACTTATTACACTTTCTTACTGCTCCCTGTGCACATTACTTATTACATTCTGACCTACTGCTCCCTGTGCACATTACTTATTACACTCTGCCTTACTGCTCCCTGTTCACATTACTTGTAATACTCTGCCCTACTGCTCACTGTGCACATTAATTATTACACTCTGTCTTACTGCTCCCTGTGCACATTAATTATTACACTCTGTCTTACTGCTCCCTGTGCACATTAATTATTACACTCTGTCTTACTGCCCCCTGTGCACATTAATTATTACACTCTGCTTTACTGCTCCCTGTGCACATTACTTATTACACTCTGTCTTACTGCTCCCTGTGCACATTACTTATTACACTCTGCTTTACTGCTCCCTGTGCACAATACTTGTTACACCCTGCCTTACTGCTCCCTGTGCACATTACTTATTACACTCTGTCTTACTGCTCCCTGTGCACATTACTTATTACATTCTGCTTTACTGCTCCCTGTGCACAATACTTGTTACACCCTGCCTTACTGCTCCCTGTGCACATTACTTATTACATTCTGCCCTACTGCTCCCTGTGCACATTACTTATTACACTCTGTCTAACTGCTCCCTGTGCACATTACTTATTACACTTGGCCTTACTGCTCCCTGTGCACATTACTTATTACACTCTGTCTTACTGCTCCCTGTGCACATTACTTATTACACTCTGCTTTACTGCTCCCTGTGCACAATACTTGTTACACCCTGCCTTACTGCTCCCTGTGCACATTACTTATAACACTCTGTCTTACTGCTCCCTGTGCACATTACTTATTACACTCTGCTTTACTGCTCCCTGTGCACAATACTTGTTACACCCTGCCTTACTGCTCCCTGTGCACATTACTTATTACATTCTGCCCTACTGCTCCCTGTGCACATTACTTATTACACTCTGTCTAACTGCTCCCTGTGCACATTACTTATTACACTCTGTCTTACTGCTCCCTGTGCACATTACTTATTACACTCTGCTTTACTGCTCCCTGTGCACAATACTTGTTACACCCTGCCTTACTGCTCCCTGTGCACATTACTTATTACCCTGCCTTACTGCTCCCTGTGCACATTACTTATTACCCTGCCTTACTGCTCCCTGTGCACATTACTTATTACACCCTGCCTTACTGCTTCCTATGGACATTAATAATTACACTCTGCTTTACTGCTCCCGTTGCGCGTTACTTATTACACTCTGCCTTACTGCTCCCTATGCACTTTACTTATTACACTCTGCGTTACTGCTCCCTGTGCACTTTACTTATTACACTCTACCTTACTGCTCCCTGTGCACATTACTTATTACACTCTGCCTTACTGCTCCCTGTGGACATTACTTATTACACTCTGCCTTACTGCTCCCTGTGCACATTACTTATTACACTTTCTCTTACTTCTCTTGTGCACATTACTTATTACACTCTGTCTTACTGCTCTCTGTGCACATTACTTATTACACTCTGCCTTACTGTTCCCTGTGCACATTACTTATTTCAATCTGCCTTACAACCCTCCGTGCACATTACTTGTTACATTCTGCCCTACTGCTCCCTGTACACATTACTTACTACACTCTGCCCTACTGCTTCCTGTGCACCTTACTTACTACACTCTGCCCTACTGCTTCCTGTGCACCTTACTTATTATACCCCCATCACAAAATGTGGGGTGGGGGGGGGGGCTATAATGGATTCGCTTTGTTCGTCTGTCTGTCCGTCTCCATTTTCGTGTCCGCTCTATAAATCCTATACCAATTGAAGGATTTTCTTCAAACTTGGCTGAAATGTTCACCTTAACAAGGGGATGTGCAGAACCCATGTTGCCCATATGTCAGCTCAAGGTCAAGGTCACATTTGAAGGTCAAATATCAAACAATCAAATATTAGACATTATGTTGTGTCCGCTCTGTAAGTCCTACACTAATTGAAAGATTTTCTTTAATCTTGGCTCAAATGTTCACCTCAACAAGGGGATGTGCATAACCCATCTTATTATGCCCCTTTTTAAGTCTTTTAATTTACTTACAATCAATACTAGACAATATGTCAGGTCCGCTCTATGAATTCTATACTAATGGAAGGAATGATGTTGAAATGGCCGGATTCAGAAAATTTTGTGTGTGCTTGCATTTGTCTTGTGCTTATTCAAATTGACAAATGTGATAAGTAAGTGCCAAAATGCACACTAATGACTACGAATTTAAGTATTTAAGCTTAAGTATTGTGTTTATGTGTGCTAATCACACAAATATTCAGAAAGTTGGACATTCAAACAATTAGCTGTTGAAAACTAACATGAAAGGAACATAGGTGAAAAGTATACCTTCTCTGTGTGCTTCTTAAATAAAGTGATCAAAATAAGTTAATTACATGAGTGACATGATAGTTCAGAGCATGCATTGCTTTCTCACCTGACTCGGCATATATCATAATTAACATGTGACTGTACATGTTTTTGATTTTCTCTTCTTTATTGAATGCTTTGTTTTAGAAGATTTTGAAATAACACTAATACAAATGTATATGTTAATAAATAAGTGATTTGATATTGGCCGTGTTATTTGTCCGAGGGGAGTCGTATTGGCCCAAGATTGAAGGCCAAGGGCCAACACGATTGACCCGAGGACAAAATAACAGGGCCAATATCAAATCACTTATTTATTGACAATTTTATTAAAATAACTACATGTACTTATAACATTTAATACTTATTTATTTTTTGCCTTTATCAAAGTCAGAAAATGCTTGTTTGTGCTTTTGCGAAATCTACACATTGTAAATGTATAACACATTCGGTTAAACACTACCAATTGATGCTGCAAATGTTTGAAAACTGAGAATATTTTGTTCCATAAATTCATGCAACCTGTCATCAACACATAGACCAAGTTAAAACAAAATGGCTGCCATTTTCCAGAGCTTCTTGCTGATATCATTTTTAGCCCTGCCTTCTTTGCCATTCAAATTACTTCAAATGCGGGCTTTATATCAATATCACTTTTCGGCCCGGGGCTGAAAAAGTTATATTGATATTGGCACTGTTTTAAAGCAGGTTGTCATGTCATTGAACGCGACAGGTGATTTTTTTTTATAGGACTAATAACCTACAGTTATTTAATAATTTTTTAATAATAATGATTAATTATCAGAATATTTTTTGGTTTACAGCATTAAAACTTAGTCATAAAATGTTATAAAATTCAAATGTATTTAAGTTCTTTGTTTTAAATATTCATATATAAATCAATTGTAAATGCCTGTTGATGAATGTTATTGGAATGCGAATTAATATGAAAGAAACCACAATTCACAATTCTATTTGTGATTCACAAAAACAGTAATACAATTAGATCTACTTTAAAGTGATGATTCCATGAAAACAAATAAATAAAAAATAATTAAATTCATTTTTATTTCACAATATTTTGCTACATTTCCTTAGCATAATAAAAAGAACAATTTTATCTTGGGCTTGGGTAAATATACAGTTATGATGATTATTGTTACTGCTCTGCTGCTTGTCTTTTATTTGTAAACCTGTCTACACTATAGATTGCAAAAAAACAACATCCTAAGAGTACAGTTTAGTTTTTTTAATCATGGATCTGCTATATTAGTCATGACTCATCATGTTCAGCTTTCAACACCCATTTAAGCAGTTATATTGTGTGACACCACTGTGGCTGTTTAAGCCTTTTTTTTTAATAATTATATCCAAATGCAGTTATATTTCTTTCATTGGCTATATGTGTTATATTTATGATGAATACATTTTGCAACTCTTCTGCTCTTATATGTATTGAAAAAGTTGTTTCCTACTTTGTGATCCACACACATACAGCGTAAGTTTGCTGACATTGCCATGTCAACATTTTGCGTTATGCATGTGTTGATCTGAAGATGATAATGTATAAAAATTGACCAACAATTTTAAATATCTGTAAAATGCGAAAAGCTAATCAAGAACATATTGTTTATTATGCATTTGAAACGTCAAATATTTATTTATGATAAATGTTTAGACGTTCACATATACAAACTATATCATTGTCATTTTGTGTAAATAGTAGGGATGTCAAAGGATACTAAATATGGTATTCGGATATCTGTCGAACGATCCAAACGGATATCCGGATATAAATCTTAGTTAATTCTGACGTTGCAGTCGGATGTGTGCGTGTAACGAACATTTCCATTGACATAATTTAATCGTCATTTCAATTGGAATAATTAAATCATAATTTTCGTAGACATAGGCTCTTTATCATTTTCATAATTAATGAAATATGAGCGATAAAAGACAATTGGTAATTTTAATTCACAATAAAATGAATAAATCAAAGGTATATTTGATCAAAGAAAACATGCATACATGTGAAGCACATTTATTTGAAAACGTTATAAATGATTAAATACCCTATTTTTACAGCAGCTAACAATCTTTACGAAAATGTAACATAAAAAAATGAAAGCACATGATGAAACAAGTGTATATGTAATGTTTGTGTTATATTTAGTAAGTCACATCAACTTGCAGTTGTTCAGTCTTCCTCTGGAAGCGTGGCACAATTCTTGTTGAGGAAGATTATACCATCGACCATGAATTAAACATGAGTATCTGATCTTTGCCGACAAACCTGTTAATTGTCTACATAATTGTAGCTCTTTCTCTTAATAAAACCGAACAAACGAAATTAAAGATAATAATCCTTAATCAAAATGGATGTAAGTAATAGCTTCAAACAGTGGCTGTTAATTGGTAAATTATTTTACATAAGCTTTAGCACATTTCTAAAACCGTGAAGTTCATCAACAAAATTAATGATAGTATTTGCTAAACAAAATGGATCAGTAGAAGCTTCAAACGTTGGCAGTTAATAAGCATGTTATTATACATACCATCATGCTTTAGGACATTTTTAAAACTGTGAAGCCAAATATACGATACTGCGTGTCACCACCTGTCACCACCTGTTTATAATCTGTTACACCTACGTATGCGTGAATGCACACTGACATGACAGCAGAAAGATAACTTAGCAAAATGGCTAAAACATGTAATTCAATATTTAAAATTTTACATTTTTAAGCAAATATCCGGTTACCAAAGTCAATTCATATATCCAATGATATTATATCAGAATCTAATGACTTTTCATTCTATGGCAAGCTATTTAATTCCATGAGTGATGACCTATGAAACACTCAATTAAGAATGGTTAAAAGTAGTATGTAAAACATCTATCATATTTGTTTTATTAATAATGTAATTGGTATTGGGTTTTAAGAAGTCCACTAAATATTGTAATATTAAACCCTACACAGAGTAACATGTCTGGTATTAACTTTCAGGACAAGGAGGAAGAGATATGTAGCAGTGTGCCTTTGAAAACAGAAGAAATCCAAAATGAGAGTAAGGTAAATAGATAAAAAAACAAACAAATATGTCTCTATGTCAAGTACTGGAGTTTTTGAAACTTAAATGTTTGAATAAAAGTAAGATAAAAAATATTAATTCTAATGATAACATCTTAATATTCTTTATTTGTTCAAAAGTATTGTGTTTTAATTTTGTTCACAATGATTTTACATAAGTATCCTATACCTGATGTGATTTGTTGTTTATTTTAATCATTTAAAATATTTTTTATGCACTTTTATGCAGCTTTTTTTATTGTTGGACAACATGTTTTTTTCTTATGATTGTTTTGATTGAATTTAAATTAAAAATGAAAATTTAACTTATATTATATTAGCAATCATGTTTCAGCAAATTATACCAGAGAAAATCCTTATTGAAAAAAAAGATGAGGTTGATTCAAAGGTTGAACCACATGAAGTGGGTAGAGCAGACTTTAGGCCTAATTCTAAGGTACCTTACGAGTTTAGTTCATGAGTGTACCTGCAAGAAAATGCCTTATCTAAAAGTTTTCAAAGTTGGTGGTGCTTGTATACGGTAAAAAAACAGTTAATTCAGTTCTCTTTTATGATGCAAGATATAGGTAAATACAGTTGTCACATTTTCATTACTACAGATTCTTTTTTTAAAGGTATTTTCATTTTCATAAAACTGCACTAGGATGTCATATTGCAGACAGCAGAAGACCCATGTTAAAAAAACAATTACTCAAAATCTGTAAAAAATAAAGCACAAAATAAATTTCTGGTAAATTCTTTTTTATACTTCATTTAGGATAATGATACAAACACATTGAAAACAGTTGAACAACCAGAAGCCAATGCAGACTCACAGGTACACTTAAAGTAAAAGAAAGTAAAAAGAAATACATGTTTACAATAACACAATATTATATATTCTGTCAGAAAATAAAGTACACTTTGTCCACATAAAGACAGTGCAAGTAAAGAATGCTTGTAGTTTAAGACTTTTCAACTAGATAGTGCAAGTAAAGAATGCTTGTAGTTTTCAACTGTATAAGTTTAAAACATATGATATTTTGAATTAAATTGTATATGTGTATTTTTTTTCTCCTTGGTTACCTGCAGTTATGTTGAAAACTATTTAAGTGCAATCGCTGTTAGGAAGAGAATGAGCAATGTATCATTTTGTGATTGTCTTTTTTGTGACAACTTCATTCTTAATCCAGATAACTTGTTTTCAAAGCTTCTTCCCAGAAATGCTTCCAGCAACAGTCCAATTACATTATCTCAAAATCTTAGGGGGGTGAAAAAATACTTTATAATACCCAGAAATTTATATATCTAAAGTAAGTGATAGTTTTTGAAAATTTGGCCATTAGTGTATAAAACACAAGTACACACTATCTCTTCTTGCCTTTATCAATGGACATCATGATGACTGACGTTTGTTTCGTGAAATTTTATATAGGAATCTGCCCACACTGTCAGAATAATCAGCTTGTGTTTGGCTGGGTAATTACGCAAAAGGCACATTAAACACTTGTAGTTTTCACACAAGTCATCATTAATTCACATTTTATGCGAGTGCGCATCACTCTCACACAAACGTTTAACATTGTCATAGGTGTGAAAACTCGCAGCTACCAGACTTTGAGATAAACTTAACAATTTTAACTTGAAATATAGGTCCAGGGACCAGGTATTTGCCTCAAAATGGTTTATGTTTGGAAATAAGATAATTTGATATAAAAGAAGTAAAAACATAGATAAAGAAGGAAAACAATAGAGACAAACTGACTGCTATAGCTGAAAATTTGAGGTAAGCGATTTGGTTATAGCGAGGATGGACTGTATGTGTTCTTTGTAAAGTCATACTAATTCATCATACTGTTACTTATTTCTTACTACCTATTCTTATTCTTTTTTTGATAAAAGTAACTATTTTTTATTTAATTTAACCATTTTTAGAACCTACCTGAAGATGCTGCTGAGAAAAAAACACATGACAAGGTAAAAAAGGTATAAAAGACTACTGAATCACATTGTTAATGTAAACATATTTTGTAACAGTTAATAAATATTTATAACTTGGATTTAACTATTAAAAAAGTCATTTCAGTGTACATTTATATATTTAAAAGTTTCAACAGTATTTATTCCTCAAGTCACTGTTTACATTTTTTATTTATATATATTAAATATTTCAGAAGTTGTATACTGAAAAGAAAATTGTTGAGGCAAAAGAGCCGAAGACTGTAAGTGTGTTTTCATTTTAATTCTTACTTAAAATAAGTAGCCTCGTGAAAAAATATGTGCAAAAAATTTCATGTGGTATGAAATCTTTAATATGTCATTATTTCTTTCAGTTGTCTACTCTGCTACAATGCAAGTGTTTCGGCTTTCTTCTATGTATCAAACTGCCACCATAAGCTTTCTTTTTCACATAATGCAAGAATGAACAAAAACACCACATACAAGGAAGCAAATGAAGAAAGTATAATGTAGCAAGCATAATTTAATTGCAACTTGTTCGCTTATGGGCGCTTTCTAATAAATTATTTCAGTCATTTTCCTATAGAAAATACAGGGGCCTGTTATAATTTCTTACTTCTGGTGACGATAGTTCATTGTTGCTGCTTTGTTTATCACGCTATGGATGCTTACCTGAAATGAACTTGTAAAAATGAAAACAAAGGATCTTGTTTTCAATGTTTGTCAGTTCAACAGGTTCTGGAAACCATGTACTCTGACTAGCTTTGCATGAAATAGAAATATATTTAATTATTTTTATTGTTGTAATAAGTTTTGAAAGTGTGTGTGCAAGTGAAAACACTGACAAAGACTCTGTTTGAACTCAGTTCATCAATACAGTCGGAGCTTCTACCCATATGAAACCAACTCTGCTGCCAGACAAAACTGGTTAAAATGCTCATTTTCCTTGCTACTGGCTAATAAATTCCTTAATGGAGGTAGCACTGAAATCCCATTGAACTTGAAAAGTTTAAACAATTCAGAATAAGAAAGGATTCTTAAGTTGGGATACCACTAAACATCACGGACCCACTTAATTTCTAACTTGTTTTAATGGTCCTCCAGACAGCTGGTATTTTTTGACACAATAAAATGGTGAAAACAAAAACTGTGTACATGTGACATCGAAATTGTTGTTATAAGTTGTAGCTTTTCAAACTCTAGTTTATATATATTTTTATGATTGAAACCTACTTGGTTCAAAAAAAAAAAGTTTAAAAGTAAAGATTTATACATATATTTTTTAAAACAAAAATTATGAATGCATTAAGATATACTTAAGTAGAACAAACATTATACAGTCTCATCTTGACATAACGATTACCCAATGGACTAGACAGATTATTTGTAAACAGGTAGAGTCCATAATATTGTAACATACATGTAAGGCACTGCTATAGACATGTTTTTTCCATTATTGTTAATCAATCTTTGATAGACATGATGTTATAAATATGTTGTTCATTTTGTCATTTATATTGGAAATAAGACAAGGCAAGGGGGAAAAATGTATGACAGTCTACTATCCCCATCATCAGATGTGTGCCAATATTCAATAGATGTTTCAAAGCAACTCACTATGTCCTCCTATGGTGCTTCAGACTGGATGTGTTTATGTTCCAGCCTTGGAATAGTAAGCCTCTGCTATCTATGCCATTTGTCACTTTGGAATAGTGTGTGATCACACTTTGGTCGACAAAAGTACTACTCTCTTTGACTGCAGACACACAGTCATTGGAGCTTAAATAGAAGTAGCACTCTTTTATACAGCCTGTCTATCTCTGGCCTGCTAAAACTAGCCATGGAGTCTAGGCTGGATGCCTCTGAAGCCTATTTCCATTCTTCCTCTCTCTTGTGCTAAACCCATAATGAAGCAACCTACTGCACTATTTTGGAATTAACCCTATTCCTTTATTTACTGGTAATTTGAAAGGTCCTAAAAGCCCAACCAAGGGACTGTGCCAGGAAACCTCTGCAGCCTACATCCACTGGAAAACACCATGGTTTCCAACCCTTGTTGCAACTGTCAATGAGTTCTTGATGTTTAGTAAATAAAAATTAAAACTTTCTTCATTTTTTTTATTCTTTGGTTCTTAGAGTTCACTTAGAATGACATGCTGGGTAGCTGAGGACCACAGTTCAATGTATGATCTCATTTTAATTACTGTGATTGCCTGTGGAAACACCAGTTGCTGTTTCAGGTCAGCCCCTTCTTTAATAAAGATGCTAAACTATGCTGCTTAGATAGGCACAGTTTGATGGAATGACAAATCAATTCATTTTTAACAGGTATAATAGCAGAAGAAACAAGAAAAAAAAAACATATCAAAGATTCCACTACACCACATGCAATTTTTTGCACCCTTATTTCTATAAAAAGTCTTTATTTTAGTGCTGACTGTCTTTAAAGATTGGCATCATCTGTAACCAACTCGTGTTGGTGGTACTTCCCAGGCTAATGTTGCTGTCTTCACCTTGATTAGCTTGAGGATGCCACATTACCTTAACTGTTGCTTAACTTTTGACTTTTATCTGTGGCAACTGTTCACATTATTTTCAGTTAATAGGTCTATGGCAACTACAGATTTTTTTCCATAACCTCAGAATGAATCTAATGAGTCTCAATGTAGATTAAGGCCAATACAGATAATGAGCTGTTTGTGTGGACTCACAATTAGATAAGCTAAATATATGTTATATTCGTATATTGTAAAGTTGTATGTGTTCTCCCTACAGGTTCTTCCTGTCCGTTCTCTAACTGATGAGGAGTATGAGGATATCTTCAGCAGTGCAATCCAGAAAGCTATGGACACCAACATGGAAGGTATTGTTGTTGAGACTTTTGCCATAAAAATCCAGTTAAACAATCTGCAGTGGAAAAAAAGCTATATAACAAAACTTTTCATATAATTATCCTTTATACATCTGTCAGTCTTATTCCCATAAGCATGACATATTCCTAATTGTTACAATACATTTTCTAAACCCTATTTCTCATTCAGTAAAATTTACTATGTCAACATACAAACTAATCGGGTGTCTTTTTCATCTTCACGCCTAGAATGGGTACCAAAGATATCTAATCCTATTAAAGTAAAAAAAAGCATCAAGGACAAGTGTTGTATCACAGTTGGAAAGAAGGACAAGAAATTGGAAATTGAAAAGAAGACGAAGCCACAGAAGATAGCATTTGATAACAATGAGGAAGTTCTGCACTCCAAGAAAGCTGTTGAAGAAGCTAACAAAGGCAATGATGATATTGTAGGTCAAGATGATGAAGAAATGGTTAATGATGAAGAAAAAGTTGATGTTGATGAAAACAACAATGGTGTGTTATTATAACTTATAGTATGCTTCAATAATTATTACTGTGTACTTGAATGTCACTAGAAGCAGGGTTTTCATTATAAATGAAATCAACAGTAGTATATTTTAAAGGCGAGGTTTAAAGCGTGTATTACTTAGACATAGTGGTCCAAAATATGTTTAAAATAAAAAGAAGAAAAGAAAGTCTTGCATAAAAGATTTTTACAATAACACCTGTTTTAGTCTTGTCTAATTTTTTCCCACAATATATATCAATAATTGAAAGTTTGTATTTTTGAAGAGAACAGCAAATGCTGAAGATGCATTCATATCATTAGAGTCAATGACAGTCCTATCAATTTGTGTAAGTGTTAAACAATATACACTTAGCCTATTTCAACCACAAGTATGTGGGAGTCTGGTGTTTTTTTGAAGGTGTTGCTGTTTAAAATGCTTGATGTGGGTTCAGTATATTTTAGAAATACATACTTATGTGACTTTATGCTTACATGTACTTAAGAAGCAGTACCCGATCATAGAGCTGATGAAGGGGAGAATGGAGATGATGATCAGTCTGTGAGCAGTGAAAATCAGCAGCCAGATGGTCAAGGCAATGAAAGGTTGTACCAGCTCTGTTGATTTAGGTGTTCTATTTCTAATGGTTTACTATATTCAGATTGATACATTAAACTAACAATATTTTATTTTGATTTAATTCTTATATTTTTATTGTTTTGGTAGATTATGGTATCATGTGGTATATCTAAGAATATTGCACACTGCTGGCATTCCAATGCACTGTAATCAAATCACAGAGGCCATCGACCCAAATGATTAATTATAAATCATCTGAACAAAACACTGCCTTACTAAAGTGCAAAACTAAAGTCTGCATTCTTTGCTCTTTGCTACACAGTACTATTTTAAAAGGGGTATAAACTTAATGTTTCAAATTATTCCATAAACCTTTATTTGATTTGCTTATCTTGTATAAATGATAATTTAAAACATAAATAATAGCATTTGTTGTTTTATTTATTATTTTTTATGAAGTATCATGGTTAATAAACTTCATATACATTTTCTGAAACAAAATTAGTAAGAAACGTTTAATCATTTTATGTAAGCATGAAATGAATTTGACAGGCTGTCCAGATTTCCTAGTGTTTTCTTGTATTTTTATTCTTTCCTATTTTTTTTTAATAGGCATTAAGTTTTTTCTGTTTTTTACAAAAAGCTCCTAGTGTTCCTAGTTTAAAAAAATGAAAATATAAAAATATTTTTTTTAAGGGCTTCATGTAACAATGTTGTAAAATGTGTTTTAGATATGTTTACAGGTGATGGCCAGAAGCTGTTTAGTTGATATGTTCCTTTGCTGATAGTGTGGTCTGGTGTCTTGATACATAACCCAGTCATCTTACCCTCTGTCTACTGATGTAAGCTTTGAACAAAAATGAATACTATACATTAAGAAACAATGCCATTTGGTATACACTTGTAGTTGTATATTACATGCTTGATGTTTGTCTCTTATGTCTCTACCCTATTGATGCATTTGCAGACGGGACTAGGTTGTTACTAAATTTTAAAGTATTTGTTAAACTCAAAATTGTCTGCAGTTGCAAATTGCAAAACAATCGGCTTAAACATTTTTACATGTCTCTTTACAACTATAGTACATGTGATAATGTTATATTTTTGATAAACTTAATTACAAAATTGTAAAATGAAACCATAGACATTTGTACTGAGTATTGTTTGTCCATTTTTAATACACTTTAGACATGTGTAGAGAGTATGACCTTTTTTAATATGAAATACTGTGAGCTATTTAGTAACAACTATATGATGCTTTGCTATGATCAGTGTCTGGCTGCCTACAAAATGGGTATGAAAAATGCCTTGCCTGTAGCAAAGCACAGATTTAGACCTAAATAGTTACAACCCTTTAAACTTAAGGACAATGCTTTAAAACTATTTTCCTAAACATTTTTAAGTTGTCATGAATTATCTATGGATGCTAGCATGTTTTAGTTGTGTCTTTGTACATGTAATAAGACTTTCTGATAGATGCAATTAGCTTTCTGTAACTAGCACTACTAATCATGCCAGGTGGAAAGACTACATTTAACCCTGCTTGGCTTGACAAGCTAGACAAAAGTGGACACTCTGTCAGAATGGTGTAAACATGATTCTGTGAACTGATTTTTAGCCTACTTTTGTGTGCTTCAAAAACATATCTTGCTCTAATACTGGTCTTTCTCAGCTCGTTGGCCATGCTGATGGTCCAAAACACAAGCAGGCTATGAAAGAGCCCATTGATAAAAGTCAAACTTAATTGTTTAAAACTCAGGCACTTGGATCATGTAAGCAAGGAGGAAGTGATTCTGAAAAAGGGACAGCTTTTTTAAGTCAGTATCTGTAAGTGATCACAGTTCACAAAAGGTCAGCCCTGTGAGCAATACAAGTGACAGTTTGTGGCTACCCTTACACCATGTTTACTGCCATGCTTCCAGGACAAATAACAGATCAGTATTCTATGAGTAAGTCAACAGTGTCATCTTTAATATCAGATGTACTTTGTCCTTATTTTCTTAGAAATTTTTCCAAGAAAATACAAACTTCCAAGTGTCCTTTTTCTGTGCAATTTCATGACACAGGCAACACCCAGGACAAAAAACAGTATGATGTACTGGTTTGTTTTTTGGAATGAAAAGAAGGGGAAAATAAGTACCATGTCCCTTAAAAGCCTTATGCTGGTCATGGAAAACATGATAAAGCGAGCAATGCCTTGAATAAGACCATTTGGAAAAACATTGATGATCACAACTGTTCCAAATCAGCCAGAGACTATGAGTTCACTTTAGAGGAACTAGACTGGATGGTGAGTTGTTTGTTAGGCATATGCAGTGTAGGTGGCTTACATTTGCTCCAGCTTTGAAAGGAATTTTGAAGCATTAGGAAGTTGTGAGTCAGTATTAAAGGACCTTGCCCAAAGAAGTGAAGAAGACTAAACTCATGTACTTTTAAGAAGAATACCAGGTATTTTAGGATTTGCCAGTTTCTTTGTGGAAAAGCAAGCAAAGCACAAATCCAGTTTTAAGTAGGTGCTGGGCCTTTGTTTGAGCCATTTCTTTGACAGTTCCAGAAACAAGAATCAGTCATTGCCTCCTGTATTCAAAGTCATGTGATCTGTTCAAATCAGTAGAAGTTTATAAAGTTTGATGTTGTGAAGAAGGTGGATGCAAACTGGAAATAGCAGATGTACATGAAAGCAAGTTTCTGATGAATTTGGAATGTATGGAAATGGGTGCAGACACAGAAAAGACATTGTCAAATGTTGACAGAAGCAAACAGAAGATACAAAGGATTGAATGCAGAAACTCTGTCAGGCAGTAACAGGCTACCTACAAACTAAGCTCCCACTTGCTGATACTGTGGTGAGATATGTGCAGTGTCCCAGAGGTAAGAGATCAAGAGAAAGCACAAAAAGCTTGTCAGGGATGTGAGCTCTGCATTGCCTACCTTTGGTGATGCTGATATTTCACGGATGAATGGAAGATTTACAGATCAGAGTATATTGAAGAGGAAATAGTGGAGAAAGCTTTTAAGGAGCAGACAGACAAGAAAAGAAAATTAGATGATAAAGAGGAAAAAGTTAAGAAAAAACAAAATGGAGCTGTTATCTGACATGGATAAGGCAAATTAGAGACTTTCAACAGGCATAAAAAAAGACTTCAAAGAAATGATAAATGTTCAAGGGCAAAAAACAAACCTAGACAGAGTAACAGTTGCAACGTACAAATGTGTACAGGAGAGAAACAACATTAGAAAAAAAGATTCATTCATGAAAATGAAATAAAAAATAAACAAATTCAATTCATTATAACTGGTGATGGCCGAAATTGATGGTATTTAGTAATAGCTTGTCCTGGCTTTATTCATTGTAGCAATTTTTCTGCCTTGTTAATCTTTTAAACGATTTATACCTCCTGCTTTGCTTTGTATAATCAAAGATGTATGTGTATTAACAAAACTTTAAACTTTTCTTCTACCTAGAACTTGCATTTGTGGGCTTGTTGTTGATTTATGACTACTATGCTCCTTTGAATTGTAATAATATGACTAACATTTTTTGTTACAAATGGCATTCTTTCTCAAGTGTTACTGTGCTTAACAGTTAATTGTGAACATAAAACCATGTTGTCTGTTTATGCTTATTAATAAATTAAAAAAAAAAAAAGACACTTCAGTTTGGATTATGCTTCATGACACTGAGCTGGACCTGCGATAGAAAAGAAATAGTCAGCTCATCAGCTTTTGTGCCTGAATGTATGGTAATATTGTAAATTGACAAGTAAATGCATTTGTTTATAATTGTTTCTAGTATTTTGCAATATCTTCCTTGTTTTTCCTAGTTATATTTTGTTTTGTTTTGGCACTCATAGTTTTTGTCCTAGTTTTTTAAAATGTACTGCTGGAGAGCCTGATTTGATCATATTTTTTTTAAACTGGATAAAGGTTTACAAGATTAAACAATGCACAGAAGTAAGTCACAGGTTTTAATGTGCATATATCAGGAAAGAATGCCAGGTACAATTATTGAGTTGATCATGTAAAAATATTGCTTTAGTCATCACATTTGTAATTTAGCTACAACTTTCATATTTGAATATTGTTAACATTTGAAAAATACACTGAAAAACCCTAGTCAGTGTGTGTTTTATCTCTTATAAAAATACTAATCAGTTCTATATGTACATTAATATTAAAGTAATGTATTTAACTCTTTGGTAAAAAATGTTGCATTAATTTGGTCCTCTAAATACAGTGAAATGTGATGTTACAAATATGGTGTTTAAAAAGAATTAGTATTAGAAATAAATAAAGGTAATTGTCCTATTTCCACGTAATTATTTTTAATATTAAATTTACAAATTCATTAGGGATGCATCAATCCAGGCCGTTAATGAAACAACCCCTGGCAAGGATGCTTATGCAGTGGAAAACATAACAGAAGATGGATGTAACTCTCCTCCCCCAAAACAGAAGAAAAAAGTGAAAAAAGAGAAACAACTGGAACCAAAGAAGCTAACTTTTCCAAAGAAACAAACAAAGGAAGGTATGTATATAATGTATTGGAATAGTTTGTTTTAATCTGTCTACTGCCCTACCCAGAGTTGTGCTCTGGGGTTAATTTTGTTTTCGATAAGCTTTACAGTGATTGTCACTGCTTTACTGTTTGGTTTGTCAAGGGTTTAATAAATGTAACTCACGTAAACATTATCAATCCAATATTTTGTAGAGTTGTCACACTTACATTAAAGTTATATGAACACTTGGATTTATTTAGGCAACCTATGGTATGTTTGACTTTTCTTCTTGATTGCATAGATGGCGCTAGCATGCCTTTGATCTATACCTTGCTTTTGTTTTTAATATGCTGCAAGAGCTTCATAATGACTTATTTAAGTAATACAGTTGATTCCATTTTACTGAGTAATGGTTCTACACATATTCTGTTTTACTGATTAAAATATTCAAACACCAAATATTTTTTTCTTAACCTTTGTTCAAAACTGATTGCTATTTGCATAAGGTGTAGATCATTTCTCGTCATTAGCATGATCTGCCGCTGCTCATCTCTCTGCTGAAACAAGCTAATTGGTTTTCATCTTAGGGAACACTTGCACTTCTTCCAGGGATTTAGCATAAATGGTCACAAATCTGTGTCCCTTGCATGATCAGCACTTACTCTTTTATACTCTTCTGTCAATGGCACACTTCGTTTCACATCTTAGACACATTTCACAGGTTTTTTGCAGCAGTTTCCATGTGATGTCATAGGCATTAGGAAAACAGTTTAAGGCAACCATCTTTGCAAGCAGTAGCTAATGCAGGCCAAAATTTGGAAATAGGTGCTCTATTAAACTCACCAGTGTTTTTATTTTTCAGTTTATTTTACTGAATTTTTTATATCAAATTTAACAGCTTTATGAAGTATTTTAAATTTCAAAACTATAGTTTGATAGTTATTTCAAACGGAGGCTACTCGCCACTGACCCTCTGGGATAAAGAAGCGGATGTAAATAACAAACAATTGGACCGTTTCAAACTAATAGATTTTAACAAGTACCTAGCATTCGTAGATTGAATGCTCTAATCAAGCGAATTATTGGCGCTCACAGACTAGGTATTACTTACAAATATAATTTGAAAAGGAGATACCAACTCGAGAAGACAAAGAGGGACAAAGAGGGACTTTGAACAGTTTATTCTTTCTGCCAGAATTTTACTTCCTTGGACATGAATTAGCAACTCTTCGTCCTTTTCACACTTCGCCTTCCCTTGATTGGTCACAGTTCGCCCTAATGAAAGGAGATGAGATTCACAGTTTGCCTCTGTTTGGCAAAAGATGTTCACACTTTGCCCTTTTTCTATTCTAAACATTATTCATGAATGAGAACAATACTTAAATTGTTCAATTTTCATTTTTTTTTAGCTTAACTTATAAATCTACTTCAAATTCATTTGAAATAATGCGTAAATCATGAAACAGACTTATTTTAAAATTAGGATTAAAGTATTAAAATCAGAGAAAACACAATTTAATATCGCGCCTAGAGAACGATATCATAATGAATTAAATTACTTAAATTACGGTAGAATCTGTTTGACGACCAATTAAAAAAAACAAAAACACAAGGAGGTGCAAGCTTACATTTAAATTTAGTTTTAAATGAATAACACATTCAGTATTCCAATGAAGAAGAGCATGTTACGTAGATGTTCAGTTAAATAACATTGATAACAAACTAATAAATGACTAATTATCAACCAAGAATAGTGCGTAGGCTATCATCACAATAATTACGTGCGGCAAACATCAATTAAAGATCACACTTTTGTTGCATTGCTGTGCAGTTATGGAATAACTACATACTCCAAATTGTCATGAGTGTGAAAACCTTATTAAGTTATAGGCAACCAAAAACATACGCCAATAAGTAGTAACAGTAACAACCTTGTAACAGCGGAGCTTCATTAAAATATAAAATTAAACTTCACATACACTTATACATAATAAAAGGAAAATCACGCCTATTTTAGTTATTTAGTGTAAATGTGTAACATTCCAGTATTTGTATAGATTTTATTTGATGGTCAAGATTATAACTTGTTTATTTTTACACATTTTTATATGAAGCAATATTGCATTTAAACCAAAAAATAGTAACCATTTGTATATTTTCATTTGCGGTTAAGATTTTTTCCTTGGTTACAACAAGTTTAAAATAAGAAAAAGTAGATTTTGCTCAGAACGATCAACACTGCTCTTAATAGAATTTCCAGTATAAGAAGATGAATAAACATAAGTACAATGTGAACGCCATAGGAATAATTCAATATAAATTAACAAGCATACATTTTTGACTTGATGCATTTAAAATTTAGGGGTAAGGTGTATCTAATAAACTTTTATCAGAAGGCAACATGTTATTGAGCAATGATGAAGTGTAATTCACTTCTGGGCGAAGCGTGGTTAATCAAGGTATGAGCGAAGTGTGAAAAGGGCACAGATCAGATTGGTCTGAAAACATTGAAATGTTTCCAGTTGTTTGTGAAAAGGATATATAACAATATCGTCTTTAACATGAACTCAAGGCAGCAGCTGAATTCTAGAGTTTTTATAAAAGTACAAATATATACCGGGCTATATAAAATCTGCTTAAAACTTCTCATTACTGTCCAACATCCTTGAATCCACATGCGCAGTAGTCGTTTGTTTTGAGGAAATAGATGCAATGAAGCTGTTTTGTTTTTGACCATCCTTCTGCAATGAACACCTATACATATGCAGCAATACTTCGGAGATTTCAATTTCGGTTTTGTTTCTTTAATAAACTTTTCATGCCACTCGATGTTTGTTTTATACATGCTGATAACATTTCTGCTTATGCCCCAGAAGTTAAATCAGCACGAGTACAAATGCGCATTTGGAGAGTACTAAAAGGCAGACAGCTTAGTTATCAAATAGACCAATGATGTATAGCTTTTAATTTTTGGACCACAAATGAAGAAAATACAAGAAAATAAAATTTACGCTTCTATACAGTTCATCAGAAAATCCCTTGAAGTTACCATTAAAGATGGCTGCCAAGATAAGAGATATTCACTGATGTGGAAACAATCTATTGTTAACTATGAATAATATAATTCATAAGATGGTTGATAACTATTTTAGTTAAAATAGTGCATTACTTTCCCTTGGTAAAATCATGCTGTACTTTGGCATAAATTAGGAAAAAAAATTAAACAATACATACCATAACAGACATTTTTTTAAAGAAAACACAGTAGCAGAGTTAATGATAACAAAATTAAAACTTCAAACACCTGAAAAATAAAATACGCTCAATTGATGATTACAACAATGTTCCTTGTGAAGTGTGGCGGTAGTAAAAAATCCTCCCATGCATGTATTGTATGTTGTCATTTTATTCATCCTTTAAGGTTACATGTTGTTTGTTTGATGGACATTGGACTTTGGTTCCTCAATAACATCTCCACATGAACAGGATGCTACAACCATTTACTCTTCTCTGGTCATTTTTGTCTTGCTCATCACAGATTTGTTCCTTCTGTCACATTTGGCTTCCATATGAATACCTTTGTCTAGTGCTTTTTCAGATTTTGGTATCTTTTGCAATGCTCATATGACTTTGTTATATATTCTTATTCATATTTTTATTTTCAGGTCAACTTATTTTGCAGTTATTTGCATAAACACCAAAAGTGAAAGGGGAAACATTCTTTACAATTTTGTATGATTTCTGCAAAAGTTACCATTTTAAAACTATCTGGAAACATTGGTTCAAAAAGTATCATGAAGCCTGGAAACTTTGTTTTTATCGAGAAGAAATAATATGTAGCCATACAAGTACCAAAGGCAGTATACAACCCTCCCAGTCTAGGTCAATACATCTTCAGTTGCATGTGTTGATTAATTTAACAATTCCTGTGTTCTTCATGAAATAAGTGTATTTGATATGTCTACTTATTGATGTCTATTATTTATAGCTTCTCTTTATACAACAGGAATACATTAAGTATATGAAAATATTCATTGGTCTCAATGCTCAAAAAAGAACAAACTGATTAAGTAGAATGTAAATGAAATGTTATTATTAATGTATTATATGATTTCATTTACATTTATCCGTAATGGCCGCAATAGCTTGGTTGATAGAGTGTCGGCTTGCGAATCGGGAGGTCGTGGGTTCAATCCCTGGGCAGGTCAAAACAGCATTACGCCTGACTCGTCGGTGTCATTATAATGGACCGGCTGGGTTAAGTCCCTGGCAGGGTTCGCACAGTCTTAAAAAGTGCTTAAATTTGAGCCCCTTTCTTAAAAAGTGCTTAAAAACGAAAAAAAGTCCTTAAAAGTCCTTGATTGTAATTACTCGCTTAAAAAGTGCTTAAAAAGTGCTTAATTTTCTCTAAAACTTGCTTAAAAATGAATAAATGACTAAGATCATGGTAAAATTTTGAAAGTTTTAAACAGACAATCGAATTTAGTATCAAAATATATAAATTGTTTGCAAAACGTAATAGTAAGGGGAAGAATTTCAAGCGGTTTGAACTAATTTGGGTACGAATACGTCAGAGTTGCGCCACTTTGTAAACAACAAAATGGCGTCGGAGAAAAAAAAAACGTGCTTAAAAAATGGGATAATGTGCTTAAAAAGTGCTTGAATTTTTGCATGGGATGGCTGTATGAACCCTGCCTGGGTACCTCATAAGTGCCCCTGTGCTATAATGATAGTAATGTCGCTGCACAGTATCGGCAAAAATGCCAGCTAATCCCATCCCACATTTATTTTTCTATTATACAGAGAAGTTAAAGGAGAAAATACAACAGTTGAAAAGAATAAGCAAGGAAAGCATCTCAAGTATCAAAGAGATGAAGAATAAGCCTGAGGAAACAAAATTAGAAAGAAAGAAGAAGAAAAAGAGGGAAGAAGACAATAGTGTGGTTGAAACCAAGCCAGGGAAAAGACTCAGAAGAAAGAAAGTGATGCAACAGCGAGAAATAGAGAATGATGGTAAGTTTATTTTGAGATATAAAATGTAATGTCATACAAAGACAATGTTCCCTCAACAGATTTGCATAAACACTTGACAACCTGATGGGTAACAGATTCTTGGGTTGTTTTTGTTTTTTTAGCTCACCTGAGCTCATGCTCAGGGTGAGCTATTGTGATAGCCCACCGTCCAGTGTTGCTCCTCCCTCAACATTTTTAAACTTAAGTAGGTGCGAGGAATTAAAAGTTATTAAAAAAATTTGATCCATCAAAAAACATAACTGCCAAGGACGTGGCCATTTTATATATGTGCCTATACAGGAAAACTTAAGAAGTCTTATAGTCTGAAACTGCAATCGCTAGAGCCTTAATATTTGGTATACATTTCTTTGGGTGGCCCTGTATGGAGAATGTTTAGAGAAATCTGATATGTCAAAAAACATGGCAGCCAGGGGTGTGGCCATATTCCATATAAGGCTTCATATTTGGTATACATGTTCTTTGGGTGGCCCTGTATCAAGATCATCCAAATAATTTTGATCTGTTTAAAGACATGGCTGCCAGGTGTGTGGCCATTTTCCATATATGTCTATATAGGAAAATGTATTGCCAGAAATTACAAGCGCTAGAGCCTTGATATTTGGTGTCTATGTTTCTTAGGTGTTCCTGTATCAGGATTGTTCAATACATTTTGATCTGTCAAATAACATTGCCGCCAAGGGTGTAGCCATTTTCCCTATATGGCTATATATGAAAATCTTCTTGTCAGAAATCACAAGAGTTAGAGCTTTGATATTTGGCTTATGTATTCCTTTGATTGCCCTGTATCAAGATTGTTCAAAGAATGTTGATCTGTCAAAAAACATAGCCACAAGGGCTAAATGTCTTTGGCACTCATGGGGAGTGATATATGACCATCATGGCCCTCTTGTTTCAATTTTATAGCCGGTGTTCATTCATATTCCCAATAATATTTTGACAGAAAAGTTTCCTTCTGCCAGACATAATATCTGGGCCAATCCAAAACCATTGACAAAATTTATGATTAATTGCTTACAAATTCTGTGTTATATTTTTAACTATTTAATTTATATTGTTATTTTCCAAAAAGTGAAATATGAAAGCCAGTGTTTTCCAGGAGCAATTTTCCAAATTTGTAGTTAAAAACTGCTATAAATATAAAAGTAATTGAGTATAACCTAATAGCCATGATTGTCAATATGTAATATTATGTCTTCAGTCACATTTGATTAAAGAAAAACACAACCAGATCTTTTGTTAAAAATTTATATTTTAATATTATTCATACTTACTCATTGTAATTGTCATTTTCTGGGGTTTTTTTTCTAGGTACCTGGGTCCAGTGTGGTATTTGTTTTAAGTGGAGACATCTCCTGGATGTACAAGATCCCTCCCTTATCCCAGACAAATGGACATGTGATATGAACAGCAGTAAGTTCACAGTTGTTTTGTTTTTGAGGCAGTTTTCATCTTTAGCAGCTTAAACAATATGTCATGTAGTCATTTTCACCATTTTTTCAAATTCAGTATTAATGTTTTTTAATAATGTAGGTAGGTTAGTAATTTTACAGTATCTAGGAATCAAAACTTAAAATGCAGACAACCACACATAGAAAAATTGTCACAAGAACTTTATTTAAAAAATACTTTCCTGCTCATTTATGCCCTCAGCTAAAAAATATATTGGTTCTTTTTTGTAGTTACTTCCATCAGTTGTGTATTTTGTTCTGTAGACACAATTTGTCTGCTTTATTTATCAGCTACCATGGGTTGGATGTTTTTAACTAACAGCAATTATGAGTACTAAGCCCAGTTGCGTATTTCTTTTGCAGGTCATAACTATTAGCATTATATTAATTTATGGCATGTCATGAACAACTCAATTTTAATTGAGTTCTGCCTCTTGGTTTTTGAAAATAATTTGTCTGATTATAATAAAATTTAATTGAAATGTCAACACTTGACCATTATAACAGTAACTGTGACTAAACCATCTCAGGGGATGATCATCATCTACTGTATAGCTCTTGTTATTACATCTCCTTTTGTAGGTTAGTTATCTTCAGTTTATAGGGAGTATTCCAACTATTTATAGTGGTACTTATTTATACTTAGGTTTAATAGGAAGCAGCATACTATAATATAAGGTTTGGCTAAAGGTGAAAAAATTCACATGTAAGTATTTTATCTTCAGATTGATTGACCAATTTAAATAGTACCATATATTAGGGAATAAATTGAGATACTGTATTTTGTACTGTTTAATGTTTCAAAAAATGATCAGGTGTTGACATTTACAGAAATTATCAAGATGGTCAACATTCATTTAGACTTGTTACTTTCTAAGCCAACTGATCCTGCATACTTTTAACAGGTTCTATGATTACATATTCATAGAGGTATAAAAACACAGTGGTGTAAAATTTACATCTATCTGGTATTGCTGGACTGCTGTAATTAGAAAATAGGAAGTGCTTTGTATAGAAAAAATGATTTTAGACAAAATAGGAAGTGTTTTTTACCCATAGAAATAATGATTTTAGACAGAATAGGAAGTGCTTTATATAGAAATAATGATTTAGGGAGTGCTTTGTATAGAAATAATGATTTTATACAAAATATGAAGGGCTTTGTATAGAAATAATAAGTAGAAAAACATCTAAAATCAATTTTTTTCCTGATTGGAAGACATTCAAACTAGCCAGCTAATTATGGCAGTATGCTGCAAACTACCGGTCACAGACCTAAGGAAGCTTGAGTTACTTAAGTTAACCCTTATTGTTTGTTTTGTTTTTCTTTTGTACATTCACAGATGAAGCCTACAACAGTTGTGATAAGGCTGAGGAATCCTATGATGAGAGTGAGCATATCTATACTCAGTTCACTGAGGGATCTGTTGTGTGGGCCAAGATGGCAGGCTTTCCATGGTAAGGTCAGGCAAAAGGGCCTTCTAGACAGATTGTCTTAAAATGAAAATTAGGAAATTAACAAAAGATTATGGTAAATCCACCTACCTGTCTGAGCTTGCTTAGGATGAATGATAATATTATAATAAATTAGTAACCAATGGAGCAAAACAAATTCTTAACATTGCTAATTTCATGTTCTTGTGTAGACTTTTTAAACTTGTTTAATGTGCTAAATATGAAGAATAAGATATGACAAATTAAAAGTCCCTGTTTTTAAAGTACGTTACCACTCAATAAAAAAAAAAACATAATAAGAGAACTTTTTTATTTGCCATATACACATTATCTGTATTAAATGATTAAAGATAATTTAAATATGGTTCATGCTTGAAAACATATATAGTTTAACTGGTTGTTCAAAGTTGTCGGTACTGCCAATTTAATTTGAACAATGTATCGGTTTTACTAAGAAAATTTTCCAGTATGGAGTCGGCCATTTTGAATTATGTAATTCTCTGTGGTAATATGTAAGGAGCAATGTATGTACCATAAAACTTGTAACAGTGAAACATAAGAAATTTTATTTGTTGGAAAAAGAAATGAATAAAAGAATAAACATCATGTTTTTTTTGTTTGTCTTTTGAAAATAACAAACAAAATTTAATCATGTATGGAAAAAACTTTGTCAAAAAACATGAACATGGTATCATCATCAACAAACTGTAACATACATTGCATAATGGTTACAAGCACATAGTATTACAACACATAGTATTAAATAGTAGCTGATCTGGGTATCCCCCAATGGCTGGGTCCTACTTCAGATTGCTCAGCTTAGATTTCACAAGCTATGCTTTCCATTTCTCATTTGAAATGATGGTGATAACAGTCAGCATTTGTACCTGCCCACCCTGTCAGTTTGTAATAAAGCTGCGAGACAAAGTAAATACAAATTTTGCAATTGATTGTCACTGCTCCATTGATTATGCATTGTAACTAATTGTCAAATTAATCAACACATCATATCCAAGTTACAACTTCAGCCAACCAATTAATGAAGCCAAACATTGATAATACTGGTGTAACCTCCCCTCACAAGTTAGACTGCTGGAAATGCACAATGGTAAACTGGTGACGCGGTCGGGCTTTGGATAAGATGTGTGAAGATAACATTGAAACTGTACCTTGGAGACCCATATTAACTTTGTATAATGCTGAAACTTTGATTAATGCAAATGAATAATCAGAGGGTTTTTTAACATTAAATTATATAGGAGAAAAATTGTGACCAAGCAATGATTTCTAATTATGCCTAAGCTTTGGACAAACCAAGTTTGAATAACCGAGCTTTGACTGTACTTTAAAAAAAAAGATAATGCACCTTAAGAGAACATGTTGAAAATACCAAACAGTTCACTCTTTATAAAATGTTAGACCCATACATCTTTTCATAGTTAAATTCATTATCACTTAAAATAAAGTATTTACTTTTTCCCTGATTTTTTTTAACTCAAATTTAATTCTTATGCATTAATTGTACCAGGTGGCCAGCCATGGTAGAGATAGATCCTGATCTGCAAAGCTATGTTGACATGGACCCCAAAAATCCCATGACACCTGTAAGGATACTTTTTATGTCTCTATTTCATCAATGCCCTTTACTCTACTTTCATTTAAGGTGTGTTCTGAGTCAAATATTAACTGTACTGATCTCAACATCAAAAATAAAATGACTGCAATTGAACCTTTTTTTAGGGTGTGTGATGTTGTTCCTTTATCTATTATTTGATACTGAAGCACAGTTTGATAAAAAAAAGAAAACTTGCATTAAAAAATAAAAGTTCGAAATAAAGGTGCGATCCATATTTTACTATTGTATTGTCATTTAATGTAAGTAAGCGCGATATATCACTGATAAAGTGAATTAACACCTGAATACATTTAAATTTAACTTGTTGCTTCACACATAGTAAATGAGTAAAATTATGGTTTTCTGTTTATTGTGAGGCATATATGGCTTTACTAAATTGTTGTACCGTGTGCTGCATCTGTGCTGGTACTGCTTTGTTGCTGCATATTTGGATTCTCACCTTTATTCTTAGAGAAGTTCCTGTTGGTCATCCAGGTCATGTTATTTTCAGACCCATTACCATACTGTGTTTTTTGATGACCATGTGTCGAGGGCCTGGGTCAGGGCAAGTTTCCTGAAGAAGTTCACTGGTGATCCTCAGGCTGATGGAATCTTTCAGGTAAGTAAGTTTTCCATATTATTTTCTGAATTATAAAAATTGTTTGGATAAAAATACTAAAGATGTCAAACTGTGTAGTCATATAATTGAATTTATGCCGGGAACTGTAAACACCTCTTTACTTTTAGTTAAACTTTTTTCTTTTTCTGACAGTTTGTTAAAACATGTCAAGAGTAAAATAAATTGCTCCTTTCAATTGATGTGCTAGCCTATGCTAATAAAGTTCTTATACCTTATTGTGATTATGTTATAAATGTAAACATTTAATGTTAAGAGACCAAATTGTTCCACCGTATGTAAATTGTCAAACATAAAGTTAATTGGAAAAATTCAGTGTTGGAGTTTTGTCTTTTTAGATAACTGGGAAAACAAATAAATATTCCAAAGAAATTGCAGCAGCAAAGAAGAATGCTTTAAATGCTCTCAAATGTGATATTCAGGTATGTATTAAACTTTCAGTACAATCCTTTTAGCTGCAAAAATTTGGCTTGTTTGGTTTTTAGCTCACCTGAGCACAATGTGCTCAGGGATTGTGCTCAGGGGGAGTTTTTGTGATACTGCTTTGTCCGTCGTTGTTAGCTTGTGAACACTCTAGAGGCCACAGTTTTTATCAAATCTTCATCAAACTTGGTCAGAATGTTTGTCTGCATGAAATCTTGGACGAGTTCATTATTGGGTCACCTGGGGTCAAAAAGTTGGTCACTAGGTCAAATTTTAGGAAAAACTACTGAATACACTAGAGACCACTTCATAGCCCAATCTTCACAAAACTTGGCCAGAATGTTTGTCTGCATGAAATCTTGGATGAGTTCGTAACTGGGTCACGTGGGGTCAAAAAATAGGCCACTCGGTCAAATCGTAGAAAAAGCTTGTGAACATACACGGGGCCACATTTATAGGCCAGTCTTCATCAAAGTTGGTCAAAATGTTTGTCTGTATAAAAAATCTTGGATGAGTTTGATATTGATTCACGTGGGGTCAAAAAGTAGGTCACTAGGTCAAATTTGAGAAAAACCAAGGAACACTTGAGACCCCATTTATGGCCCAATCTTCACCATGCTTAATCAGAATGTTTGCCTGCATGAAATCTTAAATGAGTTCATAACTGGGTCAAGTGGAGTCAAAAAGTAGGTCACTAGGACAAAATTTAGAAAAAAGCTTGTGAACACACTAGAGGCTTCATTTATGGCCCAATCTTCAGCAAACTTGGTCAGAATGTTTGTCTGCATGAAATGAGTTCATTACTGGGTCATGTGGGGTCAAAAAGAAGGTAACTTGGTCAAATCTTAGCAAAAGCTTGTGAACAAACTTAGAGGCCCCATTTATGGCCCAATCTTCACCAAACTTGGTCAGAATGTTTGCCATTATGAAATCTTACATATGTTTTGAAGTGGGTCATGTGGATTCAGTAGGTTATTTGGTAAAATTATAGAAAATGTTATCAACCCAGTGGCCACACTAATGGTCCAGTCTTCACCAAAGATTTCTAAAATAACTCTTAATTACTTGACACCAAATATTAGCATACTAAAAACCTGTGTCCTCAGGTGAGCGATTAAGGGTCACCTTGGCCCTCTTGTTAAATACTAGTAAGCTGTCACTTAATTTTATGTTTTCAAAAAAACTTTGAGTGAGTAGGTTGCACTAGTATTAAGCTTAGAGTAGCCCTTACTTCTGTAAACTAATCATGCTGTCTTTTAGGCAGAACAAGATGTCAGAATTATGAAGGGAACAGCATTCTTCATTTCCTATATAATTGACTAGTTATTCCTATTTTGTATATGACTGTTAAATTTGCTATTTTGGCTAATGTACATCACAGTTTACAAAATTCAAATGCTATCGCTAGTTACACAGCAAAAGGCCTCTTTGTGACTATAAATTACCCATTTTCAAGGTTGCTATGGTAACCATTTTCAATTTAAGAATGTATACTAAATCATATTTTTTGTTTGAAATTGTATATACTTGTCATTGTCAAAGAACATGTATTTATTGTGTATTTCATGCAATGATATATTTCAAAGTACAACTGCAAGGTTAAAATTGACTTTGTTTATTTTTTGCCAGAATGGGGTAAGTACTGCAGTCATGAAAATTGTTGGTATTATGAAATTTTTTCGAATATTTTGAAAATATAACCAGTTACGAAATGGGAAATAATTGTAGTTTTAGAAAATAATATAAACCCAATTTTGCCCAGGTACCTCATTTGGACTAAAAGTCACAGATCGTGTCATATCTCCTTCAACAAGAGTACTACATATTTGGAAGTAAACGTATGTTTCACTGAGATAAAAAAAACGATACTGTCTAAGTAAGAAAAAACACAACATCAAATAATTAAAATCCCTCATCTATCAGGAATTGAAGGGCACTTAAAACAAATATTTTTCAGACATCATAATAAATGACCCTGATTGTGTTCACGTTTCGAAGTTAAATACTAGCTACGTTTACATGTGTTACATCAACGGAATTTTGTCATTAAATCTTGCTTTACAGCCTGCTCAGATAAAAATAGTGTAAGAATTCTACAATGTACAAGGAAGATATAAATCCATATATTTCAGGAGAGAATCAAACAGTTTGGATTTGCAGCACGATTTAAAGGACCCTGGGCAAATCCACAAAAAGAAGAAGGTACTTTAACACATGTACTTAGCTCATAAGGACTGTTTATTAATTTTTATTTTTTTTTACCCTTTATTGAAAGTCAATTTGTTTGACCAAACCAAAGGTTGATCATTTGGTTTATTTGAAATCTTAGTATTAAGCTTCTATACCATTTGTTCCTGCACTTACAAAATCTTTCATATGCCTAAGTTGTGTGCTCATGTGTATAGAACTATTCCTTGAGTGGAAGTGCAAAAGAGGGTCAACCTTTTAGCTTGGGGTTTTTCAACCCTCGGATTCTGGTTTGATTTCAGGTTTCAACAAAAAACATTTTCTATATGTGCTTTGTTAAAAATTTGTTTTCAACTGTACCTTGTCAGATTTGCTACAAAACTGTTTAATTTTAAAAGCATTTTGTGAGTTCATTTATATGGACCTTTTCTTTTTAAAGTGGCCACCACATCAACTGATTTTAAAGCTGTCAAGAAAAGGAAAAGTCACATCAAACAGACAAAAGAAGATGATGAAAATAATGATGAGGAGGAGATGTTTCTAGATGAGACTACTATGGATGATGTTATAAACAACACAGAATCCCTCTTAGACAATGTTGAAAGTCTTCTGGACTCCCTTGACTCAGATCTGGATGTATCAGACGCTGGTAAGTACCTAAAACTGACAAAAATAATTCCTTAATTGTAACTAAAAAAAGAAGCATTTTACTTTAAGATTCAAGTGAAAGCATACACACATAAAATAACACTTAACTGATTGTTTTATTTCATATCCTTTTTTTTTCCAAAAATGTGTCATACAAATTTAATTTTCAACAATTTTAAAATTGACTATTATTTACAACTTCTATCTGTTTAAACTTCAATATTTTGCAAGACTTTGCTGGCAAACCATTTGAATATTTAAGTAGAAAATTAAAACTTACAAGTGTTACATTGAAGAAAAGCTTTATACATGTTATTGGTTATTGTTGGATGCTCATCATTTTCTATACTAAAATAAACTTGATATGATAGAAGTCTTGCATTGCATATTCATAGTGTTCTTAAAATTTTGTTATACTTTAATTTGTAAGTTCAACAAGGTCCGGTTGGTGTTTTCATGTAGCTGTAACAGTATTCAGTGTTTATCAAATGAAATTCACATTTTTATATCTGTATCATATGAATTTAAGTCACATCTTCTGTATGACCTATTTTCTTACAGATTCATGTTGCTTATTTCTGTCTAATTACAGTTGCTAGTTACCTATATACTCATGTTATTATCCATTAAATTTCTTGATCATACTTTATTGCCAGATAGTCCAGAAATAATTCCGGTTAAGAAGCAAAGAAAGCTTAATAGTACTGAAAGTACTCTTGATGAAGAGGACATGGAGGGTGATAAGGACGATCTTGCTGTAGCAATGGATAATACAAAAACTAATGATGCTGATGACTTTGACACTATTGATGATGCTACGAATGAGGGCTCTGATGAAAATGAAAAATTAGAAAGTGGAGGACATACTCATGAACCTAATTTGAAAAAAGGTGAGATCCGTTCGAAACTTGACACAGAGATTTTTTCCTTTGAGATGTGGGATGATAAGAAGGAAAATAAAAATGAAACTTCAGTAATGAAAGTAACAAAGCAAAGCAACAAATCTAGCAGAGAAGACACCACAGCAGAGAATTGCAAGAAAGAACCTAAAGTAAAAAATGAATCAAAACTACCTGAGAAGAAAGTTTTGAGTGCTACAAGGAAAGATAATAAAAAGGCAAAAGAAAATAAAAATAAAATGAAAGACAATTATAAAAAGGTAAAAGGGGATAACAAATCAAAATGGGAAAAACAGGAACAAGATGCATTTGATGTTGTATATGCTGTTGAAAAAGAAACAAGCAGTTATAAACTGGAGAATGAAGAAGTTACGAACACAGATTGTAATGAACTAGAAATGAATCTGGACAACACTGAAATCACAGATAAGGAAGATATTGAGGTAAATGGACTTGAAAATAAAAAAGAACAATACAGTGAAGATGCTGAAGAACTAGAACTAATCCTTGAAGATGAAATTAACAAGGATGTGGGAAAAAAAGTTAATGATGAAGTTTCAGAGAACACTGACAATGCCAGTTTAGTTCCTGACATGTGTGCTAATGGTAAAGCTGACAAGTATAGTGGCAAAGCTCAGAACAGTCAAAGGATGGATGAAGAGGAAGAAGACTTTGACCTGGGTGAACAGAGCATGTATGACACAAGAAACGAGGTAGTAGAAAAAGTGGCCATCCCTTTAGTGACAGTGCTGCCTCACAACATGATTGATCCGGGAGAAGAAAGTGACCCCTTTGATCTCATGGAGGAGTAGATTATTGTGGACATATGTCTTATTTGTAGACATGTTATCGGGTATCATAATTTGTTTTTGTGTTCTCTATGCCTGACTTTTTGAAAGATCAGAACAGTATGAATATTTTCTTGCTTAAATCATTAATGAATGTACATATTTTAAAATTCTCATGGATCCATATGATTATGGAATATATTATTTTGGATTTTAACTGATATTCCTTTGAATTAAGTTTGTTGTGTTCTTTGCTTCTTGTTCCCATTTTCATATAAAGAAATAAATACATGTATGGTCATCTGCTTGCTTAGGTGTTCAATTGTTTATTAGATTAAATCTATTTTCAATCAAATTCGTGAATAAACATTTTGAAACTTAACTGTAATAACACTAAATCTACAGTATTTTAAGAAATAATGTATTATTACATAAGAAATAGATGTCATCATGAGTGACCTTGAGGAAAAATAGAACAGAATTCTGGTTTCCTGCTTTCTTAATATCAAAGAGAAATGTATAGCTTTAGTCTTAGTTATTAATACAATTGTCTTTTAATACTGTTCATGGGGTGATAAACCCATCAAACAAACAATTATCTTTTTTATCACATTTATGTCTAGTTCGCATTACTGGTTCATTAAACTTATTTTCTCTTCTAAGATGAAGAAAGCATCTCCCAATATAGAGTCTCTCCTGGTGTAGGTGCTAAATGTAGTCCAACCCATTGTTATTAGATTGCAAGAGTTATGTAAATTGTTCCTGGAAAAAAATATTTTCTACAAAACAGTTTTATCTATTTAGCTCACAAAACATTAAGGTATTCACTCTTATAAATAAGAGTAGTTTGTTAGTTGTGTTTGTCTTTTTGTTTGAAGAAGAAAAGAAAGCTGGCTATTTTAATTAAGGAGATGAGGAGAAAACATGTAATTTTAAAGTTTTCTTTATTATATTTTTAATTTGAGGTATGTGAATCAGCTTAAATTGCAATACCGTGAATTGTATTTTATTTTAATGCCATTTGTGTTGATTAAATATTCATCAGCTGTTCACTATATTATAATTAATAAAAGACTGTGATACAGTTAAATTTACTTACCAAAATGTTATGCCTATTACTGTTTAATCAATCAGAACTGTTCAATAAAAATGAAAAATACATATTTGTTGCATACTCATTTCTATCTTCTAATATGAACTATGTTCAGCTATGATATTGTGCAGATAAAAAAAAAATGAAATAAATGAGTTTAAACACAGAAAATAATATAAATAATTAAAAGAAAGATTGAATATGTACACATTTGCTGTTAGTGATATCATGATCATTTAAGGCATTAACTTAAGCTTTATAGGAAATTATAAATGTTGTATTAATTTCATTGTATTGCATTATAACATTCTTGTATGTCAACCTGAGATTGGTAATGTTGATCAAGGAGTAGACCAAGATCGATAATGCAATATTGAGGTTTGCTAGTACGTGCTATCACCCTCTGTGGCATGTTATAACAAATAGCTTGTTAAAGTATTGAACATGGGTTGCACTTAACATGTATTTAATACTAGTATCACTTGGCTTTTGTTTGTCGAGTCCTTGGCATTGTCTTGAAAAAAAAAAATCTGCCTCTGAGAGAGATGAACATTGTTTGATTTCTGTCATCTGATTTGGTGGATGCTTGTAAGATTATTAGATCTTCTAAGTGCTTATTTACTTAGACATTCTTTTTTTTTAAAAGATGAACATGGTGTATACAACATACTGGTAGCTTCTTAAAAGCACCAGTTTCCTCTTAATGAAAATACATGGCTTTTATTCAGGGCATTATGGAAAAGGTAGTTTTTAACTAGCAATACATGGTAATTAACTTAACCTGCACCATGGAACACCACCATACCATGTACATACTAACATGCATTTTGTCATTTCTTCCACAAAGCTTACACTACCTCTAATGTACTAAGCTCAGTTGAAGGTTGACATTTTATCAAAGTATTACACTCCAAAGGGAATGAAGCATGAAACAGTGCTTTTTTATGCTTTCATTTACAAAGTATCATATATATGTGAGTACTCAAAGTTATGTTTCATTTTCGATTTAACAGCCTACTTTGGGTTTAAATCTGGCCCATGCACCCTCTCTTTATAAACAGCTAGGCACACTGAAAGTAGACGATTGTTTTGCAAAAGGAAATTAAACATCTATTTTTCATTATCTTGTTTGTAAGAATATAAGTATTCACATAATTCATTTATATCGATGTCATAGCTTGAGCTGTGACAGTATTTAATTGTACATCCTCATTTAAAATGGTTTGCACAAAAAATGTAGAAAACACATGCATACAAAGCTTACATGCAACTACAATAGTGTTCATTTTATTGAAAAATATTGTTTTCATTGTGTGACCTCCACAGATCTTTATTTATATGGAACTGGTGCTATGATGAGGGTATTCATGAAGAAGCCATTCGAAGTTGTCAAAGGACATTTCTTTGTCATGGGGCAATATTCAAAATTACTCACTGCAGCATCTAAGGAAATTTAACAGCCAACGTCATGTAAGGTAAAATAATAAAATACCTGGCATGTTAATAGTTGTCTTTTTGTCATTTATAATTTAACATATTAATTATTGAATTTATCATAAATTATAACATAAAAAATAACACACAACAAAGTTTGATCTGGATTGGCATTTAATTTGTAAAGTAAAATCGTCACAATAACTTGACCCTATTTTAGTAACATAAATAGAAACATTTGCCAGTTTACATTTAAGCTTCATTATCTTACTTAAGTCCACATGTTAGCAAGTCTTTGTAAATATACAGGCTTTTAACTAATCCCTAGATTTTAGGATGCCACTCCTGTATTTTAAAGCCTTCATTTATTAAACTTTATTTTTTAAGTCATAAATATGATCTTTATTGTAAAGAGTGCTCAATTTATTATCCCAAATATGATCCATGGTATGTTTAAAGTGTGAACAAAGACAGTGGTAGAAGTACTTTTTGGCAAAATCAAAGTCTAAACTTCATAAAAAAACCTGCAGGGATATAAAACTTGTCAAAGCTCATTTATATGTTTAATCAGGCTCACTCATTCCACCATCACACCCAGTGAAATCTCTGGAGTTCTTAAAAAAATGCTAGCATTTCACAATTACACACATGGTATGGGCATATTAACTAAATGTGTGCAGCATCGGAAGCTTTCCACCTATGCCCTAGCCATAGTTTTTACTACTTACAAAGTTTTATATTGCCCTCTATAATATATGGATAACATTCTTCTTTGTAAGTTATTGGGAAAAAAATAGCCAAAGAAACACTAGAAGTACAGAGCTTAACAAGCACAGACTATATAAAATAATATGTTAAAGCAATATATACTTTGTGGCCCCAAAATCATAACTTAAAGGTAGAATCCATCAGTTTGAACCAAGTTTTTTTTCCTCAAATAACCAAATTAGTCACCATTACATGGAAGGTCCTGCAAAATGTTATTCATTGATGCTCAGATCCGTATGAACAGTGAAGCATAAATCCACAGGCATCTGAGCCATGCTGCAGAGAGCAATTTTTAAACTAAAAACCATGTGACACCATTTGTGATCGCTTCATATTGTCATCCAGGCAGTCCACACTGATGTTGATATCTATTTTTTTTATCAGAGATCACTATTATGCTTGTTTATAGAGTTGGAAAGAATGAACATTTATGATTTTTTTTTCTTCAATTTGTATTGTCTAAGAATATAGGTCGTGTTCTAAATTATCTACTTAGACTATAGTACAAGTTTATGCAGAAAGTATGCAGAAATTCCCCCAACCTTGAGTAAGTCTGGCAACAAGCTTTAAATACAGGTAACTGTCGATACAACCTTTAATATATGAATAAAGTTTATTCTTACCAATTTAACTTGATTACTCATTGCATTCATTCTCAGCTGAAATTAATATTTTTATCTTTGTGACAATACAGTGTGTAAAAGAGTCACAAAGTGTCAGTAGTTGTTATTATTTATTATAAAAATAGCATCACTATGTTTCTTTTACAATTTTTTCCTACACGACACATATGTCGTACAGTTCATACAGGACCTTTAGGTATGTGTGTTTAAATGTAAAGAAGTTTCATGTCGGGTAACAAAGTAAAACAAAAAGTCTTCAGCATACCATGCATACTATAAAAAATCACTTTACATTCTTTCACTGAAGATGTTGAAAAATTAACCCATTTGCAACACAAATGTTGACAACTTATCTTGATCAAGCCATCAAAACAATAAAGTAATAGGTTTTAATGTTTGTTTATGCTTATTACTTGTTTTCAATGATAAACCCAAAAGCTAGCCATCTATTGGAGGATAAGACTTAATTTTTTTAGAGTTTCCTTACTTCTACAAAACATCCTTTGTGATGTCTTAGTTTAAGGTAAGAGAAATGTCTGCATTTGTCTAAATGTACTTTTACGCAATATTTATAGACATTTCCCTAATTTACAATTAACTGTCTCCGAGTCAACAACTTTGATCCATGTTTCTCCGGGAACATTTCAACAAGTTTATCTTTGGTAAGATCATGATGTTTCTCCATATGCGACCAGAACGGTGTCTTCTGTATAAATCCTCGACCACAAATGTGACAAGTGTGTGGCTTCTCTCCAATACCATGTGTCCCCTGATGTCTTGTTAAACTACTGACTCGATTAAAACTTGTCCCACACACTAAACATGGATAGGTAACCGAATGAGATTTGATATGATCCATGTAGTTGCTTTTCCACTTGAATGTTTTCTTGCACGTGTTACAGGTAAAACACCTTTTTTCGCCATGTTTATATTCCATGTGTTCTGTAAGTGCTCGCTTGCGTCGAAAGAATTTGTTACATTCTTTGCAAACAAATTCACATGAATCAGAGTGTTTGATCATGTGTTCTTTCAGTCTGTAAGCTGTAGGAAACTTCATTTCACAATAATTACAATCCAATAAATTTTCTACTTTAGAATGTTTGCTGATCTGATGGGATTTCAGAACTTTTTTGCTAGAATATCTTGATCCACAATGTTCACAAACAAAATCCAACTCTCCTTTATGCTTTTTCACATGACCACTGAAGTTTTCTCTCCTGACATACTTTTGACAGATTAGGCACTTTCTTGTTACACCAATATTTGAACTGAGCATTCCCTGGTTACTTTGGGCGTCGTCAACATTAGACAAGCCTTCAACATTTTTTGGATTCCATGTACTGTGCACTCTAACTTTTGTCTGTAATTGATCATTGTTCACACTAAACTCCTTATCTGGAATCTTTGTTTGAATTTTAGGGATCAAACCTGAAACTTGTTCTTGAGAAGAACTCTTTCTTGTACAATTTTTAGTCAATTCACTATCACTAGAAGACATACTTACATCCTTTACCATTTCCTTGTCAAATTTAGCATTTGAATTAACATAAATCCCCATTTCTTGCATTTGTACATTTTCACAACTTGAACTTTCGTTGTCCTCAATTAAGGATGCAGGACTTTTTAGTGGACTTCGACCAGAAAAAGGATCAAATGATGAATTTGATTTTTGTAATACAGTTTCAGAGTAAGAATCATTTGTATTAACATCTTGACTGGATAAAATCTGTTTGTGTGAAAAATTCTGGGATAATGTCTTCCACAGGTCTGATAGTGAACAATTTACTGCCCCAGGCATGCTATACTGAAATTCCTGGGCAGACATATTTAACAGTTCTGGTAATGAATAAGAGTTCATGAACACTTGAAATTCTGTCTGTATTCCAACACATACTGAATCAAGTTTTGGGATGGCTGTTTGCAGGTGGTGAATGTAGAGATATGATGTACTGTCATGTTTTAACAAATGTTGATGGAGTAAGCACAGACTTGAGAACTGTTGACAGCATCCACCACACTTTACTGGAGACTGACCTGCCATGGTCTCACAGCAAGTTGCTGACATAACTCTGGGCTGTAAAACAAGAAAGCATTATGTTGCATCATTAACTTTTAGCTTGCTTGGGAGAAATTGTCATGGCTTTGGTAGATCTTATAATATAAATTCAAGAGCTGTCAGATAAACTACATATTTTGCTTCTAAGTCTCTATGTATGTTAAGTTTCAGACAATGTAAAGAACTTCAAATTTAGTATTAGTTTTGGTTTGCCACAAATATAGCATGATAAATGATAATTGTTGTCTTTAGTAATCACCTCCTTGTAAGATACCAGAGTATAAAACATAGGAATCCTGAATAGATAGTTTCCATGTGATGTCATAGGCCCTGATAAGACAGTTTAAGGCAGCCATCTTTGAAGGCAGATGCTAATGCAGGCCGAAATCTGGAAATATGTGCTATATTAATCTCATCACTGTGTTTTTATTTTTCAGTCTGATTTTACTGATTTTTTTATCAAATTAAACAGCTTTTATGAAGTATTTTAAATATCAAAACTATACTTTGATAGTTTAAAAGGTAAAAATAATGCAACCAAAAATAAATAAATATGAATTTCAAGAGCTTTCCAATCGTGTATAGCTTTTAATTTTTGGACCACAACTAAAGAAATTACAAGAAAATAAAATTTACGCTTCTATACAATTCATATGAAAATCCCATGAAGTTGCAATCAAAGATGGCTGCCAAGATAGGGGATCTTCACTGATGTGGAAACTATCTATAGGAGAAAATATGGGGTACTGGTAAGTCTTCGTACAAAATATCCATGTAAAACCTGCGATCCACAGCAGCTGTAAGATCTCGCTTGAAAGTTTTCAACCTACTTACACAACATTGTAATACATTGACAATTTGAATGGACAGAATTATGGTCATCTAGGGTCATTTTCAACTGTTATTGATGCAGGAAGTAATCCGACAAATTAACTGGTTGTAACATTAACACAGCAGGGGAAGCAGGAAGACCTTACTCATCTTTCCTTTTTTAGTCCTAAAACCTACAAAAGTATTTGCTTTTTAAGTACATCACATCAACTAATAATGGTCATTATTGCAAAGTCAAACTGGTTTTTAGTGGAGGAAGAAGCCAAACATGCCTGGGTAGAACCATCAGAGAACAGCAGGTCAGCTAGGAGACTTTCCCTCATTTTTGAGTCCCTACCCCCAAACGGTTCCTTTTAATGTAAATATCACTTTCTTATTAACTTAAATAACCCAACCAGTCTGGAGTAATCTAAATGCGGTACTGGCTACAGATACATGAGTTTGAAGTGGGCCGATTTGGATTACGCCAAACTAGGCCGAGTTGGACAGTTGTAAAGTAAATCTAAGAGGAGACAATAATGCTGGCCCTAACGGGGAATCGAACCCGGTCCGCCAGATCAGTAGTCCAGGCACTCAACCACGTCGCTTAAGGGTTAACCCAACAGCAAGGCTGTTGGAAGTGCCTTTATGCACTACAGTCACTACAGTTGGTTGAGACGACACTTTACCCCCATGCAGTGAAAGGCTAAGCAGAAAGAGAAGTTATATGTCAACGATTCTACCACAACGCCACAAAAATGAAAACATAAATCCACAAATCACAACACTTGGCTAAAGAATGCTTGGAGCTAACATGTTTAATTTGTTGCTTTACCAAATGTTAACCACTTATCACCCAACACTTTCAGAGTAGCCAGGGCGTGGGGGGGGGGTATTTTACAACATTTTAAAATCTTAAAACAAAAGAAAAATGCAATGATAATGATAATTTTTGAGGCTGCAGTTAAACATAAATTTTAATATTACTTTTTCCTAAACTTGCTATAACATAACGAACCACCTGAGTTGGTGGTTAGGATGTCTTCACGATTCCACGGACAAGTAAAATCTATGTCGACACCGTTCAATCGAATACTCGGATAATAACGTCGATGGCGATGTTTTCAAAACAACAAGTAGCAACAGGAACTCACGACTCGTTTCATCTAAGAAATCATTGTTAGGTAAAGTATATGATAATGTTACACAATCCCGCTTTTAGCACACGGATTTTTTTGGTATGTTTTGAGAAAAAGATGTTTGTTTAAAAAAGACTCCTGTCACAAAAAAATAATTTCGTGAACGTCAGTTACTCACTACTCAGTATTTCAATTTATTGAACATTTGACATTTTGCCCAAGATATATAACTACATCTAGCTAAAAAAAAATCTAACAGCTGCAGGTTCTGTCCATTAAATCTTTAATTATGTTTAAATAGGATCAACATATTCTTATTATTTCATAAATAACATATACACAATATAAGAAATAGGGATAATATTAATAGGAATCTGTTCCAGTGTCGTGGTTGGATATTTCTAATATGCTTCAATTTCTTACAATGTGCGATCACAAAAATTTGAATAGAAATTTGAGCCTGTATATAGATGAACTGAGATTTCCTTCTGGGCTAATATTTTTCAGTGTAGTATAAGTGTTGTATCTTTATACACATTTACGTGCATGCATGCACACACTCACACACACATTCACAATTTATTTTAATACCCATGGTAAAATCCTGCGTATATGTTACTGACTGAAATATTGGCCAGTAAGAAACATCAGCTCGTAGTTCATTTCCAACTGAGCACACGTTTCTATCCTTAGTAAACAAGTAACATCCTAGATATACATGTACACATATATGGTAGAGATAGCAGGCTGGAATGCCTGATAGAAACATCTGCAAGTTTATTGATGACCTTACATTTCCACCCCAACACGTTTCCATCTTAAGTAAACTAGTAATATCCTACATGTATACATATACATGTATATAGTAGAGATAGAAAGATTGGCCCGACAGAAACATTAACTCATGTATATATGGGCTTATATTTCCACCTGGCACATGTTTCCATATTAAGTAAATGAGTAATATCATAGGTATTTATGGTAGAGGTAGCAGTATTGGCCAGATAGAAACATCAGCCCTGTATATAGGGACTTAAGATCTCTACCCAGGCACATGGTTCCATCTCCATTTTACGAGTAATACATGTAGTGGGGTTTATACGACAGACAAAGAAATAATGGCCCATGGAAAAATCAGCCCATTTATATATAATTATAGGGTTAGATTTCCACCCAAATATATATTTCCTTCTTTAGTAAACGAAAAAACCCAGGGAGTATATGGTAGACATAGGAAGACAGACCTGATAGAACATGAGCCCGTGTATAGAACTTAGATTTCCACCCGGGCACTCATTTCCATCTTAAGTAAACATGTAGTACAAATACCGTACATGTATATGGTAGAGATAATTGATTGGCCTGATAGAAACATCACCCTGTGTATAAATTTACATGTCTTTTAAAAAGGTAATGTTTATTCATTCCTAATTTTCTCAAAGTGGAAATGGTAAGAAATTCCAAAATAGCTCTCCAGCGCATGTGCACAACAGACTGAGAATTATAAGCATGGTAGAAACATCAGGCTGTGACACCAGTATCCAATATACATTGAATTCCGGTATTTTAGGTTCTATAAAATATATTGGATTGATCTTTTCTGTATCGGACAAAATATTGATCATGAACATAGTTTTGGAAGAAGAAAGACAATGGTTATCTTTTTCTGAAAATCTTCCTAAAATACTCGAATGACTGTTTGTAGAGATAGACCAATTCAATACTTTTATTTTCTGATAGCCGGAAGTTATGAATGTCTGGATATATTGGGTTACATTCGACTGTACTATAAACCAAGAAGTAAGGCATCCTTGTTTGAGCAGATAATCGTTCAGAGGAGTATTTTTAAGTTCTCTGCAATTATTTTATCATAATACGGTTAAAAAAGCAAACAATATAGCATATCTTAGATCCATAAAGTGCTTAGAGTAAATCTAATTTGTATTCAAAGTGGCAGCTGTGGAAAACTTTCAATCTATTTGTAAGGAAACACGGAAGGAGCTGGGCATTGTATTTTGGAAGAAGAAGCACATTATAGATTATAGCAGAGACATTTCTTCAGAATAAAATACATGTTGATGGACAACATCTATGGCTATTGAAACTTTGGCTAAGTCGATTGTATAGCACCATTACCAAATTGTGATGGATTGACGCATAATCAGCAAAATTAGTGTTTAATTTCATGGTTTATTTTTATCTGTCTGAAAGAATATGAACATGCATTTCACATTTTTATATTTTTTGCATAATTTGTTCAAACATATATTATATATAAATATGTATGTATGTATATATATATATCGCATCTTGCGTCTGGAGTTATTGTGAAACCTAAATATTTAAAGGTGCAAACTTGTTTTACTCTTTCCCCTTTGCATAAAATGTTACATACAGTCATGCCTGACCGGACCTGGTAGCGCAATCGGTAGAGCGTCGGCTCCAGGTGCGGGAGGCCACGGGCTCGATCCCGGGCCGCGACATACCAAAGGCATTAAAAATGGTAGTGGTATAGCTCCCTTGCTAACGCTCAAGCAAATATAAGGGTAGTTCCAAGACTGGTTGGCCCAGTGTCAGGATAAAGTGACTCGGTGTGGTATCTTGCCAGGTGTTCACAGCATGCTATACACAGTGAAGGCAGCACTATATCTGCTTCAAGTGGACACCGACTCCAGATAACTGAAATACTGTTGGTGGGACGATAAACGCAATAAACAAACAGGCATGTCTGACTGTTTTGAGATTACCATGCACTCAGTCTTCTTTGCATTCAGTTGGAGTCCTTTGTTTTCACTTTCGATTGTTACTGTTGTAAGGATATTTTGTAGTTTTTTCTCCGAGTCAGCAATTAGCACTGTGTCATCCGCATATCTTAGATTGTTTATGTTGTGTCCACCTACTTTCTCACCTTCATGCTGCTCTATGTTCCGTAGAATCATTTTGCTGTAGATATTGAAGAGGTCTAGAGATAAAACGCAGCCCTGCCTCACTCCAATACAAATCGGCCTGTACTCACTGCAGTCATTATCAAGTCTTATTGCAGCTTCTTGTTCCCAGTACAAGTGACTCATCACTCTAAGATCTTTTCCATCACAGTTCTGTCTTAGTAAAATGTCGAACAGATCGGAATGTCTTACTTTGTCAAATGCCTTAGAATAGTCAATGAAGCAGAGGTACTTATCCTTTAGTACCTCAATTTCCATGAGGGTCCTCAGGGCAAAGATGGCATTTCTGGTACCTTTATCTGCCATAAATCCAAATTGGGTTTCAGATATCTCAGGTAGGATTTTATTTCACATTCTGTACATCAGCACTCGTAACATGACTTTTGTGAGGTGGCTCATAAGACTTATAAGACTTATATAAATATAAGATGTTATTTCAGAAGAAATTGCCTTCTGGTGTTTTGTTGTAACTTTTTGCCCGACAGTCATAGGTCAATTATGTTAATATTGTCGATCATGCCACAATTAAAAAAAATGTTTTAAGAGTGACTGGTTTGGCTGAGAAATTGTTGATCTGGCAGGGGCTGTTATTATATTATACTAGCATAAAAGAAATTAAATATTAATGTGTTGTTTTATGTTGCTAATTAATTATGATATATAAAATAATAAAAACCTGACCTTCCTGAAAATTTCCAGGGTGATGTTGAAAATGAAATCATGAAGAACTGATCAATACAGATTACCTCATTTGTTTAGAAAGTAGAATAATATCTGAATGCTCTGGCCACATCAGTAGCACCTGAATTTGTTTTAACACCAGAGAACAAATTTTCTGCTGAAAACTTTTGTTTTTAGATACCATGAATAACTTTTAAAGTCAATGAAAACAACTCCCTGTTTGTAAACTGAACAATACCCTACCAAATGCCATGTTATAGAAATAGAACTATCCATAATGAAGTATTTATAATAATTTACTAATTTGTAAATGCAAGAAAAACAACAACAAGAAAAGCACTAACATATGAGTTTTGACATATCATAAGATATATCAAATGAATTATTTTGTGTTGATAAACTATCGTATTAATAATTTTGACCAATATAGAACCCTAGTAATGAATCTGTTCTTACACATTTTGTATTTTGTTGTTTAAGTATTATTTTTCTGAAAAAGGGGATGGGTCCTAGGGCCTTTGATATGTGGACAATTTTGCGGTGTTTTATTAAAAAGGTGGAAAAACATGCATGTTTAACATTTTATTTGTTATTATACATTTCTCTATTTTTCCTGTTTTTGAAGTCTTCCACTAGATTATCATAGTCCAGTTCACTCAAGCTACCACTGTAGTCACTGATCCGCATCAGTGCGTCTTAACTTCCACATTTTGGAAATGAATTGGCTTTTTGGTGGAGGAAGACCCCAGACAAATGTCTGGGTAGAACCACTGGCACACCACAAGTCAGCTGGAAGACCTTCCCACATTAGGTCCTTCACCACAAACAGTGTTGAACCCACCCAGGTAAATCAGTCTTGTAAATTGTTACTAGTAAGTACATGTATTGTAGCCCCCATCGTTGGGTTCCTTATTCCACTGTTTCTCAAGCTGACAGTTTTATGGACCAGAGGGTCTCTCCATTTCAAGCATTATTTTAGGTGTGATAGCAATATTTTTCATTATTTTACATGTTCTGGGTATAATGATCAAGATTCTTATGTTAAAATGAATGCTATAGAATGCACAGTAGGACATGTATGTGCTACTGTTGGCTATAATTGTGTATACTGTAGTTTTAATTCTTTTTTACATTCAGCTGACAAAGTAGATTCTTGTACTTAAATTCTTCTTGGCACAGACAGTATAAACTAATGTTATACATGTAGTCCATGATATAAAAGTACCCTATCAGATTTGAAAAATCAACATTTTTATACTAGAAGTATGTGATATCAAGTTGCAGATAACAAATAAGACAAAAATTGCACTTCAAGAGGTGATAGGACCAAACAGAAAAAGAATTTTCTTGATTCAGTTTTGTATTTTTCTTCAGATACACTAAGGTCTGCCTGGCATTGACATTTTAGGTTTATCAGATACACGGACTGTCATTTTCTTAAATTTCACAGTCAGGATAGGACTTTAAAATGTTGCAGAAAATTTTAATAAAGAGTCTGTTAAATGTCATCATACACTTTGTGTCCTATCTCAGAAAAAACACAGCACTGCAACGTAACCAGTGAAAGGAACTAAGTGGAAGGATGTGGAGCTGTTTTGTTGACAGGATTGTTATTTTCCACAAAATGATTTTTTTGTAAAGCCAGCATGGTCAGTCAATATCATAAAAAAGAATTGCCAAATAGTCAAAACAACTTGCTTTAGATAGGGTGTTTCAGCTGACTTGTTGAAACCATAACTTTATTATACTTAGTAGATTTAATTAATTTGATGAATGCCTATTTCATTTCACCATTTTATTTCTAATGCCTTGTCATACTCTATTTTGTCAATTACTAAACTTGAGGTTCATCATCCAGCATTTACATGAAATGGTGCTTTTGTACATTGCTAGGAGACTCAACACAAAGCAAATATAATAATATTTATATGGATAAAGCAAATAGTATTGGGACATGTCTGAACAGCATCTGCACATTTTGTCTCTGTCTCTGTTAGTAGGACTGCTTTTGAATAAATGTAGTAAGAAGTTAAAACCCAAGAATTTAGTGTCAGTAATTGATAAATTAAGCAGGCTAAGGCTGAGTGGTCTCATTGTTTCACAATCACATCCAGTCTGTCATAAAGCCTAAGTCATAGCTGATAGAATAAAGACCCCATAAAATATCTGCTTGCCAGATCAGCCATCTTGTAAAGGATGCAGATCATGTTTCACACTTGTGTCTAAAGTGGGGGAATGGACAGAGTTATTTACATTTAATCTGTTTACAGAACGAGTGCCTCTCTACTGATGGTTTCTAACCTCCTTGGGGTTAAATCCATTTTATTACCTAAGAAATTATATCTTTCATGGCTATTTGTCATACATGTACATACCAGTTCTCACATACCTGATGCAAGTTGAAGGACCACGAGGTCTCTTCTTGATACCACTATTCTTTGCAATGAATGGTCACACTATTTTTGGCTTTCAACTTCCTCTTTTTCAACTTGACCATCATCATCATCCTTGTCATCATCAACATCATCATTGTCATCATCATCATCATCATTGATTTTAAATCTAAGCCTTCTAAGCATGAAAAAAGCTTCTAAATGCTAAGAGAAATCTTTATATAGATCAGTTTAAGCTGTCTGATCAGGATCCACATTATTTGCTGTCATTAAGTGTTTCTTCAAATTACACAGATTGTTACCTATACATGACTTATTAGTGACTGACAAAGACTTTATTATCAAGTAGCTGTATTGGCAATACAGCAGTAGTTTGGGATTACAACTTTAATTTCTATGTTTGGGGTGTCAGTTACTTCTGGACATATTTATATTTAACTGTTAATTGTTTGCAACCTGTTTGGATTGGTGTGTGTATGTGTGATACTGATACAATGACACCAAAGCAATCTCTTTATCTGGTTATGCCCACCGTTATCCTTTTTTTTTTTTTTTTTTACACATTTTCCACATTTTGAGCACTTAAGGTCAATTTAGAGAATGCTAAGTAATTGAAGTTGAAAAAAAACTTTATTGGAAGGGACAATTTAACAAGTAATTGTGCTGTATTTTAATTGAGGAATTTAGCTCACTTGGTGGTTTTCTTGCTCACTGACAGAATGTTTCCAGCCAGTGTACTTATTTTGGACACTCAGTCATGAGAAACATAATTTGCCACAACTACACTCCTTTGTTACAAATAGCATATGTGACCTCCTGTTGAAACTAATTGTCTATTTTTCAAAAATGAGAAACAATTTCTTTCCTTACAATAATGATTTAATAATTTTTTGTGTCATAATTATTATACATTTATTAAATAATGATACGTTTATTAATCACCAATATTAAACTTATAAAGTTATTTTCTATCAACTTCATGCACCGGTACCAAAAATGTTTAAGGATTAAACAAGATTAGCAGCAAAAGGTGTAGATCCAGTTCTAACGTCCATGAATGGCTAATCTGAATGTACTCTTTTTACATAAGGATGATCAGGTTTAGTAAGCAGGTTAAAGCCCAATGCCAGTGTGCTGTACTTTAACTAAGTTTTTTCTTAACTTCAGATACATGTACATGGCATTAAATTGAGCGCAGATAAAATGAATAAGATTTACAAGAATGATTTCAGAAAAATGTAGTGTTTAAGCTTAGTGCCTATCCACAAAATTGGGCATTATAGCATTTGCCTAAAGCCCCCTGGCTTTGAGCATTGGGCACTGTGGTTTTGGCCATGCCGTTATTTGTGTACATAAAGCTTAAAAATGGAGTCATGAAATATATTCACCTGCATTGAGTGGCCTTTTAAGTGTCACTGATTTATTGTTTAAAGCCTCTTAAAAGATACTGTTAAAGCAATTTAGAACTTACAATGTACTTAGTATGTTATAAACGTGCATTATCAAGGGAGGGACAACAATGAGTCCATGTATTGTGATTTTGTGCTGTGCCTATTAATTTCCATGGAGATACTTTAACTTTATAAACATTATTTCAGTAATAGTGACTGAGCTTTTGATGTGTGATACAATTCTGCTAGCTTTACTAAGATAACAGCTCAACCACCTACCACTTTGGTAAAGCAACATCCTTGCAAGGCATTAGTGGTTTTACCCAGGTAATGGTCTAGGATTTGTCTACAGTCAAATAGTAGAATGACTATAAAAGTTATGATTCAAATGTGATGAATATATAAAAACAGCATTTAAAGTATAAAATTATTTCTTACTTATAGTTTTTTGGTAAAATATTACTCAAATAGCATTTCATCGATCATGTTTAAAGATGAAATACAAATGTACCTTTTTGGCTTTTTTTTAAGGTTTCTTCCATTTTGTTTGGACAATGTTCTCATATGGCAGGGGTAATAAATTGAAACAAGTCTGATGTCACAGGTAGTAGTTGTTAGAGTCATATAGATGATAAGATTTACAGGCGTCTTGTTAAGATGTGAAAGTATGCAGGTATGTGTGATGAGTACTATCAGCAGATATGGATAATTTTTAGTGAGTAACAAGTTATCAACTATTTTAAAAAGTTTTTTTCTTCGGATTTTCATTACCATTTTACCAATGCATTATTTTGGAAATTACTGTAATATTGGTAAAATTGAGTTATATATTTTGCATCTGTGTATGTGGTTTAGTTTCTGCTTTTATATCTAGTTGTGACTTACTTTTTAACATTATATAGATCTGAAGAGTAATTAAATTTCTGTGTACTTAAATGTCTCTATTTTTACATTCCGCATTTACTAATGATAGATCTTTTTGAATGCTGTGACAAAATGGAATATTTGTATTGTTGAAGAACTTGAATGTTTTTCAGGTGACCTGTCATGTGCAGATGGTTCTTCCAAGACATGTATTGGGGTCTATATCCACCAGTTATCTGTTAAATTGCAAATTAATTGCTAATAGGACTATAACTTTGTTGGTGTGATGTAACAAAACCAAACAACTTTCATTATTCCTGTAATATGTACTGGTATTTGTTAATGGTTGAAGACATTTTGTTGTTACAGTTTCCAGTTAGTTGTTTGTTTGTTTTTTATTAATAAAACTTAGATTAACTTAACGCATAAGATTCAGGAAACTTTATTTGAAAATATACATGAATAAAATATGCATGAGAGTTTGTGCTCCTTTAGAAATAAATATTGGTGTAGTTAGTTTGCTGTAATAGTGGTCATTAGTGATATTGATAACATTGATAGGATCTTAAAATTCAAACCAAGATTAATTTCTTTACACATGTATCTCTTAATTTTTTAGCTTGACTTTCAGTTAAATGTCTTTTTATTTTCTTTCAGTAAACCATTGATGGTCTTTAATTGCCACCTCAGAAAATATCATGTAGGAACTGAGTGAAATTGGATGCTGCATCCACATAGCTTGAAACAAACAGAACTTGTTGTCCAACAACAAAACAGCATCCTTTGGTGACCAGTGAAAGGACTAGCACTCTTGTTACCATGACTACAAGGGAGACTATACCACCACTAATGGTAGACAATAAACCTGAGAAGCAGACATACGAGATGCTAGAATCTCGTCTCAAGTCTGCAGAAGCAGACACAAAGGAGCTGATGGAACACCTTGGTTCTTTAGGTTTTGAGGATTTATCCAAAGACATACCACAAAAGGATGGCTATAGTTCGAAGCCTTATGAAACAGTCACACCATTCCGAGGCCAGATATCTGATACTCATATGGAGAAACTGAAGCATAACTATGAGACGCTTGTTTCGCGTGTTTGCAAAAATGAAAGTGTTTTACAGACTCTTAAGTTAAATCTTGTGAACATGCATGGAGGAACGAGTCTTGCTCAGAAACAGGCAGCTGACTTCAAAGAGAAGCTGCAGCTTACACGAGAAGCATATGAGCAAGAAATAGGTAAGTACTGGTATGCCTAACATAAATAAGGTCTGTATAACCTTATCCAGCTACTTATGTTCAATGTTTATACTAAATTCTTCCTTGCTCAAAACTGTATGTATAGGTTGCTAGATATATTGATAAGACTTAGCAGCAAATAGTGAAGTGACGATCCTGAGTTCTGATCCTCAGACGGATTCCCACAGGAGGCGTCATTATTTTCCTTTGTGACATCATTTTGTGCTTAGTTGATTAATTAATATGTTTGTCACTTTTTTTCATTGAGGCAACTACATTATTCCAAATCATGTTATTGGCCAAATTCATATGTAAGCAAACTAGATGGATATTTTTAACTTAAATAATATTATTATGGGATTATTATGGGTCTCAATCTCCTATTTTTTTTTAAATTGATAGGTTTTGAGTCACAAGCTAGTCCCTATGTGGTTAGTAGGTATTGGTGTTATCAATAAAAGCAAGAGATATTGTTCAAACTGTTTATCAATTTTTTGAAAAACAAAATGATACTCAGGTTAAACAGCTACTTGTGCGTCAATACATGTACCACTATTGTGTGTTGGAAAAACAACATATTTATAAAAATACAAGAGAAAGTCATTTAGTTGCTCTTGGTATAGTCCAAAATACTAAAGATTTGAGCTCAAGTGATGTTTTAGTGTATCTTTTATTTTGAGGCTTTGCAACATGTTTAAGTTTGGATTCGTCAAATCATTCACCTTCTGATTCAGAGACAGACACTATAGATATGATCCTGTTTCCCACAATTTGGACATTAAGATTTTTCTATCCCAGGTAAGATGGCACGTCAGATAGAATACCTGAAGGATGAAGTTAACACAGAGACGCAGGCTAGAGCTCGGGCTAAGGCTGAGATTAGAGAACTTCAGCAGGCTCTTGGGCAGGCATCAGAGACACGGGTTGGTGATTTGCTCTCTTTTTAATAGAGGACATGACTATTTAATTGACATTGTGAAGTGGTATCTCACTTTTAGGCAGCTTATTGGAATGTAGTTTCTGTATAATTATTATGACTATGCACTATGAAGAATCCTTAGACAGCATCATGCAAAATCATCATGTGGATTAGGATAAGAGCATGTAAAAGTGTTTGAGCAAAATATACAAATGAGCAATTTATTAGCAAATAAAAAAATCCTCTATGAAGTACTTAAGAGTAATATGCACAAGGGAGATAACTTGTACATGTCTCTTAAAATGTGGATTGGATTGGTTTACATTTCCAGCCTCTCCAAATGCAAGGCAAAGTTGTCAACATTTCACTGACAGCCAAACATAACTGGTATTTTTATTCAAACATAGCCAATCAATTTCTGCATTAGGTATTTATCCCTAGAGCACCACTAGAATGTGGCAAACATCAAATTCCTCCAAAGCTACTTGAACTTGCCATGTGACATTAACTGAATGAATGCTAGGACATTTTACAGTGGTGTCTTGGGCTCATAGCATTTTTAATAGTACAATTTGTAACAATTTTTGTATTATATGTTCCCAGTAGGTTTTCACCTTTTTGCATTGTTAATAATTTTGGTTACTGAAAGAGAATATTTATTTATATCATATTCAATCATCAAAACAATAACTTGTTTGTTAATAGAACTGTATGCTCTTATTCATGCAAGTCTAAAGCACAAAGGGTAAAAGACATGTTTAATGAAAAAGAGCACATGCTTTTTTTACACTGTTGGGGAGCACTTATCCTTGGAATGAATAGAAACCGTCAAATGGGAAGAAGTTTATGCACGTTCTATAACCATCTATCATGTTTTATCATGTGTCTCTTTCCCCTAGATGGAGGCTGCCATGACAGCTGAGGGGTTGTCGATGTCCCAGCAGAAACTACAAAAGAGAATCACAGAGTTGAAGGACCAGGTGTCACGGGAACAGAGTCTGCGTGCCAGCCTGGAGGAGTCTCATAATACCCTGCTTACACGTGTGCGTCAGATGGAACAGGCTGTGGAGTCGGAGAGAACTGGGGTTAGTGAGAGGACTTCTGGCAGTCAGATATTGCATTTTAGAAAAGACAACATTTTAAAAAAAAATTATTTATGTAATTTGCTTAGCCAAAAGAAATATCTCAGTTCAATGTAGAACACCAATTTCTTAAATTTAGTGGTACAAATACATAAAAAAATCATTGTTAGAAGTAAAAAAAAATTCTTTGACTTTTGAGTTTTCAATTTATCACAGGTGTTGGTTATCAGGATTAAACATGAGTTATTTCTTTTCAGGTAAGTTCTAACATAAAACCATTTTGTTAAAGCTGTATAAAACCACCAAAGCTTTATCTGTTGACCCTTGCTTGGTGCAATAGACAGACCCTTGCTTTTTCTCACATTTTTCAAACAAAGAGACAATTATATATCGAAACTACAACTCTTAACACTAAAATCATAATTTCTAGAGACCCATTGTATTTAGTCCTGTCACTCAGTTCCTTTTGTCATCTTTATGGACAAACACTGCAAATACAAACATTATCAGCGGTAACCATACACTAGCCAGATTCCGAACAATATTGTCAAGATTGACAACTGCTTTTCTTTAGAGAAGTGATAGTAATGCTAACACAATGTTATTTCCTAGCTTGCTTTCTAAAAGCAAATGTTTAAATCAGATAAAAACATGAAATTATTTTTAAAAATCTTCTCTTTATGATGCCATTAACATCAATAAGGCACCTTCTCACATGGGCAGACACACACACGTATATATATATATATATATATATATATACACTTTGTACTCAGCTGGCATTCTTAATGTTTTCAATGCCAGGTGAAATCGATGTCTGGTGAGTATCACAAAATGAAGGTAGAGACTGAGATGATGAGAGAACAGTTGAAGGATGAATCAAGGAAGAAACAGATTGCAGAGAGTAATTGTAAGATGCTGTGTGATGAGAAAGGTAGGTTGGTCATAGTGGTTTAATTCTTTGTATTTATTCCATTTGGGGGGCCATACTTGATATCTACCATGTTCTCAAAGTAGAAGATCTACTGTGCCACATAAATTTTGTCAAAATTTCCCGTCTTATTTATTGCTTATATTGACATTTTCAAAGAAACTTGGGAGGATAGTGTGTTTTAAGAACATTGCGAACTGCACTTAATGGACATAGTTATTATTTATTGTTTCATGAATTTCAAAGCCTAACCAAGACATATTTATAATAGCATCATTTTAATTTCTTAATAGGTTTCACATGCTGACAACATATTGTTTACACTAACTTTTAAGCTGCACTATTCAAAGAAACAAAAATACAGCATTTTTCATGATTTTCATGTTGGCATCATTGTTGAATAACCATTTTTTAAGGTGCATTTCTGGATAACTATAATATATACATAACCTTTTATATATAATATCAATATAATAATATAACAATTTAACCATATTTTCTTCAGATGGTCTACAGATGCAATATAACAATGCTGTAAGTGACAAACAAATGCTGATCACTGAGTTGACTCGATTACGGGAACAGTATGAAGACCTCATCAAACAAATGGAGCAGACCCAGGAAATCATTGATAAACAACAGGTGTGTACAATTGTGGTTGTTTTTTTTTTACTTTTGATGAAAGATTGTTGATTTCAGAAAATTCATAGATGTGTATTGGCAACTTATAAGCTGGATAAGTGTGTATAAAATGAAAATAATGACACTGTCTTTCCATGGACATATTGAATATATTATTGAACTGTTATGTTACTGTTTCAAGATCTTAATATAATATGCCATACTCAGTTAAAAGTAAGAAATGTTGATTTGAGTATTGTATAGTATGTTAAAAATAAAAGTAAAAATTGCCCTAAGTGGATTTAAACTTTTCCTTGGAATTGGAGAGGAATTGAAATATTTTTTTAAAAACTTGTTTTTCACTCCAGCGACTTGTCTTTTCATACCTATTGTGCTTGTCATACAGCTATGCATTATAAAAACATAAATATTTAACTAAACATATTCTTTTCATAATGAATTAAAACATGACACTGAGCATTTTCTTTCATCATTGTGTTAACATTATACCAGTTTTGCTTAGAATGTTTAATGTATGTTAGACTTCTAGTATACCTTGATGATACTGACCAGTATTGATAAAAATAGTACTTAAGAATATTTTACAGTATGTTATTATGTATATTACCATGACAACCCCACACCTAATCCCTTCCCTAAAAAAAACATATAAACTATTGTTTATGGAATATTTCAGCAGAGAAATAAAATATATAAATTTGTAAGTTATAGATGTGTTAAGCACTGTAGATGGACTAGATCTGTGGTTTCTCTAGAAATTTAAGATACATTGCTAAGTACCATGGGCTGAAAGCATACTAATTTCATTGATTGTAGTTTTGACATTGGCTTGTAAAGCCAAAAGTGAGTCTAAAAGGGAGCTCTTAATATCTTTTAAATGTTTAGTTAATTGTAAAAAATAGTGACAAATAACACCATCTGTATTTTTGTTATTGTTATTTTCTTATTAGAACATAACAATAAAACACTTATTGTGAAACATTATCATTCTACATTTATTTATTAACAATACTAAACAACTACATGCAAGTGCAATCAATGTATATTGCTCGAGAATCTGCAGCAAGTAGTACAGATCACATCAGACAGAGCTGAGTGACCTGGATCAACACTTATTGACCTGGCATGATCAATTAGCTTAGCAGGTTAATTTTTGCATTTTGTTAAATATATCAATGAAAATAGTATAAGTTTAAGCTCTGAAAGGTGAATATTTGTTAATTTAGTTTTGAAAAAAATTGTATGTATAGATACACATTTGTGCACCATTCTAAATGTAGCACTGATGGTGGTTTGAACACTGAATAGTTTCAAATTAATTAGTCAGGACCTAATTGGATCTTAATTGTCAGAAGGTATTGACATAGAGTGTGGATTTGGTATATGGTTTAAATGTGGGAAACTGATTGATGTTTTGATGCAAAATTACATGTACTGCACACATTTTCTTTATTCAGTCTTTTTTTTTCTGTAATTGGAAAATATGAAAAGGTCCTGTGAGAATTCCCAGTGACATTAAAGTTTGAACAGGACAATTGTATTTTAAACTTAAGTAAAAAGATATTTTGTTTAGTCACTATTATAAAGACTGTGTAATATCAGTCAGGTAAAAAAAACTACAATGTAAAATTCTATGTACTAAGGTCAAGGATACATTACCTGTTTAATAATTATGTTTTTACTTAAATGTACTTTAAAATAAATGAAAATTTGTGATTCTGCAAACAAAATGTAGGACAAGTTTCAATCTACAAGTAGAGTTTATGACAAGATTGGAATTGTGAAAGAAGAATACCAGTAAGTAGAATTCATGACAAGTTAGGATTCTGTGAGTAGAATTCATAACAAGTTTGGATTCTGAAGGTAGATTTTATTACAAGTAGTGACTATGTGAGTAGAATTCATGACAAGTTGGGATTCTGTGAGTAGAATTCATGACAAGTTGGGATTCTGCAAGTAGAATTCATGATGAGTTGGGATTCTGCAAGTAGAATTCATGACAAGGTTGGATTCTGCAAGTAGAGATATTACAAGTTTGGACCATACAGGTAGAGTTTATCCGCTTAAAAAAAGAATTTTACATAGTATAGTAGAGTTTTCTCACTACCTACAACTCTGCTTTTATGATGTTGTATTTATTTAGTAAATAGAGGTTTATTTTTGGTTGTAGCATTTAATGTTCTCACAAGGTTTTGTTATATATGTGATAAATGTCTTTTCCTATAATGTATTTGGCTTATTTTGAACAAGTTCTGAGCTGTCTTTGTGTTCTAGCCATTTTAGAAAATGTGGTTGTTGTAGTTATATACTAACTGTTCTACAAATAAAATGTATTTTTAAGTCTTCCTCTTTAAGAGCATTATAATTTGATATCTTGTTGTTTCATGCTTATTATTGTAAATACTTAAATCAAACTGATATTCTTTTATAAAGCCTTATATTATTTCACTTCTTAAAAACACCTAAGCTTTCAATCATTCATTTATAGTTTCTTAAAAAAAACGCCTAAACTTTCAACCGTTTATGTATTGTTCCATAGAAAAACATCCTAAACTTTCAACCATTCATATATTGATTCTTAGAAAAAACATACTAAGCTTTTAGTCATTCACATATTGTTCTATAGAAAAAACATCCTAAGCTTTTAGCCATTCACATATTGTTCTATAGAAAAAACATCCTAAGCTTTTAGCCATTCACATATTGTTCTATAGAAAAAATGCCTAAGCATTCAACCATTCATATATTGTTACTTAGAAAAACCACATGGTGATTAGTTACCATAATTTACATAAAACAGCACATGATTTTGTTTGTTTGTGATGTCTGCTTGGGAGCATTTGACATAGATATGGTTAGAAACTGTCAAAAGAGGAGAAGTTGCATAAAAGTTTGCTAAACCCTCCATTGTTAAAACAGAGCTACATGTAAACTGTCCAGTTTTTTTTAACATTTTTACTTTCACCTTTTAGGTCTAGGAGAGAGCATCCTTCTCCAACCATACATTGCTTTCAAATATGTTTTCCCTTTTCATAGGTTTAAATCCAGTGTCACTTGAAAGGGTCTTTAGTAAACATACTTGGTTTTGTAAAATGAAGGTTTTTTTCTCTTCTAGGAGATATTTTTGACTGACAAACTTAAAGCAGCTGATAAGATGAATGATCTTATGGTAAGGAATTAAAATGCTGATGTTTGGAAGTCACACCACAGCTGCTGCTGCTGTTGTTGATGATGATGATGTGTATAACTTATAACAACTCATAACAAAGATGCTTACAGAAATGTGTACATGTATATGCAGAGTTACAGGACAACAAGTGTGTACTTAATATAGTGTACTTACGTTTTTGACCCAGGCTATTACAGCTGCTGTTGCTGATGATTTGTATAACATATAACGATCTTACACAATGGTGCTTACTGATACATATGTGCATAAATGTAGAAATTAAAGCCACTGGTAAATGCGTATTTTTACTATACAACAACTTATATTCAGGTAAGTGCACAGATAGGAGGTCACATTGTAGAAACAGCTGATGTTATATTGTGTTTTCTGTTTTTTGTAATCAAAAATAGTATATTCTTTCCTATGCCGTCATGTGCCATTTTCCATAAGAGTAATATTTCCTTATTTATAGCTATTAAAATCAGTATGATCTTTTTGATCATAAATTTCTTTCTTAAAATCTTAGCTTATTGATCTGTTTTCATTTTATTATTATTTGACACAATATTTATTTAATAAAGTATATAATGTAATGTATAGGCACTCAAATAAATGTCTGTAATTTAAATATTGATTTACTTATTTATTTAAGAAATCAGATTCCAAGGTGAACAACATCATATAAATGTTATTTTTTTATATATATGTAGAATTTTAAGCATGCATGTTAATTGCTTATAATTATAACATGTATTGAAATTGTGTGACAGCTAAAAAGAACTTAATAAACAGTGCTTCTCAGTTTTATAGCAGGGATCCTTTGGACTAGCTGGAGTTTACTCCTTGCATAGTTCATTAAGATTTTTGTCATAACATACTACAAAATAAATTATCATCAGTTATTTAATAAGTGGATAGGAGTGACTAAATAAGTGCCATTTTTTCTGCCCATTCTAGTATGTGGTCAACAACTGCTAAACTAGCTGGGTAGTGTGGTGTTAATCTCTGTTAGTAATAGTGTAATATTAATAGTAACTAGTAAATAATGTCTAATAGTAATAATTGTATGACACCATGGTTTTCTATATGTGATTTGTTTGATCTAAATAGTAAATAATGTCTAATAGTAATGATTGTATGACACCATGGTTTTCTATATGTAATTTGTTTGATCTAAATTGAATTGCTACACCCAATGCATTGTCATAGCTAAATAATTAAATATTATTTTGCAACTTTCAGCAAACACTTTACATGTTAAGGGTATGATTAAGTTCTTTGTAATGTTGAAAATTTTTGTTATGCTGTGTTTTCTTAATGTTGCTGTATGTTATTATTTAGTCCTCGAACTTAACCTTACTGTTGATATAATTTTGTTTGATGGTTCAGAAAGTTGTATTGAATGTTGTTATTATGTCACAATCTTTATATCACTGTACACAGGTCTTTTTTTTAAGACACATATGATAACAGAAAGCAATCATACTGCACAGTCTTTTTTTATAACTGTTTTGTTAAAATCAACTACTGAACTTTGCTGGAAAACAACAATAAGAATATCAACATGTTGTCTGGTATTTACACTAGTATGTTGTAACCATCTCGGTGTCCTTAAATGCAATGTATGCCGTCTTAAATTACATGTAGTTCCAGTTTTCTATTAATGAGATAATCCTTTTTGTAGGATTCAGGGAGCTTTATGTATTTTGTTTAATATTTGGCATCATTAAAGCAGAGTTTACATATTATCTAATTTTGGTATTGTAGCAAAACTTTCTGGGTTTTTTTTCATTGAATATGATGCTATTCACTAATGTGTATTTCTCCCTTGACAGAGTCGAAACAAGGAGCTTGAGGAAGAGAACAAAAGCCTGACTGAGTTGGTTCGGAACACAGCAGCCGAACATGACAGGGCTGTGTCCCAGTTCAGGGCAGATCTAGAGGTAGGCTTGCATGCTGGTTGAAGAAATAAATATATTTTCTTTCTTTTATTTATGTGAATTATTTTTTTATTTTATTTTTTGGGCCAAACCAACAAAACCAATTAATCTCATCTAAGGAAGATCCCACATAAATAGTTATATAGAAACAATTCCACACCGATTGTCAGGTGAAACACCTAATATCATTTAAGTAACATTTACATTTTTTATCTTTGTAGGTACATACCATACTGTAATTATTGGAAAAACATAAAATATATTAAAAATATTTTAACAGATGATGGCAATACATTGCAATAAATTGCTTTTTTTAAAATAATAAACTATATTTTAAACGTTGCCTACAAATTTGATTGCAGAATATTTAGATATTTTCATATATTGCCACGGCCAATATTTTCTTAATTTCTATGAGTTTTTTAAAGACTGAGCGACAGAGGTCAAGTGACAAAGCTACTGTGGAGGATGAAGCACGACGGTTACAAGAGAGTGTGCGGGATGTTACCCAAGAGAATCAGGAACTGTTGAGGAAGGTGTAAGTGGAATTCTTTCAAAGCTGTTACTATATATGTCTTTAAAATGAAGGCTATTGATACTGGCATTTTTTATACAAATACTTAACTACAATTTTTTTAATTGTTGAAATAGTATTTAAAAAAAGCAAATATGCTTTACATTGCAAAAACAATATGAAATTTAAGTACCTGCATTAGTTGATATATTTGGCTTTTTTTGCATGTTACTTCATTATAGCAGCATCTCGCTTTCTTGGTCCTGTGAAATAAAAATCGATAAACTTATATGATGTTTTGATTATATAATGAGTAAACATTGATATCCCAGCAATTAATAAACAGTTGAATGGACTACTTATTGTCGCTCATTTTAATTCTCTTTTGCATTCACAAGCAAAGTAAAAACAAAACAATATTCTAACCCTTGACTATTCTCTATTTTTCGAAATGAAAGACAAGTATTAGTAATCTCCCTTGTTGGAAGGTATTTTCAAATACTTAATATAACAAATATTCTTACTTTTACCTTTAATTTGCTTATTTTTTAATTATCTTAATCAACAGTTTAAATTTTATGAGCATTTTGTCGTCATAAGTGTTAAAAAAGTCGAAAAAGTTTACCAAAAAATGATTTTCTTCATTAGTAACTATATACCAAATTCATTCCCAAAAGAGAAGTAAGAAGGTGGAATTTAAATAGAATAATATCCCTTTACGAAAAAAAATAAGCAGGAATATACAATGTACATGTTATGCCTTCTGTTTTACATGTAGTAAGAGGTCAGGAATATACAATGTACTTGTTATGCCTTCTGTTTTACATGTAGTAAGAGGTCAGGAATATACAATGTACATGTTATGCCTTCTGTTTTACATGTAGTAAGAGGTCAGAGGATGAGATTGGTAAGTTGCGCACCCGCCTCAGCATCAAAGAGGAGGAGTTTACCAAGACCACAGATGCTCAGGAGAGAGAGTTGGACTCATTGAAGGACACCCTGAAACAGATGACCAAGGACAAGGACAAAATTCTCAAGGACAAGGAATCTCTCTTGGAGGAGGTAGGATTGGTCCAAGATCTCAGTGACTCAATTCTTGGGATGTTTTTTTTTTGTAAGCTCACCTGAGCATATGCTGAGGATGACCTATTGTGATAACTCACCTTCTTGCGGCCACTGATGTTGTGCTATAGGTTGTTTTGCATATCGGAACTTTACTGGGAACATTGTTATCATCATTGTCATATTTATCATAACAAAAGCTAAGATGTCTTGTGCATGTGTTTCTACCCTCATATTTGTGATATTTCTTCCACCTCTCTTTGAGCCTACTAAAATGACACTAGTTATGACTTTGCAATATATTCATACAAAAGCAATTCTGAACCTGTTTATTACATGTTCATACCTACAATATCACAAATTTTTCTTCCTGTCCCTGTCACATAAGTCAGGTTTACTTTTATGCAAAAATCAAATAGTTAATAACAAAAAGCTTGATGTTACTGCATATTTTTTGTGAAAAAAACAACAACAGAAAATAACAAAATGCTTAATGCTACCTACCTTATACCTATCCCCACCAGGTGAACCAGACTGTGGACACAGTGGTTGCTGAGCGTGTCAAGTTACAACAACAGGTACAGCAACAACAACTGGAGTTGGATAGTCACAGTAGGGTCCGACGAAAACTAGAGCATGAGAATGCCCAACTTCTGGAGCGTGTGTCTGGCTTCGAGCATCAACAGGTAGATAAAACTCAGATAAACTCACATTATCTTGACTATTTACTATTTGACTTCATATGGTTTTATTTAGACTAATTTGTATTCAGTTACTTACCTTCTAAATTATCGTTAAGTTGAATGCATAGTTTCACAGTCCTTTTACAGGCTTCAATGAGTTTCATCTCATGGATATATTATGTAGGTTTAAGTTCATCTCATCATTAGTGATGTTTCAGTCTACATTGTACAGTTTTTGTCTGTGTGTATCTCAGTAGTAATTCCAATATAGAATTTTGCAGCTATAAAAATTCAAGTAGATATGCAATTTTGAATTTGTTTCTTTTTTGTTATAAATGCTTTGGAATAAGAATTAAAATCCATGCCTCAGGTATTGTTTTGCAATATTTTCTTTATTCCTGGGTAAATAGCTTAATACACATATGTTCTGGTACTCAAATAATAGTCGATGTATTTTGGTAATATGTATTATGTGGTTATTTTTTATAATCATACAATTTTTCATCCTGGACATGTAGCTGTGTTGTCAATATGATTGCTATTTGCCTGTGTATTGTATAGCAGTAGCTTTTTTACATTATCACCCAATGCCACCCACAGTGTATCATGCACCTATTGCACAAGAATAAAAAAATGCTCCCTAATGTAAAAAACCTATGTGCTATAGTCTTCATGTATATAGATATAGTTATATGTGTTCTGTAAATCTTTCATGCCATTCAATTAAAATCATCATTTTCTTCCTTCTCCTTTTCATGATCAGCATCTTTATCATCATCATCACCACCACCACCACCATTCGTTATATTCACAATCATCGTCACCATCAGCCATCACCATGTTTGTTATAATCACCTATCATAATATCTAAATTATTACATAATACTTTTATTACACAACAGTGCTCATCTCATATATTTTACATTTTAAGCTGGAGGACGAGGTTGGTATTGAAGAAATAATGACAATTTATGTCAAACTCTAACAAATCAAACCATCCATTGTGTGTTTTAAACATGTGTATTATATAGGGCTTCTTCCCAGGTGAATGTAATGCTTCAGCAGGGAGTAAATGAAGAAACAATCTTAGCAGAATATGTTCAAAATAAAAATAAAATAAAAATTCTCAGCTTGATCGATGGGTATAAATCTAAGATAACAGAACTTTTGATATAAATAGTTTAAAAATGCCATTTATATCAAGTGTTCATGTACAACTTTTTTAAAGGACATATTATGCCTCACCATCTTGGTGAGGTATCTGTGATGAAGCCCTATTTATTTTAATTACAATAAACAATAAGATGGTATCTGACCTCAATTTCATGCACTTCTGGGACAGAAGTTTACCAAACTTTAAGATCCAGTCTTGAACATCTTATGGGTTCCATTAAAGCTTAGAATCTGACTCATAAGGCCATTCTAACTGAATCATTTCACAGCTGAGAGTTTGCTCAGGTGTAAATTTTCAACTATTTTTTTGTTTGATTTACTGTGTTTTTAACTTTGTACTTTACTCTGTATGACACCTTGCCAGATTAGCAGTTTATAACAACTAGATATTTTAACATCGTTATGTCAGGAAAAAATATTCTTGAAATCAAAATTTGAGCTTCAAGCAAAGATCTCAGCTAGGAAATGAAACCTGCATAGACAGGTGGGGTCTAATGGTTTAGAATTGACTCAAATTTAAGCTAGGCCTTTTTTAACCATCAGTGCTATAGTGTATTATAGTTTCTGTATCAAAGCATAAAAGTGTTTATTGTATTTCTATTCAGAACAAAATAAATTTAAATAACAACTTGCTATTACATATTTTCTGACATTTCCAGCTTTGTAAAAATCAAGCACACTATCTGGTATAATGCCTGCTCTGCAATCTGCTTTGTATATATTACACAGAAGTAATAAATAAACACAGAAAGTAGAAATTTACATAAATAAAATGTCCAAGGTCAATCCGTCTTATCTTGGTCCTGAGGTTTTAACACATTTAGCTTTAATCATATGTCTCAATTCTTAGACTGCTGAACATATTTAATCATAATTTTGATCAGGATACATCACTTTTTGCATCTTTATCAATATGAATGAGGCACCCATGATGTAGTGGTAGAATAACTGATTTTTAACTTTTCTTCCTGCTTAGCCTCTCGCTGTCAGGGTTTGAGTCTTGTTCATGGTCAAAGAGTGTAGAAAGATCTTTTAGCTGACCTGCGGTACACCTTTTCTACCCATACATTTGTCTTGACCCTTCCTTTTCCAAAATAGCTTAATGCCACTATGATGACCATAATTGGTAACTGCAGTATATTTCAAAAACAAGACAATATGTCTTGATGCCAATGCATGTAGTTGTAGAAATAACTAATTCAGTATGGATTATACATATCATTATAATTTTTCGTTTATGAATAAGCGATTCAAAATCTAAGTTATTTTGCTTACATAAACAACAACATGCACTTGTTACACGATATCAAGACAAAGACTCAGTAGGCAAACAGTGCATTTCCTGATCAGACAACTCCAAGCAGGAGCTGCATGACATGGATCTTCACCCTTGTCTAAATCTGATCATTTTATACCAAGCAGGCCAAGAGTAAACACCTTCAGCATTTTATGAGTTGATTTAAATATCTGGTTTGTTCGATTAAATGTGTTAGAATCTCAGACCAAGGAGACCCATGTCTGGGTCGCTACTCATCATAGTTATTGTCGTGTGTCCTATATGTTATCCTCATTAAATGTGTTCCATGATAGGCTAGTGCATGAACCAAGAGAGACAACTTTAAGTATGTTATACATGTTTATTACTTGCTTTCTTCTTCCATTTGTTTAGCTACTTTAAAAGATAACATTCAAGGCATGTGTTTTTTCATAAATATGATGTTTTAAATCTGGTCATTTTAAGAAAAATGTGTTTATTACTGCATGTGCATATACTGTCATAGTAATAAAAGTCTTTTTTGTATCATATTAAAACTATTTTCAGATTAACAAAAGCTCTTTATAAAACAGGTTGTATAAAGCAAATGAATTAAAATTTTATGTTCAAATATTGATGATTAATGTGTAAAGCAACCTTATCTCTGTTACGGCCATTATGTTGCAGTTACAATCTCTCATGGCATCCATCCTTTTGGTGTGAATGTATGAAAACAATAAAGGAATGATTAAGAAACTATCATTATAACAACCAGTTGCATATTTACTACTTTAGCATAATTGTCATTACTTCACCTAAATAATATAAGAAGAAAGGAACAACATTGTCAAAAGTAACATAACTACCTAAGTATATTATTCTTCTGTATAAATTGCTCTTGTTCATGCACTGTGTCTGCATTTGTTGTCCATATAGATCCTTAAAAAATAGGAATTGTTTTTTTCTCCTAATGTAAAAGTTCTTTAAACTTCCAAACCACTTTATATTATTTTCATATATTTATGACTGTATTCAACATGAAGTAAAAAAGAGGGGAAAAATACAACAGGTGCCCAATTAGTCAAAATATACCTGCGCCACCCCACCACTAAAATATTTTTAGTGACTACATGTATATTGAAACAAAGGGAAGTATGAAGTCTGTTTTATGAAACGTCAGTAAAATTTTTGCTATATAAAGGAATTTAATAGCAAATGAAAATTATCTGCTGTCATTATAATGGTGTTATGCACAATGCTGAGCAGTTGTTGTTGCTCACTTTTAACCCCCAGTAGTATTAGCCTGAGATCCAACAAGGCCCACAATTGTGTCAATGTATCATGTGTAAAGTCAAAGACAACATTTGTACAAATACTGTTACATGACAGGTTTCTATCAACATGACTTCTAATCAAAATGTTTCTAATTATAATTATGGTAGATGATTTTCATGCATTAGAATTAATCGACTGGACAACAACTGTAATCTTGTATATGATTAAGTGGTTTTGAAACTTAGAGAATTTTGAAGGTTTTGCTCTATGGTTAGTTAATTTGTCATTTGTTGAAACTTGTTTAATCTGTGTGTTTGTGTTTAAAATGTATAAATGTTAATGTAATTTTATGTCAATTATATTCAACTTTATACATGGACATTAATCACTGATGACTGCTGAAAGGAAACACACAAGGAAAACTGAGTTATCCCAAAAATGTATATTCCTTTACACTAATGTTACTTACTTCATACGTAGTCTTTATGTTTACTCTCCCATATATTCTGTGAGATTGTGTTAACCTAATTTGCAGTGTAATATTTCACACCTTTCGAGAACTATTTAAGTAAAGGGGTTTCAGGTTTAAGCATTGAAAGACAAATGCTGTTATGTTTTATAAGTATCCATATGCATGCAATATCAAATCATATGTGTTGGTATTATTCAAGCAGTGGATTGTAAGGTGACAATGGATGATAAGGTGATTTTTTAAAAGATCAATCGACCAGACTTGGTTCAGTCAAGGTACACTATGCACAGTCAAGGCAGCACTTTATCTGCTTCAATTGGACACCACCTCCTAATAAAAACTGTAATTCTAAGATATTCCTTTTTTCATTTGTTTACAGTACAGTACAATAAATTCAAAGAATTAATTCGTAATAACCCATCTTGAGCCACACAGTCCATTGTTTAGGTGTTAGATTGGACAGTGGATTATTCACAGATATGGCCGGATATGTCTAAATTGTAGAATGGTTGCAATCTAAAGCTGTTTATCGCAATACTATTAATTGCTAGTCATATAAAATGAGTGTGATAATTGCATTAACACAATAAATACCAAGTATTGTTAGTATTTATCTGTATGACGTATGGAAACAATAAAAAATATATTGTTTAAAATGTTGTTCTTGAAAAATATGGCTTATTCTATTGTAGTTCTGTAATGGACACATTAACCTTTTAAATAGATAAATTATCAATAAATAACTATTAATTTTTTAAATGTTTGATTAGTAAGGTTACATTAATCCAGAAAACAATTTCAGACATATTGAATTAGTACCATCATATAAAAGAATACAAGTATACATTAAATAGTCCTACTCTTCTTATCAAATATTGACCAGACTTTGACAAATTATGTAGATCCAGACCAGTCAGTTTGCATTAAAACCTTTATGATCAGCTTTACTTGTTGATATTAAAAGAGGACCAATCTTATCAATAACTAATTTAACAGTTAATAAAAATTAATTAGGTTTATTAACATATATATCAGAATATATACCATGGTTAATGTAACACTTTTGAATTTTTGATGCTGAAAAGCTTGTTCATGGTAATAATCATCAGTTCCACCCTAGCAAGTGTTTTGGGTCCTACCCCACCATTAGAAACTGAAATAGAAACTATGATCTTTGCTGCCAGAATGACTTCAGATACAAAATCTTTAGTTCTTAAGATGAGTTACTGTCTTATAATATTTTGCATGCTATTGCACAATATTTATATATTCAAGATGATACATGCTAGTGCATATTATATACTTCCATTCCAGATACTTGTAGTCAGTCAACTTTAAGTACACAAGGAAAGCATGATTTAGCTTTAGAAATCATTATTTTCCTTGTCACCTGTATGAGTAATTAATAAAAAGATGAATGTTATAAAACTGGCTTTAAATTATAAGTAATGTTGCTGAAATGAAAGTATGATTAAACTAATCTGTAAATATTATACAAAAAATAAAAAAGTACCACACATCACCTCACTATCTTTGATGTTGTTAAAATGAAGTTTATTAAGTATTAAGACCTCAGATTTTCAGTTATTGTTTTAATTTTATTGGCATTTATAAGAATAAAGTAGGGACCAGTGACAGACTTGCAACTCCTCTGAGTCCTGAGCTTTGCACCTCCTGGGTCCAAGTCCTGGTTAGGGTAACAAACTTATTCTTGTGAGGAATTCTTCTAGCTGACCTGCAGTGCACTTGTTGTTCTACCCAGTCATTGACTTATGGTATTCAGCCACCAATAATTGTTAAAAGTTGCTATGATGTTATTAGGTAAAACTGCTATTTATTAAATAAACAAAACAAGTAAGTTAAATGAAGTATATAACAGAACAATTTTATCATTCCCCAGCAAGCTCAACGGCATATAGAAAACACATTGAAAGAGATGATGGAGCAGAAGAATCGTCTGGCATATGAGAATGGTCGCCTGCAGACTCAGGTTGAGCAGACGAGCCAGGAGTTGGAGGCATTGAGGAAGGCAGACACTGAGGTTACCAAGTACAGACAGCTAGCTGAGACACTAGCATCCAAATATAGTCAGGTAGGTCATTGTCAGGAATTGCAACAATGTCCTGGACCCATGTAAATAACACAACTATTATTATTGTTATGGATTGCTTATCACATTCAATAAACCCCAGACCTCTGGGTTACTCTTTCTATTACTTAATAAACCCCAGACCTCTGGGCTTCTCTTTCTCTTACTTGTTAAACCTCAGATCTCCGGGTTAATCTCATTACATAGCTTCTTAGAATTTAAATGAAAGTCATGTGTGCTATTCAATAAGATAATAAAAATATTAATAGCTTGTATCTGTTTGCTAGTTTGGTTTGTACCCCATGTTACTGCCCTTATAAATTTTCCATAATGTAAAATAGTCTTAAAGGAATGCTAATACATGTAGTGCTATCTTTACTTTATATACTTACCACATATGTGACAATATTTCATTTAAAAGAGACTTTTGATAGATTTGACTTTGGCTGAAGTTATTCCAAAGAATTATTTCAATTTTTTATGGCTTTGTATCACTGTTTTGTGTTTGAGTTAGATAAAATCCCAAATACTGTACTCTATCTTTACTTGTCATTTGGCATATTGCTTTGACCATTATTGTGTGGATGCAATGTAACCAGAAACAAGCATATTGCTGTATAATATTGTAGAGTTATTGTCATTGCTGCATGGCTCCACCAGTGGCTTATTTTTGTAACTAACTGTTCATTAGTTATTTCAAACAATCCTCAGATATTTCAAACATTAATCAGTTATTCCAACCATGACAGTTATCTTGACTTGTCTTTGTTACTTGTGTCCCAGTGTGAGACAGAGATCAGTGAGCTTAAGGTGACCATCCAGAGACAAGAGGCTCAGTTACGCCAGTCCCAGCAGACATTGAGCTCCCAGAAGACAGACCTCAGTAGCGTCAGTACAGCAAGAGAGGATCTGATAAAGGAAAACCAGAAACTGCTCACAAAGCTACAGACAGCAGAGGACAGGGAGAAGAGGAAGGTGAGACATAATGTGATACAAATTGAGCTGAAGTCTAAGGTTGATGCCGTACTTTATCTTTTATTGCATAATGACCATGTGTATGGGTTTACTTTTTCATTGGTAAAATTCATTTGAGTATTTTCTTGCTTATTTGTTTGGTTCATTATTCCTCTAAGGTGAAGGCCCTTCAGAAGAATAATGAGGATGCTAAGACAGTCAACAAGGAGATTGCCTCCACCCTAGAGTCAGTGATGGCCTCCCACTCCCAGCTACAGACAGTGGTCGAGGGTTTGCAGATAGAGTTGGGCAAGAAAGACACTGTCATCAGTCGACTAAAAAATGACAAGTAAATAGACCACTGTTATGATTTTCTTGTTGTAACAGTTGTGAGTTTAAATACTGTCTTACACAACTATCGAGTTTTCCTTGTAGTAGCACTTATTAATATACAACACATTTCTTTGTTATATTAAATGGATAAATGATTAAGATGGCAACCATTTTTTAAAACTCATCAATAAACCTAAATATTGCTTGGCTGATAAGTTTTTTCATTCACTTTATTTGAAGAAAAGCTTACCACAGACCTTAATTGCATTGCTATGAGAAAGTCTTGCTGCTGATCTACTTGTACTAGTTTCTGTCGTTTAACCTAGTTGTTTTGAGTCATCCTTTATCTTAACCACTGGTCATTAAAAATTACTATAAATGACCATACATGTAGTTCAGTCAGCGTGAGGTTTGCCTCAAGACACACAAATAATCTTGTATACTGTAATAAATAATTTTTAGTTATAACAACATTGTTACATAAAGTAGTGTATTGTCATCTCAACATGTGCTTCCTGTGTAGGAATCGGGAGCAGCAGGAGTGGAAGGTGGAGATGAAGCGATTTGAGGAACGAATGGAAACATTGAGGGAAGAACTGAGGCAAGAGAGAGACAAGTCCTCCAAGAAAACTACAAAAGACATTGCTGATGTAGGTCAACAAATGACACAACATTGATTCATAACCAAAAATAAAGAATACAGAATGGTTTGAATTGGCACTCAATATTTCCATATTTCCCAACCAAATCCAATACTTATGATGCTCATGTATTTTGATAGTGAGTTAATAAATCAAGCACAAGATATACCTGCATTCTCTTTAATCTGCAGTTAGCCAAAGTGTGGTTTGGTCTTTCATGTACAGATTTGTTTCAGCTGGCTGTTTTGTATTGTTACTTTTACCTGGATTTTCTTAAAAGATAGAGGGAGTTCATCAAAATGACAAAATGTTTTAAACAAGCATTTTTTTAACAAGCTGATATGCTCAGCCATCTACTTGATCAAACCACAGAATAATTCAACAGTGTAATTCTCCATCAAACTCATGGTGTATTGTATTGATTGTAGATCAAGAAGCAGAATGACAACCTGTCAACGCGGAACATGGAGTTGATGAAAACCAATACTGAGGTCCGTCAGAAGTGTCGGGACCTTGAACAGCAAATACAGGAGCTCAAAGACAAGGTGGCTGACCAGAAGCGCAAGATAGAGTATTACCATAGAGCCAAGAAAGACATAGATGAAAATATGTTGAAGATGAAGGTAAGACAGCATTAGATGAAGATTTATTAATATGAAAGCCGCCCCAATCAAAAGACATGTTGAAGCGTAGATGAGTAATTGTGAGTTCATTTGTAAATGACTGATGATAAAAGAAGACAATGATGTTGTGTAGATGTGTTATTGTAATATATTTTTGTAAAGGACACCATTTGCTCAACTTCTTAAGTATTTGCACCCATAAAAGAATATATATGTAAGTGATTAGGAAGTGAAGAAGTATAAACTGGTTGAAGAGTTATGTTTAGTGGCTTGGTAAGCTCAGATAGTAGAAGGTTAGTAAACAACCTAGAACTCACTGTTGTTACTGCAGATGCTTTACACATGGTTGTAGGGTGCCTGTGAATTACAGGTAGGGAGATAGAAAAGTGATAACAATTTTAAAACATAAGTATGTTGTCAGTTGATAGTAAGATTGGTCAAAGAGAGTTTTCATTTTAATACTGAAGATTGTGCATTTAAACCCAAACTGACTGCACATTTTTCATTAAAAACAGACAGCATTCTAACTTTCTAACAAGGGAATGCTTAGTGATTGTAAACCATAATAGGTTTAATATGAAAGATAACGTAGTGTCTAGATACAGTGTTATTTATTTATTTATTTCCAGGAGATGAAGTCTGACATAGAGGAACTTGAAAATCTGAGGGACACATATATTGCCAAGAATCATGAACAGGTAGATTTTTTCAAACTTAATTTTCAGTGCAAAAAATCACCAAAAAAAGCTCATCAATTTTGTTCAGCATTTCAGAATTACTTCTTGAAATAAGTGTCACTGCAGGTCTGTCAAAGTATGTATATTTTCATCTTTTGATTAGTTTCTGTTTTTTCCTATTTTTTTTTATACAAATAAAGTAGTAAAAAGAATGATATTCGTTTTTGGTATGAAAATTTCAAATACTAGAAAAAAATATGATTACGAGCATTGTATAAAAAGACTTTAAAATTTACTAATTAAATTGTTTAATTTTGACATGCTAGGATGAACATTGCTTCTATAGCCATATCCTACAGTTGTCAATAACCTGTGCAAAATCTTAATTATTTTCCAACAACTATCTGTGACATACCAAACTTATTAATACAAGCTCCATAAAAAGTGCAGCTTATGATCATACAGATCTAAGCAGGTTATGTCATATTTGGATCAATGCTATTTGCTTATTTTGATTAATCTGTGCTTTTGCAGGTTAACAGTTAAATGTTATCAAGGTATCATATGCATGTTTTCCTTTCAGTCTGCATATGCTTACCTTTCTGCTAGCCTTTGTCCATGACTTCTGTTAAATGTTACATCCTAACATTGCACTGTTCACTACAGGCTGAGATGATCTCCACATTCATGGCCCAGATCAACTCACTACAGACAGAGCTACGACAGCTGGCCCAAGCCCAGTCTCAAACACAGGACCTGGTCAGCCAAAAGGAACGGTCACTACAGAAGGAGCGTAAACTACGAGAGGACATACGCCGCAAGTATAAGGTGAGTTGAGGCAGAAATGTCATCATACAAGAAAGAATTCCATGCATGTTATGCACTACTGGTAATAACAAATAGATATGTCTTAAGTAAAAGATACTATTCAACAGAAAATGCGTAAAGTTACCCAAGACGTAAAATAATTCACTGGGCAGTGATACAAAAGGTGCATTTCAAAGAGGCAATAATTATACTGACATTTCACAGTTCTATTTTTTCCCCAGGATTCCAAGAAGAAAGAGGATGAGATAGAGCGTATGAAGTCTGCCGCTGAACAGAGGTTGGATGAAGTTAGGGAGGAGTCAATGGAGGTATGCATAATGCCAATTTTTATCTGTATTTATTTTTCTGGAAATGGTGTTCATTATTGCTTACTCTACTGTAATAGTATGGGCAGCTGTCTATTTTGTTTAATTCCCACCAACAATCTTTCACTTACCTGGCCCTGGTGTTCACGTGAAGCAAATTTAGTTATGCCTTTATTGTGATAGCGTACCTCGAACACCAGACGTGATACAACATTCAGTCACATTATCTTGACACCTAGCTGACAAATCACCTGACATTATAGAACATTCCATCTGATATCTTGTCACCTGACATTATAGAACACCCAGTCACATTGTCTTGACACCTGACATGATACAACTTCTAGTCTCATTATCTTGACACCTGGCTGACGAGCCACCTGACATGATACAACTTCCAGTCACATAATCTTGACACTTGACGTGATACAACATCCAGTCTCATTACCTTGACACCTGGCTGACGAGTCACCTGGCACGATACAGCATCCAGTCACATTATTTTGACACATGGCTGACGAGTCATGTTTGAACCCATGGCCTCCAATAACTAGAGCTGACCCTCTATAGTTTGCACTATTTTGTCCAGTTGCTTTGGAACTACCATGATGAATAAAAAGCAGAAGCAAAGGAGCAAAACTACTGTCTATTTTAGGTCTTTTTAAGAGAAAAATGTTGACCTGTTGCCATTGTCCACTTTCTTGCATTGGTGGCCAATAGTTTACTGTTTTGTTACAGGCTATTTCTTTGAATAATAAAAAAATCTTTAAAAATCTTCATTCTTCAGTCTTGAAATTCTGGTTCACCCTCAAAATCAGAACCCATTTCAAAAGGACAAGTAACCTTAAAGTCATTCTGGCAGAGTTTTACTCCCATTTCAGCTTAAACATTTCTGTATTGGTTAAGGTTTTTGTTAAGGTACATTTCTCAAAAACTGTCAAAACATATTAACTACAAGCTTGAAATACGTGTTCACTGTCAAAACATATTAACTACAAGCTTGAAATACGTGTTCACTGCAAAACATATTAACTACAAGCTTGAAATACATGTTCACTGTCAAAACATATTAACTACAAGCTTGAAATACATGTTCACTGTCAAAACATATTAACTACAAGCTTGAAATACATGTTCATTGTCAAAACATATTAACTACAAGCTTGAAATACATGTTCACTGTCAAAACATATTAACTACAAGCTTGAAATACATGTTCACTGTCAAAACATATTAACTACAAGCTTGAAATACATGTTCATTGTCAAAACATATTAACTACAAGCTTGAAATACATGTTCACTGTCAAAAAGTAGAACCCATTTCAAGAGGGTCAGTAACCCTCTTGTTTTTTGACATGGCAATGCCCCTGTTTTGACTAAAGATATTCTGTGTTGGATTGGCTTCTTATTAATGTCTGTGTATTAAAACAATTTCAATAAGACAAGGTAAATTTATTTTAGCACAGTTTTGCCCATTTTTTGTTATTATCTCTACCTATCATGCTTTGTGTAGTGTGGAGTGTCAATAATTTGCTTTTGAACTCACTAGAGGCTACATCCAATCATCACTAAACTTGGTGGGTGGTGCCCTTGGCCTAGTGGTAGAGTCGTTGATTTGTACATGTAACACCTCTGACAGCTTAGCCTCCCATTGCATGTTATTGAGTTCAGTTCATCGAAGGAGTTAATGTGGGAAGGTCTTCCAGCTGACCTGCGGTGTGCTGGGGGTTCTACCCAGACATCTGTCTTCCACCACCAAAATAGCTGGACGTCGTAATAATGATAATAATTGGTTGCTGCGATGTATTTCAAACACAAAACTAAACTTGGTCAGAATGTTTGTCTGTATTGGATGAGTTCATAACTGGGCCATGTGGGGTCAAAAATAGGTTGCTAGGTCAGAATGTAGAAAAACCTTGTGAACATGCTATAGGCCACATTTATGGCTAAATCATTTGCTAAAATTGACCAAAATGTTTGCATGCATAAAATCTTTGTTGCATTTATAACTGGGCCACATGGGGTCAGAAAATAGGTAACAAGGTCACAAAAGAAAATGCCATGATCACCCATATATAACTTTTTATTACTTGATGCCAGATATGAATCTATTTATAGCCCATGGCCTCGGGTGAGCAATTAGAGGCCATCATGTCCCTCTCTTTTTTTTTTCTTTTTCTTAAGGTTAGTAACAGCTAGCATTATACATTACAGCATGTAGAAAAGTTAAGTTTGCTGTCTATTGACAGCTTTTGATAAGATGTAAGTATGTGGTATCTAGGATTTTGAAATCTGAAGTTAAAGTTCGACCTATTTGCACAGGAAAAGGTCATAAAAATTATATACCATTGATGATTTTTGTTTTGTGTTGTATTCATTTATGTACAAGTTTAACCGAAACAATATAAGACATTTACCACTTAATGGACATGCTTTTATAAGAGCTATTTCTATCTATGGCCCATATTTTTACTTGCCAACTTAACTGATGCCCCCTCACTTCACTCACTTTATTAGTCCTTCATGGGGATTGAACATACTTTGTTAGTCTTCCAGCAGATCTGTGCCCAAAGTCCTTCTACCCAGAGCTTTTAAGGGGGATTTGTTTTCAACAATATGAACGGGAGGTCTTTAAAATAATATGTCTCAGAAATGTTTTCCAAGAGCATAACATTATCTCTTTGTTTTTCCAGATCTCCAGCCACCTACAAAGTGCCCATGAATGGTTTAAAGACAAGTTTGACAATCTACAGAAGGAACTTCTCACATCCAGGTAAAGTGTTGAATCGGAATTCTGTTTCAGGGCACAAAAACCGACCATTATACTATATAGATGCCAAGATAAATATGAAGACATTGAAATAAAAATAGTAGAATGTTGTCTCCCTTTTCACCATGCATTTTATGTTTATATGAGTGTTGTATTTACTGTTCTATCATGGCAGGAAACTGCAGGAGAGACTGGAGACTGAAAACCAGGACCAACGACAGAAGCTGGATGGTGAGCGACAAAAGGCACAGGCTGCAGCTGAGAAGGCTCGCGAGATGATCAGGGTATGGGCTGTTGTTGAACTTAGGTCAGATGTGTTGATGTTGAGAAAATGACTATATTGTGTGACTGTGATATATAATTGACTCAATGAAGTCAAGTGTTTGGATGTATGGTTAGTTTTGAAAACAAATTACGTGTATTTAATCGTAAATGACTTCCAAGAACTCACATAATGTTGGCCCTATTCAATGTTTCTCATTTTTTGTGAAGGGGTCTTCCAACTGAACTGCTGTGCATTGATCCCTTTTTATCATATATTCTTCACCTTAAAAGCCATACATTGCTATATTGACAATATTTATGTTGATTTGCCATAAGACAAGTATTCAGGCAATCCTGACATGGTGACTGTGTGGACCAGGAGACTAATTGTCATTATTATCATCTTCATAATCATCATCTTTGTTAATATTATCATCAGATTAAAATGTGACATAATCTTTGTTATAATAGCCCTATTTCTCAATCTGCAGGCAAGTCGTCAGACAATCTCACGTCTCAGTGACTACGCTGATCTTGCAGACAAAGAGACGAAGGACCAGCTGACAGTGCTGTACTCACAGCTTAAGTCGGAGAAGGACCACTCTAAACACCAGCAGCAGCAACATCAGCGATACAGGGACGCCAGCACCAGGCACCTTGAGCAGCTGCTTCAAGAAACTGATAACTCTTATAGCTGGTGACTTAGACATACTCTGTTGTTGCATTGTACTCTTAACTCACAAAGCACCACTGCTTCAGCGATAGGAACATAGTTGCTGATACAGACCAGCTAGCTCCTGTTAGGGGCTGACAAACTTTACTAATTGCTGCCAAACCTTGTTGTTACTAAATAACTAAAAATATAGTAAAGGATTTTAGCAATTGTGTACATATTTTAAGTGAAACCAATAAAGTCAAGGAATATATGATATAATAAAAGGTTAGTGTCGTTAATAATGAAACTGCTGCAGTCAACTTGTACAGCTAATTATAACAGGATTTATGCTGTTGCATTTAACTTCAGGTAGTTTGATATTGCATATTTGTATAGACTTATACCGGTAACTGTTCAAAATCAAAATGCATTTCAAATTGGTTTGCGATTTATACTTTTACAACTTTCTGCTATTTTATTTTGTGAAGATAAATGTTTAACAGCATATTTCAGTGAGAGATCGGTATTATAATGTTGATAAATTGTATTTTACATTTAGACAAGGTTAAGTGAATATTTCATTAATTATATCACATTGCTTTAGAATACATGGTGGTATATATACATATAGAGTTAATTTAATTAGATTTAGCTATAGTAAAATACCACCATTTATTCTCGTGTTAATTTTGCCTATGTGTTGTGTCAAGTTAGCTCACCAGAATGTTAGATAAATGCAATGATAAATGTCCGTGAAGCTATTTGTTAAAACAAAGAAATTGTTCGGCTTTGGCTTCTAATGGCAGCAGAGATTCAGAAATAACCTATAAAACATATTCAAACCATATAGAGGTGAGCCTTGATTTGGAAGCATGGAATTATGGAGCCTGTTTTATGTTTGGTCCTAAACCATATATTATACAAATCACTTATTACATTCCACAAACTGCCATTGTTGTGTGTGCACTTCTTGTGCTGCATTTATTGTCTGTGATAAACTTTTTCACATTGTTTGCCTTGTTTGTATTCATGTTTATATGATCCAAAGTTTAAATAGTTTTATTGTGTGTATGTTATTAGATGCATGTATGACTCATCCCGTAAAAAAACTAAAATCATTAAGTACATTTGCCTGATTAAAAGTAAACACCTAAAAGAACATCATCAACTCTTAGTGGCATTTTGCCTGCTTTTGGTGAACCTGAAGCCTGCTTGGTTTGCAGTAATATAGTGGGTGTATCTATGCTGATTTATTCTCAAAATTATTGTATTGATAGTATTACTTAGTTAGTTTTTAGGAAATTATATTTTTATTTGTATCATTGCACTAACATACAGAAACAAATATTGTTTTTTGTATCATTTTACCATAATCTTTAAATTGGTTGTGCGCATATGTGATATTTTATTAATCTTAAAACTCACATGCATCATTTGTATGAATCATGCATTCAGAAATAAAGAATTTACATGAATGAGGATTTGTTTTTATTAGTTAAATACATTTTTGCTATTAAAGAAAATTGCATTTGGTGAATGTAATTTATTGTGTTTTCAGTTAAAACTGTACATTTACAATTCTATAAAATGTTTATAAACATAAAACCTCCAACAGTTTGCATTCATATAACCAACTTGATGAGCACGTTTTAAGTATTTAAGTTAATAGGGTTAAGTTAACAGTGTGAACATTTAAGCACGACCCCATTTTTATGTACATGCATAAATATTTGTTATATAAAGGAAACCTTTTTAAATGACAGGATATAAATTTTATTAGACCTTATAAAGATATATCATATAATTAGTTATATTATGAATCTATATCCGTGGGGAACCTTACCTTTATAATTGAATTTGATTTTTTTCAACAAGAATTGCTTCCTATAGATGAACAGGTGACATACTATGTCTTTAAATAAAGACAAGTTACAAAAATCATTAAATCACTTAAGGTAAATGAAGATGAATGCATCTGCTCACAAAATCACTTTTTTGTAAACTTAGTACTACATACATTATATCCACTTTATATAAAGAGGTGTGTTTTTCACAAAGTAGAATTCATTAACATACAAATTTTGAGTAACAGGATTGTGGTCATAGGGACTTAACTTATATATCCTCATATCTATATTGCAATCTCTTGACTTGTTAAAGATATTTAGCTGCAATGATGAACCTGTAGTCTCCCATAGACTATTATATGTTAGATTATTAAGTCACTCATTAGAAGTAGAAAAAATTAGTAAGGAAATAGTCAAATAGATTTTAAGTTTATGGTATTTACCACAATATATCCCGGTTTCGAGTTCAAATGCATACGTAACGGTCACAGCGGTAAACATATAAGCACTTCAAACCAGCATGTGGTTTAAGCGTTTTCCAAAGTTGCACGGTGAGCCAATGTTACCGTGGCTGGTGTACAATTAGGTGACCATTGGAGAGCGTCGGCCATGATCAGTAGTCCATGGATGACGTGTCCTAATTTGTCTTGTCTGTCTGGTTGGAGCAGCATCATTTATGGTTTAAGAGATCAAAACGGAAGAGACATTCTTTGCATGTGTGTAGTACCTGCCGGAGATGTGGTGCTCTTTCCTGCAAGTGTGCCGGTCTTCTGCTGCACGCATCAGCTTCTCTTCCCTTGACTTGAGCTACTTAGTCAGGGTGCCCCTGTTCCTCGATAGGTCTGCTGCGAGGACTTCCAAAGACCCTGTATCCATGTCTAATGGTTTCATGTCTCTGTTCACCACGTCTTTGTAGCGCAGCTTTGAGCACCCAGTGCTTTGCTTCCCGGATGACAGCTCTCCATACAAGATGTCCTTTGAGATTCTGCCATCTTCAATGCCAAGCCAGCGCAGCCGGTGTTATCTGAGAATGGTGTACTTGCTGGGAAGGTCTGCCAAAGACAGGACTTCAGGATTAGTCACTTTGTCCTGTCAGGAAATGCCAAGTATGCGACGCAGACATTGTAGGTGAACGGTGTTGAGTCTTCTCTCTTGTCTATCATATGTGGCCCATGATTCAGCACATCAGGGCGCTGATGACGCAAGCACTTTACACTGTCATCTTTGCTGCAGTTGTCAGTTTGGGGTTTGTTCTCACTCGAGTTATCAGGCGAGCAAAAATAGATGTTGCCATACCAATCCTCTTTTCGAGCTTATCATCCAGGGATAGGTTATTAGTGATAGTGACTCCTAGGCAGATAAACAGGTGGACAACCTCGAACTGGTAGTCGTCTGTTGTAATGGGTGCAAGTCAATCCGGCCACAAACAAATCCGGCCACAAGTTAATCCGGCCACAAAATAAGTCAATCCGGCAACAAAAAAGTCAATCCGGCCTCACTGCCCTGGGAAAGCGGTCAAACTGGCCACATTTTAGATATATCCTCATAATGAACAAATATTTATGCTTTGATTTTGTGTTTTATTTAAATCTTTTCGTATATATTATCATCATTAAATATGTTAATAAGTATAAATATTTGTATAACGTCGTTTTAATTTCATCTTGTATTTTATGCTGTTTTTGTTTGTCTAATAAATGATTAATTGTATCATAATAAAAAGACTGAATATTGTTTTTTGCAATGTTTTTATTTCATTTCCATTGTAAACTGTCGGCATATTTTGTGCGTGTTTTAATTTTGATATGGCCTTTAAAGATATCTATATGATTGCGCACGCGTAATTACTTAATTACTAGTGTGTTTCTATGATGTCGTTTGGTGCAGTAATTATGGTTTTAACGCCTCTAATCAAACCCCTGCCAACTTATTCTTCGTAATTGCCAAACTTGCATCAGTAATTAAAATTGCTAATGTGTTAATCAGATGAAGATGTAGCAGTTTGTTTAACCAAACAATAGTACAAAGAACGAAGAATTAAAAAGTTTAGCAGTTTGTATTTAAAAGGGGTATATAAGTATTAACGGACGAAAAATGGTACAACAAATCACCATGAGCGAGGCGTGCGTACACTGTTTACAGCTAGTTGTGGAGACTGATGAAGCTGTCTCCTGTGATCGTTGTGAGGGATGGCAACACAGGGCGTGTGACACAGGTAAATACTTTAAAGCCTGATATAAAGCAATTTTCAATATTAATAAATAGAGAGACGAACGTATGCAATGCCACTCGATTACCGACATCTGCAGTGAGTAGGTGTTCAAATTAATGGAGATTAAGAATGTAAAAAGTAAATATATGTGTGTTTAAAACTTCTCCTATGTATAAATCTTATTAATATTTTATAGAGAGAGAGAAAGAGAGAGAGAGTGATAATTTTAAACCATAGTATTACTTAATAAGTCTTATTGCATGCAATTTGGTTACATATCACAGGGATAACCCGACAGCATTATAGAAGAGCTGTTCGGACGGGTGCAGACATACAGTTCACGTGTGGTGCCTGTAGTGGATTACCTCAGGATGTAAGTTGTAACTAGTTCATGTAAATGAAATACGTAATTTGGATAAAGATGATTTAATAAGCTATGCTCAACAAAAAGACAGCGTCAACTTAAATTTTAAATTTAGTTTTTTAACTTTTAATAACCTTAACAATATTTAACTATCCATGAAAATGTATAATCACAAAAAGGTTTTTACTAATATGAACTTCAATTTCAGAATGGAGAGTTACTGTCTGATGCGGAAGATGTGTTGTCGTCCACCAGGATGGACGCTGAACAGTCAGTAGTCCTGGACATACCCTACAACGAGCCTGTACAAGTGAATGAAAGGTAATTGGTTATTTCTGTGTTGAATTGCTAAAGTTATGCACGTAAATGCGTTAAAATGTTTAAATGAGTGGTTATATTATCTTTTGGTATTTACTGGTCTATCGTGGAAGTTCCTGTAACAGATGTTCCAATAGAGGACAGGCCACTTACCTTTGAACTTATTGCGAAGGGATCACAGCAGGGTCGGGACATACTGGTTGATTCACATGGGTACTCGTATGTTATCAAGGTAAATTAAATTTTAAATAAAATATATATGAAAAAGTCCTATGACATAGTACTATATCCAACATTCCAGTGTTTAGAAAAATAAGTTGTATTATTTCGATAAGAAAAAAAAAAACACAAAAAAAACTTTCTTTTTTCTTTATTCAAAATTCAAAACATGGAGATGTTCTGTGAGGCATGAAAGCAATAACATGCAATGCGGGGGATTTCGATAAGAAAAAAAAAAACAACAAAAAAAACTTTCTTTTCTTATTTATTCAAAATTGTTTATGTATTTACTTTCTTTAGCAAAGACGACCACGCTCCACGACATGGAGATGCTCTGTGAGGTCGAAAGCCCTAACATGCAATGCGGGGGTTACAGAGAAGGATGGAAAGTTTTATCCTAACTCTAAAGAACACGTCCATGCGCCAGCAATAGACAAAAAGAGGAGAGCCACTGTTACCGTGAAGGTACAACATATTTTTTGTTTTAGTATTTTACATTAATACTATCTTTAAGATGAAAATCCCACACGTAACTAAGCTACTGCCCTTTTATTCAAAATATGTATATATTACGTGCTTTGTTTCAGGCTAAAGAGTTAGCAGCGATATTTTTTGTTTTAGTATTTTACATTAATACTATCTTTAAGATGAAAATCCCACACGTAACTAAGCTACTGCCCTTTTATTCAAAATATGTGTATATTACGTGCTTTGTTTCAGGCTAAAGAGTTAGCAGCGAATGATCACCGCCGACCAGCTACAGTCCTTATCGAGGAGGCAACAACGGCTGTTGAGGAAGTGCCTGTTTTCCGTAAAGACTACGTGGCATGTGTTGTGAACCGTTTCAGACAGGACCAGCGGCCAAAGGAACCAAAAGATATAACATTTGTGGTGAGTGTAAAGATGTCTTGTTTAAGATTATAAAGGTAGACTTATAAACAAGGTGAAGCTCAAACATTTACACATACAATTATGTTAAATTGTAATTGTTGTTTTAATTTCGTTTGCTGCAGGATGTTTATATTTATTGCAGCTTGATGAACGCTCCGTGCCAGAAGGTTTCTACAGGACGGAGGTAGAAGTGGGCGAGAAGCGACATTTGGTGTTCGCCACTAACGCGCAACTGGAGATACTCGGCCAGGCCCGTAGATGGTACATCGACGGAACGTTCGAGGTAAGGATTTCTACAGTTTACATGTCTCGATTGTCTGTAAAGTATAACTAATAAAATGGTTTCAACCTGTTTAGATGTTGATGATTTAATATTTAAGGACGACAGGGGGACACAGGCCTTTCTACGGATGCTGTTCTGTCTGCCTTTCCTGCCTGCGGAGCATATAAAGGGCACAGTGCAGGCGCTGGAGGACCTGAACACCGCTGACAACGTCCAGCCAGTGTTCCAGTATATCAACAGGACCTGGATCAACTCCAGTATGTGGCCCGTGGAGGCATGGTCTGTGTACGGGCAGTCAGTCCGCACCAACAACGACGTACGATGAAGTGGCGGTTGACTCCTAAATGAGATGACCAATCAGCAAGTCTCACTTAAGTGAAAAGAAGTGAAAAGAGAACTGCTCACTTGTTACTTCCACCATTTTAAACTGTTAATAATATGATATTTTAATTATTATTTTTGAATAAATGTTCCTTATGCATATGTGTATGTGTATCCTGGCGCAAAAGTTTGTTTTTCTTCAAGCTGATGGTCAAGCCAAAATCTCTGCAGGCTTTGGCGAAGCGGTTCATCAGCGACTGCATCATACAACCAGACAAAACGAGAGTGTATTTTCGCCCCAAAGCATCATACAACCAGACAAAACGAGAATGTATCTTCGGCCCAAAGAATCAAACAACCAGACAAAACGAGAATGTATTTTCGGTCCAAAGCATCATACAACCAGACAAAACGAGAGTGTATCTTCGGCCCGAAGCATCATACAACCAGACAAAACGAGAGTGTATCTTCGGTCCAAAGCATCATACAACCAGACAAAACGAGAATGTATCTTCGGCCCAAAGCATCATACAACCAGACAAAACGAGTGTATCTTCGGCCCAAAGCATCATACAACCAGACAAAACGAGAGTGTATCTTCGGCCCAAAGCATCATACAACCAGACAAAACGAGAATGTATCTTCGGCCCAAAGAATCAAACAACCAGACAAAACGAGAGTGTATCTTCGGCCCAAAGCATCATACAACCAGACAAAACGAGAGTGTATCTTCGGCCCAAAGCATCATACAACCAGACAAAACGAGAGTGTATTTTCAGCCCAAAGCATCATACAACCAGACAAAAGGAGAGTGTTTTTTTCGGCCCAAAGCATCATACAACCAGACAAAACGAGAGTGTATATTCGGCCCAAAGCATCATACAACCGGATAAAACGAGAGTGTATTTTCGGCCCAAAGCATCATACAACCAGACAAAACGAAAGTGTATCTTCGGCCCAAAGCATCATACAACCAGACAAAACGAGAGTGTATTTTCGGCCCAAAGCATCAAACAACCAGACAAAACAAGAGTGTATTTTCGGCCCAAAGCATCATACAACCAGACAAAACGAGAGTGTATTTTCGGCCCAAAGCATCATAAATCCAGACAAAACGAGAGTGTATTTTCGGCCCAAGTATTTGAACATATTTCACCTTTTAATTTATATAATGTGTTACGTGTTCTATTATCCATCTAACCCGTCGGGGAAAACTTCGGATGCCAATGTTGTTATGTTTACTGTAAGCTGTTAAGGTCTGAACCATTATTATCAATTTTGTTGTTATAACACCGCAATGTACGTGTATGCTACAAAAGCTTGGTTTTGTTGGGTCTTAAATAGTAACATTAAATTTTATTTTTAAAGTTGTTCGAAATGGTCATTTTCGTATACGTTTCACAACAAACAACAAGTACTTTTAACGTGTTATCATACCTTACTATATTTTAAAATACCGTAATGCATACACGTAATTAGACAATGGGTTTGATTAATAATGTATTAACTTTTGTAAAAAAAACCCACACAATATAACGACGTTATGTTACTAAAAATAGCAACCTCCTGCTATATGTCTGGAGGAAGACCTCAGACAAATGTCTGATGCGGACCAGCACCGAACCTCAACTGGAACACTTACTCGCATATTAGTTTTCACCCCGGTCTGGTCTCGAACCCGCGTAGTAAACAAGGCTGTGGTAATAATATATACTATCAGTGCAAGATGTAAATCGTTGTCTTAATCTGTTAAGGTGGCATGCGTTGAATCATTAAAATATTCGATGTGTTTTAGATTTCTGATTTTAGAATTTAGTGTTGTTGCTGTTTTTAGTAACTATAGACTGAATATGCATGCGAAAAATAGTTGTGGTTTACAAGTGAAAACAGGCCAAGGTTCCCAGAAGGCCTGGTAAAACACAATTAAGAAAACAAAGAAATAACAAACGATTACAAAGTAAGTAACTGTGTATTTATTTCCCGCATGTCCATCTGATCATCTTGGCGTGTTAGACTTTTTTTAATTATCGAAATCTGTGTTGTAGCACAACTGGGTCCAGGGTAATGTAGTTAACATTTGAACAGCCTTATGCACCATCTGATAAATCAGACTTTACATTTGAATCGAAATCTATTTATATAAGATGATGCATTAGAACAGCCACAGACTCAAGCTTGAAGTTTTATAATACTGCACCCTGCATTCATTTATAACTAACTGAAGAGTTGCTAGCTAAACACGCAAATCTACCTGTTTTCTTGTGTAAAATACGTTGTAAAGTGATGGCAAGCAAAACCCTATACTTTCTGTTATATATATAAATATTGTAGTATGTCATAACTTTACAATCTTGAACTACTGCCCATATTTTAAGCAGTAAAAGTAACGATGCTGATGCAAGAAAAGCATAAGCGTTCATGATAATGATGATTAAGATAGCTACAGTACTTTGATGGTTGCACAGAAGCTAGTAAGTGTTACTGCTAGAAAAGAACATGGTAGCCTACTGATATGATCTAGTTTAATAAGATGTTTGAGTACTTAAGGTGTCTCTGTTTTCGTTTACAACAGCGCCATTTCTCGATGCCCGTATGGAAAACACCGACTGCCGATGTGACCTCTTCAGGAAAAGACCTTTGAGCGCTTGTCTAAACCTCTGACCACTGACACAGTACAAGAAGAAGTTAGCACATCTGTTGACATAAAGCAGATAGAACGTTATTGCATACACCATATGCCTAACATCCTGGTTGACAAACGACACATTTTGAGTTATTGCGTTTAAAATGGCGAACGGAAGTGTACAACAGACGATAGTGACAGAGTCTGAAATAAGCATCATAGTGAGCTGTCTTGTTCTTGCGTTTGTTCTACGATGGTAGTTGGTACTTTCCATCAGGGTGCTATCGCCATGGCGTCTGTGTGAACGCTGAACACTTCTTACGATGACAACGTTACTGAAAACTATTGCAAGAAAACACACAATCAAAAATACGTTGTGAATAGCAGGTTCGATATTGTTTGCATAATTTGCAAAGCTTGCATCAGTTTTGTCAAGCTCACACAAATATGACGTCATAGTGATGGGGACCATCTGGGACTTAACCATTACCGGTCCGTCTTTAAGGATAATGACGAAAATCATTATACACGTGACGTATTTTGCTTTCTTTGTAGTGCAAAACATTGCAGCTTTCAGCGGAAAGTGAATTGCAAGGGCTCTCTCACACGTCATTGCGGCAGTCAACAGAACGCCTATGTCGCTTGTTGCCATGCCAAGAAAATGAATCACCATGCAAATGGCATCTCTGTGTTCACCCCGATAGATCACATGAGGAAAATTCACGTGCAGCCAGTGTACTGGGAGGGCGATTAGTAAGCTGACGTTGTCAAATACAGCGTTGAACGTCATGTACAATGAAGTCGAAACGTTGGAGAAATATGACGTCATCATGACGCGGATTACAAGGGAATTGCAGATTCCGCCGACCACGGCAAGAACTATAGGCATGTAGAAATCGACGTTTCTTGAAACAAGGCTTAGGGCTTCTACAGAATGTGTTAAATTTATGAATGGAATCTCTTCCGTAGGTAATACCGTATGTACTTCCGAGCTGTTGACGGTTGATTCCATCGAAGAATTATTCCTTGTAAAGGGGTCCATAGTTTCCATAGAATGTCCGACTACAAGTCGGTTTAAATCTGAGCCTATGCTTTAAACATTATTAGTCACATGTACACTACGGGGTTGAATATAAAAATAGTTGTACGTTAATTACTACCTATACACAAACACTTATCTGATGGCCCTTTTGCGTTCCTACTTTTGATCGTATAAAAAACGTTATGTGGTAACAAGAAACTGTAAGATGTCCTTGTACTGACAATGTAATTAATCACCTCACAAATTTATTTAAAAACAAATATTTCCCAAACAGCATTTCTGCATTTTTAATAACCATTTTTTCTCCTCTCTTGGGCTTACAACAGTCGAAAGTTGAATATATATGTGTGTAAATAGCAGATTACTTTATACTTGTGTGTAGCCTTGACAATTAGCTAATTATATAAAATACACATCCCACAAATATCCACAAATAAGTCTTACGAAAAAAAACACAAAAAACAACAAGCCACAAATGTTACAGTGCACTCATTTAAATATGAAGTCATCCAGCCACAGCTTATTTATTTTAGGCCATTTTTTAAGCCGCACTACGTATTCTTCTTCTCTAATCCACCGCAAAACATTTAGGAAACATCTACATAACTGCGTTGCCTTTTTATATTCTACGCACTGTAATCGGAACTAAGTTTATTGCTTTATGAACAGACTAAATTTTCATATTCCGCCAACATACGTAAGGCAATCGCAGATATTTCACCCATTTGTTCGCACAAAATGCATCGAAGCAACTATTTTGATGACGAGAGAGTATTGCAACACACTATCTCTCATTAAAACCCCGCATGCATCACCGGAAATTAATTCCATGAACTAATTGCAGAGATAATATGTCCTAAGGACAGTGCTGTTGAGGTGCAAGTTTACACACCTGCCTGGTGAGATATTAATCAATCAGGGATCAGTGAAAACCTAACACCGGATACTGAATAATAAATTCGCACATGTCGGGTTAGCACTTCTCATTATCATTGGTAGTCGGAAATAATCATAATCGTAGGCTCATGATTTAGACTATTTATGAGAATCAAAAAAATTGCTTGGTTCTAAATATTTGACCTATGTTAAGTCAGCTGGTATGAATCTTTTAGAAGGCTAAGGTCTCAAAGCTTATATTCTCGGGCCAATCTCAGAGCACGACTCACTTTCTCAACACAGAATGGTGTCTTATTTGTGCTTTCCTACGCTGCTTCTTTACTTTTACAAAATGACCAACATTCCTGTCGCACCAAGCAAGCACCTTGTCTAAGCCCCGACCTGTCCTTCCCTCGCACGGAAACACCCGCCAGTAGCGATACTTCATGTAGCATTTCACCCGGAGAAGTTCATTGAGTTCCCTGTCCACTTGCCTGCCGGGATCACACAAGTCAACCTTGTTGGCCACAATCGCCACCGGACATTTCCTCAAGGCTTTCTCAGCTAGCATGATTTCCAGGCGTTGGAGAGCTTGCTTTAGTCTGGTAAATATGTCCGAGGAAATAAACTATCAGCAAAAAATGCAAAATATATATTGTCATACACGTATTTGAATTAAATAGTTATTATTGTATAGTAAATTTGTGTAACACATGCTTGGAATTTGTCAGTGTGTATCTGGTTAAATTTTAGCGACATAGCCTTGGAAGTTAATCTATGTTAGGTTATGAAATGGGTTAGTAGAGTTGCATTGCAAGTCAGCTGGACAACCTCCAGACATTTTTTTAGCGACCTGGACACGAGCCATGTCGAGTCGACTAGAATAGCCACTCCGGAACAGGTAGCCCTCGGGTTTATTGATAAACACCAAGGACTATTACCGTATTCACAAATGAATCAAAATTTAACCCTTCTTGAAAGGTTAAACTTATCATTATCATAAACAGATCAAAATGGAACTTATTTGTTTAACTTGAAAGGTTAAGCTTATTATCATAAACATATAAAAATGGAACTTATTTGTTTAAAAAAGGAATGTTTTAAAAAAAAGAATGTAACAAAACAACCCACCCCTTCTCGCCCGCCCCGAGGTCAATAAAGAAGACAACAGCCGCCACTGTGGCCATCAAAAATAGACAGTCTTGTCGCTCGTTGACTGCCCCGCCAATCTCATACACGTCATACCTGTAATCAAAAGACGTAAGGACAACACGACTATTAGTAGCAGAGCTGCTCTGTGGCGTAATTACTCTGTTCAATCGATAATCCTACGCATTTTTTTTTATTGTGCGCAATGTAAATTAGTAAATTATTTTGGGGACTAAAATATTTTTTATGAAAAACATCACTTTGTTAAAGAAACATTTTTATGGAATATTCTTCTTCCGAGAAGTCGCAATTCTGTAAATGTAATTGTGCCGGAAACAACCGTAATTTCGTCCTGAATCACCAGAAGACTGCTATTTCTCTTGTGCTCATTATGTAGAAGATATGCTAGTATGGAAGTCCACAGTCACAATTCTCTGCTAACACATTTTCTTAACATGTTACATGATAATCGAATGCCTTTATCGGATTTTAAATACATCGACCAAACAGATTTTGGCAAAATCAAGCTATTATTGGTGTAGATCTTAAATACATCGCACCACACAGATTTCGGCAAAATCAAGCTATTATTGGTGTAGATCTTAAATACATCGCACCACACAGATTTTGGCAAAATCAAGCTATTATTGGTGTAGATCTTAAATACATCGCACCACACAGATTTTGGCAAAATCAAGCTATTATTAGTGTAGATCTTAAATACATCGCACCACACAGATTTTGGCAAGCTATTATTAGTGTAGATCTTAAATACATCGCGCCACACAGATTTGGCAAAATCAAGCTATTATTGGTGTTAATCTTAAAGTCATCGCACCACACAGATTTTGGCAAAATCAAGCTATTTTGGGTGTAGATCTTAAATACATCGCACCACACAGATTTTGGCAAAATCAAGCTATTATTGGTGTAGATCTTAAATACATCGCACCACACAGATTTTGGCAAAATCAAGCTATTATTGGTGCAGATCTTAAATACATCGCACCACACAGATTTTGGCGAAATCAAGCTATTATTAGTGTATATCTTAAATACATCGCACCACACAGATTTTGGCAAAATCAAGCTGTTATTAGTGTAGATCTTAAATACATCGCTCCACACAGATTTGGCAAAATCAAGCTATTATTAGTGTAGATTTTAAATACATCGCACCACACAGATTTGGCAAAATCAAGCTTTTATTGGTGCAGATCTTAAATACATCGCACCACACAGATTTTGGCGAAATCAAGCTATTATTAGTGTAGATCTTAAATACATCGCACCACACAGATTTTGGCAAAATCAAGCTGTTATTAGTGTAGATCTTAAATACATCGCTCCACACAGATTTGGCAAAATCAAGCTATTATTAGTGTAGATTTTAAATACATCGCACCACACAGATTTGGCAAAATCAAGCTATTATTAGTGTAGATTTTAAATACATCGCACCACACAGATTTTGGCAAACTCGATCTATTATTAGTATAGATCTTAAATACATCGCACCACACAGACTTTGGCGAAATCAAGCTTTTATTAGTGTAGATCTTAAATACATCGCACCACACAGATTTTGGCAAAATCAAGCTATTATTAGTGTAGATCTTAAATACATCGCACCACACAGATTTGGCAAAATCAAGCTATTATTAGTGTAGATCTTAAATACATCGCACCACACAGATTTTGGCAAAATCAAGCTATTATTGGTGTAGATGTTAAATACATCGCACCACACAGATTTTAGCAAAATCAGGCTATTATTGGTGTAGATCTTAAATACATCGCACCACACAGATTTTAGCAAAATCAAGCTATTATTGTGTAGAACGACCACAAGACAATGGCAAAGGACCGTCGCCTCACCGCAGGCCAGTTGAAAAAAATCCTCACGCGAAAGGTCTTATCTCGACCGGGATTCGAATCATGTGAATCCTTGTTTCATATATACACATATACAACTAATGTGAATGGCTCTACGACAGGTGGAATGAGTAGTACAAATGCTACAACTGCGTAGGGTGTCGTCTAAGGTGTACACTATAGACTATTTCCAGTGACGGCAGCACTAACATTCTTCAATCGAGGAAAGTACCGAAATGCTTGAAAGATTGCTGCTGCTAGGACGTGTAACATTATATAAGGCAAACTGTATACACTCTATATATTTTCTTACTCGTGCTTGCCGCATACTAATCTCTCCACGTTGTACCCGTGTGTTGGAACTGTAGTTGCGGGAGTTCGATTCTTCAGGAAGAACAGTGCAGATGTTTTTCCGGACTGTCTCGGTCCCAGGAACAGGATACGACCGGATCTATCTACCGGCCGACAGCAGGGCAAAACCCCACCCATGACAGTTGCTAACGTCTACAGGTCAACCACGAGCATCGGGCCCCGCAATATTGATATAATTTGGACACGTCCATGTAAAAGGGGTGGAACCATTTATCACAGACAATAAATCCGGCTAGCAAATAGTGTTTTTATCAATATGTTAGTATTGTTATTATTATGATTATTATTTGTATAATCATTTAAAATAGTATTATTAATATTATTATTAAAAATAATAATACAGCCAAAATAGTTTTTAAAAAACTGGTGTAGTCGGACTCGTCCATTCCCCCCAAAATAACACAATAAATATGCAATAGACTCATGCGAAACCATTAGACTACAGATGAAAATCTTTTTCATGCGTGAAAAATTTTCATGCTTCTGCTTTACCCATCCTAGCCTAAAGACTGGCCTAAAGGTCACAGCTCAGAGGTCATGGCTGACCTATAGTCATTGTTGATGGACTATATTAAGCTAAATAAAGTTTTAGCACACCAGTGTTGTATCAAATCATTCACGCACTACCAAAGCGTAGCCATTGAACTTTTGATTAGACTTTCAAGAGCTTCGAGTCGCATGTTTTTTTTTTACATTTACATATTTAGAGTTAACTACATTTAATCATTTTCTTTAAATACACACATTTTCTTTCTATAAACTACCGATCGCCAGCATATTTAAGACAACATAATATCAACTTTTCGTAAATTTAATTATTCCTTTGGAACATTCATTTAACAAGGTTATATTGATCAAATATGTACTCCTTTTGCACTAACGTTTTAGTTATCCTGATAAATGACGATCAACCAGATCACATACATCCAGACGCGTTCTGATTATAATCATTATAATAATCGACACCCAACTTCGATTACTCCTCTTTTGGAAATTCAAATCCATATAGTGAAAATAAAACACAACAGACACACTATTGTTAGTTTTTATACTGAGTAATTCTTTAGACACTGATAAAGCTTTCACTAAACAATACAAAACGGTACCAGATTGGATTACAAACAACCACCCGTGTGGCCATTGTTTTATCACGGTGTATAAACATAAGGTAGCCTTTCACAGTACGCGGTCTCTCTAAGTAGGGGTGGGCCAATATATACTTTTTTTTTAAATCATTATAAATAGTATTTTTTCTATTGCCAATAGGTCCATACTAATCAAATATGGTAAGACCAGGGATTCAAATTAAGTATTTCGGTTGGAACAGTCCATTTTTTCAAAATGGCCGCCAAAATAGGATAAAAAATGACATATGTCTTTATAATTATTAAATTCTTCCAATAAAGTGTAGATTTATATGCATTTATTGACTTTACAAATACAAAGGGCATATTAAAACATATTTTAGCTCTTTTTGTTTAGTTCATATGTGTAATTTAAGCAGAATATCCACCAAAATACTAGAAAATCGTCTTTTTTTTACTAAAAACACATTCTGTCATCAACTTTTATCAATTATATCCATATAACACTATCTAAAACATTATCTGACTGAATTTTGTTATATTTAACAGTGTCAGAATTATAGAGGTTTACACAAAGCATTCAATAGTAGTGCATCAACATCCTTGTAAACACTGTCTTCTGGTCCTTTGGCATTTTTAATTGAATTTCTTAATTCATTATCTGAAAATGTCAACATTATGAATCTACCATCTGTTGTTTTGATTCGCCTCATTTGCCTTATGTCAGGAGCAATTGTTGCGCGTATGTATTTTACTTCCTCTAGGAGTTGTTTCTCATTCAGTTTATCAAGTAATCCCAGTGAATTCGAGGTAGCTGGTCCCGAATGTGATTTACAAGCCTCCAACAGTTTCACTGTTTTCTCCATTTTCCTTTTCTTTAAATCTTCCCTTTTGAGAACTGACAGTTTTTGCTGCTTTTACTGTTCCAATAAAGTCTGCTTCTAGCTTCTTTACTCGTTTGACAGCTTCAGAACTCCTCGCCCATTTCCAACGACCTCTACGCTCATCATCAGGCTGATCACAGAAAGATGAGTCAAGAAGTAACCCATTTGTAACTACTACGTTCTTCTTTGAAAATGTCGAGACTGAAGCTGAACCCCCGCTGACTTTGATTCTCTTGTCCAGTTTTGCAAATTCAGATTCACAACCGAGATATGTCAGTGGTGCTTTCTGTAACCTTTCCTCAAACTCTGGGTCTACTTCCTCTGTGTTGAAATATTCCATTTCAGATAGCTGACTTGAACTTGGAGAGCAGAATACCTTCTCACCAGATGTTATCTTGATCAGATTTTGGATATCTATGTGTTGCTCGGTATTCCTAAACACTTTATCACATGCGTGGTCCACGCCTAATATCAAACGAGCGCAAAATTTGGTGGCTTTCTCTTCACTTACGCCAAGATTCTGTAGCAACATGTTACAATCACCGGCACGATCTGACATCCAAAAATCTATATGTTCCTTTAAATCATCAACAGTTGTGTCAGCCAGTAAAGCCAGACAGTTGAGTTTAAACTCATAAGCTTTAGCCCCGTCTTTTCCAGAGTGGCCTATGTTTTCAGTGTAGCCAGTTGTCAAGGTTTTCCGCATCTTGGAGGGCCCAGGTATTGTGATATGATCTGCTTTAACGTCATATAGCTTGTGTCCAGCAGCCTTGGTGGTATCATCCAAACCAACAGTAACTACAGATTGAACTTTATTCAAAATATGATCTGCTACCAGTTCCAAATTCAAGAAGGAAGCATCCTCTAGGTACCTTGATATTGATCCTCTCTTGGAAACACATAAGTCAAATCACCTGATTGTCGACGTTGCCTTTTCTTCATTGTTTCATCATGCCTTTCATCATTTTTATCCTCTTCACTACTTTCACTGCTCTCTGCATTCTCAGATTCATTATCACATGTAAGATCGTGGGCAACCCATTTCTGTTTGAAAATAATGTTTCCTAAACATCTGTTGTTTTCATGATAATCCATATGCTATCAAAAATATTCCTTTATTTTATTCATTTTAAGAACATTTTGACGGCCATTTTGAATTTTGTTTGGTTCAAAATGGCTATATTTAACCAATTGGCACATATCTAGTGCATTTATATATTATAGGTGTAAGAAGAAGCAGAATGTATACAAGAAACCACATAAATATAAATGATTTTTACGAAATACCAGCAAATTTAATATAAATTATGATTTTTGTCGGCCATTTTGATAAAAATGGACTGTTCCAACCGAAATAAAAAAAAATTGTTGAAGTTTTGGCCGAATTTATTCTAAATACACTAAATGGCAATAGAAAAAATACTATCTAGAAAAAAAATCAGATTGGCCCACCCCTACTCTAAGTGAACATAGATTTTACATGCCACACACAATAGCTTTTACTCAAATGAATGCACGTGCATTAACGAAAAATGCACGCTGAGCACTATCGTATCCGCTTTGTTTTCGAAATTAATTTTTTATTCACACGATTTTAAACGAAACTGACGCTGCAAAAGCTCAAAAACAAAACTTTTTCACGATTACCAAAGACCTACACTGCCAAAAGGAAATGTAACATGTAATAAACATCCATGATGTTATATTTGTATGTTTTTTCTGACACATGTTTACGTTTTATAAGTTGCTAAATGTCCTTTCCGAAAACAACAACCTACATTCCATTAACCTGATGGTTTAGCATGAAAGGTTACTTAGATCCAGTTTAAACCTTGTTTTAAAAGTTAACTTTTTATTACCAATTTTTGTAATCTAATTTTATTTACAATGTAAAGGATTACATATTGTATCATTATTATATGAACAATTTCAAGAGTGAACTGGTTTGGCCTTGTATGACAACACTCAATCGCGCTAAGTACACTGAAGGTTGTGCAGTTTCGATTGGAACGATTTTAGGAAAACATTACAAAATATTTGTACACATGGAAAATCAAAATATATGACACATTTTGTTAATTGACATGCATTAATTTGGCATAAAACCCCGTGTTTCTATTTGGCTGACCTTAATATAGCCACAGATTGTCACTATGTGTATGAAGAGACAGCAATATGCTAGTTAATTTATATCACATATGGTTTAACACTACAAATTCATGCTGTGAATGTTTGAAAACTAAGAATACTTTGTTTCATAAATTCATGCAACCTGTCGGCGTATATACATAGACTGAGTTATGGCTGCCATTTCCCAGAGCTTCTTGCTGAAACCTATATCATTTTAAGCCAATCAAATCACTTTAAATGCAGACTTTATATCAATATCGCTTCGACCTGGGGGCAGAAAAAGTGATATTGATATTGGCACCGTTTTAAAGCAGGCCGTTATGTTAATGAACCTGACAGGTGCTTTTTTACATAGAACTAATAGCGTATAGTTATTTAATAAGCATTGTTAACGTTGCAAAAGTCTTATGAGTTAACTCAGTGGAAATGAATACAGGTGCAATAATTGTCAAGGCTTGCTTTATTTTGCATTTTGTCTCGTTACAGTTTTGGGCCTTTTCAAATTTTAATACGTGCTGAAGTACTCATTGGATTTCATCATATTTTTTTTATTCTTTACATCTCTTTCCTATGTCGATTTTAAATATCTATGTGAATGAACCGAATCCTTTGTTGTAAAGTGTATTTTCAAAGCGATCTTCAATAGCACACACCTTTATTGGCTGAAGCGCAGCTTCCTGGATGCGTTTGAAATTGGTCACTGAGCAGTTTGATGTGTCTTGTTAAATATGCACGTAGTGATCCTATGGGATAAGAGCAAAATTGAAATATGATGTTATTGTATTCCCAATCCTTTAAATATAAGCAACTTTATTTTTAAAGTTTTACTTAACAAATATATATATATATATTTTTTTTTAAATAAAGACACACAATGCAACCGACGGCCTGTTCTTGTTGTTTTGTTGTTGTTCTTGTTGTTGATGACAACGACGATGACGACGACGACGACGACAACGACGACGACGATGATGATGATGATGATGAAGATGATGATGATGATGATGATGATGATAATGATGGTGATGATGGTGACGGTAAATAATAATGATGATGGTGATGAATTATTTTTAGAACGAACCTTTAACAAAGGAAATACTTGCCAGACTTTTCATTAATGTCTCTCATTCCCTAGCAGTCCTTAGACAATAACACTTGTTTTTCATAATCTATTTTAAGATGTCATATGCAATACGTCTTCAACCTTTTTAAAGTTCTTCTTCAGCTTAGTTTGCTTATACCCATACAAACGCATTTACAAACCTTAAAATATAAACGTCTGTACATTGTACGCACAAATACATCTTTTAATAATAATAAAGTACCCAAGCTCAGAGATAGTTTTACAAATAAGTTCAAACGCATCAAAATAATGGATTGATGATGCTGGTACCAAGTCTTATGGTAATTTCTAGAGTGAGTTTGACAACATTCAAGCATTTCAGCTTCTATCCACTGTTAGGCTTAAACTCACCATTGCAAGATACAAAGGCCACCAAAACAGTCAGCTTCTGCTACATTTAGAAATGCGCATGAAATTATTTCTGATGGCGTTTGGCTTTTGACACAGACATTAGCTTATTGTTAATGCCTATTGCGCTGAAAAAGCTACCTCTGGGGATGAACAAATGCATCTTTAATTACAACTATTGCCCAGGGTTGGTAGACTTTTTTCGGCTTGCTCGCTTTGGTCATGTTCAAACGTTTACATCTGTTGTGCATACACCTATATGGATTGTCTATGTATGAAGGTTTTCTACCACACCGTCCAAGAGTCATACATTAATTTACCATTTTACTCACCCAAGAAACCCTTTACAATACCGGGCCTGTGCATTCTCGATATTTTCAGAAAACGTTGTACTCCATACCGATGTGCTCTTGATATTTTCAGAAAACGATAAACTCCATACCGATTTGGTCTCGATATGTTTAAGAAACGACCGATATACTCCATACCGATGTGCTCTCGATATTTTCAGAAAACGATATACTCCATACCGATGTGCTCTCGATATTTTCAGAAAACGATTCACTCCATTTTGATGTCATCTCGATATTTGCAGAAAACGATATACTCCATAACGATGTGCTCTCGATATTTTCAGAAAACGATATACTCCATACCGATGTGCTCTCGATATTTTAAGAAAACGGTTTACTCCATACTCATACTCCGTACAGCATTAAAAGCCTTACGATGGAAATAAACAATCTGAAGTTTTTACATAAATTAAGTTTACCAAATGTATATTGAAGATACTTTATAGCAATAATTGCTTTTTTATGTTGTGCTGCGAGATATTTTTAGACAGTATAGGAGTAAAACACAACAATATATTTATTCAGTGAGGTTAATAGGATGACGACGATTCGTAAGGTTTTCTGTTAGTTAATTTCTATGAGTAATTTGTTTGCAAAAAACAGCAATACTGTTAAGTTTTGTAATTCTAAAGACGTATCGGCTCTATGTGTTATATCGTCCGCAAAAAGTATGCATACAATATTATTCATATGTTTGTTTCAAAATTGACCCTATGATTATGAGGATAACTCGAGTACGTATAGATTAAACAGTATTGTACTGGTTACGTCCCATTGCCCCATCCATTGGTAACAATTGAATTGAATCTGATGTTGTTTTTAACCTCAAACCATTTATTAAGTCCACCGTGAAGAACAAAAAGAAAATCTCTATATGAAACACGAATTAAAATTAGTCTTCTGCACTTTGGCGATTTTGTCTTTTCTTTTCGGCTATGAGGACCGATATAAATAAACGATCGGGACATACCGTTTATCCAAATTTGTTTGCACAGTTGACATCGTATCGATGCAGTTAAATTCATCATATTGTAATATCTACATATCTTACACCTGAAGTAGTGTAATGATTAAGATGTGTACATTATCTACCGTTGTTATGCTTTCTAAAATAGGATTATTTACTCCCCTCGTTCTTGAACCGGTTTTGATTTGCACAGTCATGTTTTTTTTACACCCACACGAAACATTTTGGGCAAGCGCTATCCCCTAATATATCAATATTAGTCATATGTCTGATCCTTATTTTCTCTAGAACTTTCAAAGTTATCAGCATAATTGTCTGACTTTACATTAAATATGAAATGGAGGGATTATGTCGGAATATAGTTAAGGAATTGTGCGTGTGCATGTACAATTTGCATACGTTTCTCATACAAGACAACAAAGCATTGATGCAAAGCATTAAAGGCGCCATTGAGCTAATATTGATATCATTAAAGTCTAACATTGAAGTCCTTGTTAATTTCATATACTGGAGAAACTCTAGGTAAAAAAGTATTTTAGATTTAAGTCAGCTAATCGGTTATTTAAACTACGTTTGAAATAACGTACAGCCACGTTTTTATGTTCATGCATATATACGATAAACAACCTCAGTCGTGCAATTAACCTGCCACAGGATTATCACCGAATTCCCCCTTCTTTATAACGCAAGTCAAGAATGTCAGAATACAATTTATATGTATAAGTTGATTAAATCTTAAAAGACAATTGTTCCATATTAAAAAAATGCCATTAGTTGCAGTTGTTCAGCCATTGTACTTATCTACACCATTAAAATCGGAGCTAAGCATATTTTAAATTTGTCGCCCGTCAATAAACATATTCATAACTTCTCCTTGTGTGTTCTAGTGTAGGCTTTTTTACATCATTCTTTCTTTCATCTCACGTTCCTTTGTTTTACGCGGAATACAAACAATATTTATTTTGCCCCTTTGGTCTATTTGGTAAATTTTGCCACAATGGGACACTTAACAGACTTGCAACTTCCCGATCTATGCACCATCTCTGTTGCAACTTATGCACCATCTAGGTTACTACTTCACGATATATTTACCATAACGTACTGTTGCTACTTCCCGATCTATGCTCCATCTCTGTTACTACTTCATCTCTGTTGCTACTTACTGATTTATGCACCATCTCTGTTACTACTTCATCTCTGTTGCTACTTACTGATTTATGCACCATCTCTGTTGCTACTTACTGATTTATGCACCATCTCTGTTGCTTCTTCCCGATCTGTGCACAATCTCTATTGCTACGTCATGCGCAAGTGCATAACTTTCGTTTCTGTCACATTTCATCTATCATTTAGCTATATCGACTTTTATCTTTTAGCTTTCTAGTTTGTCCAATTTGATTGTATTTCAGACAGTTAAGTCGATATTGTCCATTTAAAAACTCGTTAACATTTTTAGAGTTTTTACAGTGTAAGCCAAATTACTAATGTTCTTGTTATAAAAGCGTGTATTGGTCCAAATGCATTTCTTAGAAACAAATCATTACCTCAAAGATATTTCAGGTGTTTGTGGTGGTTCCGTACACGTTTAGTCATGGGTCAGTAGTGCTTGAGATGAGATAACACATCAACACAACTCCGTTTTTATTGTTTGTTGTGTTTTGACGGATTATTCCACATTTACACCGTCGGGATTCAAACAACATTTGAGGACCACAGTTAGTCTCAAAACAACACGAACTCTTTAAGTGCTTTCGCACCCTATCAATCTTTGGGATGGGATGGGATTTGCCGGCATTTTTATCGATACTTTGCAACGACATTTATATCATTAAAGCACAGGGGCACTTATGAGGTGCCCAGGGACTGAACCCGACCGGTCCCTTATACTGACACCGACGAGTCAGGCGTAATGCTGTCCCCTTAGCCCCGAGCTTTAGGAATAAGTCTTTGTTTAAGGGTAAGCTTATTTATTTCTTTACTTTAAAACCATTATTTTTCTTCTAAGTGATTGAGTAATTTTAAGTCTGTTTGTCTAATGCACAATCTACACCAAACATGGGCATTCCATTTGTAACTCGCTTATGTAATGTTGTATGAATACAAATAATGTAGTCTATATACCACGCTCCTGCATATAAGGGGCAGAATAATGTTACTAACAAGTAAATTTATTTGTAGACTAGTGGATCCTACCTTGGCGGCTACATATTTCTTTGTTGTTTTATTATTTCCGTTTGCAAATCGGAGCCTATAAGTTGTCCTCGCCCGTCAGACAATGTTTGTTCTACAGTAGATTGACTGGTTGTGATCCTGCTGTTGCTTGACAATCAATTTCCTGTGCAACCATTGAATGCTTTGATGGACGCAGCGAACTTAAAGGCCATGAGGCGTAACCGACGATAAAGCCTTTGTTCATGTGTACTTTTAATGATACTGTACAAGAACCAGGAATCTCACTTACGTACAATATGGCTCTCAGAATCTCCCGACTAACTGACATCTCATGTCAACAACCATTCTACTAGATATCGTTTTGTTTCGCATTTAATATATTTTTGTTACATCGCACCGACATAATTATTCACTTGTTTCCAGAAACATTGATAAGACAACCGCGTATGTGTCTGCTGCAACATTCACTTATAGAAAGTATGTCTGAACATGCAAAAGAATGCGCTTACAGCCGCCATGCCTTGGTCTATTCTTTTTCATAGAGGCAAGATGGATACGTAGACGTATAGAAAGTATATTGATTTTACTTCGTTATTAAGGTTAATGTTTAAGAATGCGCCTGTTGTGTCTCATAGTAACTACACAAATGTTATTTATAAGTTAGTATTTTTTAGGGGAACTCAATCTATCGATCCGATAGTCAACTCACTAAAAGCAGAAACTGATAACAACTATTAACCATTAGTTTTGTAGGGGACAACTACACAAATGTTATTTATAAGTTAGTATTATTAAGAAGAACTCAATTTATTGATCCGATAGTCAACTCACGAAAAGCAGGAAATGATAGCTATTACGCATTAATCTTGTAGGATTTTGTCAGAATCTGACATTTAAGTCTCGATAATTGTGTTCAGAAATTCTAAATGGTAAATATCATGCTACGACATTTGGACTAAAGGATTTGTACGCTGAAATCCGCACCAGTATTAATTGAGGCTTTAGAAAACTGAAAAGGTATATTCTGACAAAAATGACTTGACGTCATTGTTTTTTAATGTCAAATTTGACAGTGCAAGGCAGGTATATATCCTCAAAGGAAAAGTCAAACATGTCATGGCAAAGGCGTTGATAAAAGCTGTTTATGCTGTAAATAAATAACAAATCTCAAACTTAAATTTATGTCATCGAAAGATCAGATTTTGGCAGTATAGCAAACCAGGTTTGTTTAGCAGAAATCACCATTGGGTCTTAAATAGGTCAATATGTTAAAAGGTCTGGTAAAGTCTTTCCAGACCTACAATGTTCAAAATGTGTTACATAAAATGTGAACTATTGTTAGTTTGACTATTTGTAGGAAGACAATATACTGTACGTTTTCTTAAAAGATATTGTATCCATTCAGTTTTGTTCGGATAAACATCGTCTAAATTAAAAGCAAACCCATACTTAAAGTCAAGTTTCATTTTCAAATACCAAAGACGTCGTTTAAATACTGTTGTATTTAAAATTGATGTTTTTATAGGCAAATCTTAGGATGTCACCTTAAGAACATACTTTTTAGGCTTTACATTTTCTGTTATATTTATGTGTTCTGCCCAGACGTTTTGGCTGGGGTGACCGTTGACTATTAATAAATGCATGTTATTATAAACACCATAATTGGATAGTTACGATATGTCTTTAAGAATATCATCGACAAAACAATAACGACCATTTGGTTTAAGATAATTATGCATGACATAAATTTAATTTGTGCGATTTTTTCTAAGCGATGTTATTCTATAATTCTTTTTTTAAAAAAACAACAACAACAACGTTGCTACTTTGTATAATTCATATTGTTTTAACCTTCCCCTCAAAGGGAGAACAAAGCCTATGACACAAACTAGGCTATCAAACATTGCGTCTATGCTCCCCAATAGCGTGGCTGTTCTAGCCACTGTTACATCCTTACTTACTTTTCGTAAACTTTTGTTATGTTACCCTCCGTAGAAAATCGTTTAATTGTGCAATCATACGATCAGTCAATCAGACATTTGCTAGTCAGCGGGGAGGCTTGCAATATTTTTCTTGAATAGTCATTGAACTAGATGTTTACACTTATTGATTACCTCATATTCTAATGGATGGTCAATAATTGTTAATTAGTGTAAGGCTATACGAACTTCCATTAGGATTTGAAACAAGAGCTGTCTTCAAGTAACTTTTATATCAAAGATAGTCTGATTAGATACGAATCTTTAGATGCAGATATAACTAGGTGGCACAAAGCATAAAGATGCAATGTATATTCGATGTTGTAAAAAGTGGCATGAGATTTTGTTATTTATGAAACAGTCACTTAGACGTCGACGTTAGATTGACCAAATAACTAAATACATTTCTGTGTGAAAATATAAAACAACGATTCAGGACATCTCTACCCGATCTAGATTTAAACTATACTCGCTTGTTTGGGTAACTAAGGCATTTTACTGCACCATTGAGAATAATTTAGCATTAGTATTTTGTAAACGCATTGAAATAATAATAAAAAATGAAATAATATCGTCATTTGATGTTGATTAGGAAAACATTTGGCCATCTTGACAAGAACATATGGCTCTGACTGAAAAGACAACGTTTTTCTGTTGGGCTTTTTCATGACTCATGAGAATACCATCTACAATATCAACAATACACAGCAAGATGCCATGGATAGAAGATAAAAGGAATTATATGGACATTAGGACATATGGCACACAAGGTAACTTGTTGTTTGCTGCGGTAGCCTAGTTGAAAATGTATAAAACATCAGTCACATTATGTCGGCAGCAAATCTCATTAGCAAAGAGAACAATGACAATATCCCAGATTACTCGACCTCCTTTAAAGGTGGTAACCAACTATTTGGTCATTATGTTTGCATAAGCGTATTGTTTTCTAAGTGAACACGATTTTGAATACTTGTCAAAATTTATTTAATACTTAAATAGTAAACATGGTAAAACACGCTCTAAATGTTCACTCTTTCTAATTCTGTATAGTTGCACAATAGAGATTTCTGCTACAAATAGATCGTCTCATTGGAATACGGCTGTTCGAGAAATCTGGTCCAAACTGCCGGTTTCACCTTTAGTCACGAGTTAGATCACATCTCATAGTGGTCACGAAACTGTTGATAGAGATGGTGTTTGAATCTATTGTTTCATTGAAGATATGCTCGTGTGGTAGGGTAAGTTAGGGATAATAAGTAATCATTACTAATACATCGAACGTCATCCCTTTTTATCGTTGAAATGGCAGTCCAGTCTCTCATTGTGAAGTAATATTCAAAAATACTAAATGAGGCATGATTGTAGTTAAGAAATAATACTCTAAAATCATAATTATAATCCACTTTGCTTTTCTGACATGTACAACTCTTTAGGCTGATAGAACACGCATGTCTGTCTTTAATATATTTTTCTCATTAAATATTGTTCACTATTCCCAAACTTAATATTTTCCCCAGAAAATGACTCGTCCGAACATATTATGCACCATTTCCTTTTACTGAAGTTGTTGACGTTACCTTTTAGTTGAAAACAGGAGTAAATATTAAAACAGCTAAATCGAAATTAGACGTTTCTATCTAATGTTGTTTTCTTGTTAATAGTCTTTGTACATAAATGTACAATTCATACATACCACGACCTAGTGTTGCTTTTGGTGTATAAATAATCTTTTTTTTCAAATTGATTTATTGTTCTGAAGATATTATTTTTTTGTTATTTGTTATCCATAAAAGTGTTTGTGAGCTAGAAACCAAGGTTCGAATAAGTTAATCATTATCATTTACAACATATGTACACTTTTCGGAGATTTGTAACACTACAATTTGACGAAGATTTTGGTACCCTCAGTATACATTTCATGGGAAAGATTTAAAATGGCATGTTTTGTACTGTAAGTGACCTAACTTCTAAAAGTGGACGATATTTTCTTCGACTGTGTGAGGCACTTATGGTATTCTGAGTAATAAGTTGACATCCCAAAAACAGTAACGTTGTAGTATTAAATGTCTGTTAGAAGCACTTTGCAGTGGATCTACAATTTAAATTATACTTTTTAAAAATATACATGCTCATATTAGTTATATCGTATTTTGTTTTTAGCAGCCGACGGGTCTTAAGCGGCCAATTTTAGACTGTTCCTTGAGTGGCTGCTTAATACAAGTTTGACTGTATTGGCAAATGCAAACGTACCTGTATGGTTTGGTAAGTATATATTCCAGATCCAAATTTGAAAGCCCCTGATGATAAATAGTCTGTTGCTTAAAATATAAGATAAAACAATATACGATACAATTAATAATTATAGGATGAATAGCAAAGATATATGAATGAATTATTTTTCTATGACAAAAACCTTTCATAAAATACTGCCACTAAGTAATGCGCAGCATCAATGAACTTACCATTAAACCGCGTATTGTATTGAACTTTCAATTATTGTATTCACTTGTATTGATTATAACATATTTGTAGCAAAATTTCCTTTTGATGAGAAATGCAAATATTGGCATGGATTTAGAAATGAAAAACACATATTGAGACATACTATCAATGATTAATTTGTCTTTCACTCAACAACAAAATCAAACTGTCCAGTTTATCATCATCACGATCAGTTTGATCCTAAAAATAACTTGTAGATATTAGATACCAAACAGGTTACATAGCGATATACTTTACAAATCAAAACTAGCAAATTATTTTTTTCAGAGTTGCTAACATGCTACAAAGGAACTCAATCCTTGTCCGTAATCTTACGATTTGAAATGGCCATGTCCAGAGTGATGTGGCTGTCAAAACTGTCTAGACGTGTCAACGAGAAATTCTTTGTAAGTTAAAATGATAAGCATGTTATAACTAGATGTTAAAGTGTTTACAATACAGACACTTAAAAAGTAAGTCTTCATCATAGAAAATTCGCATTGTTTCCGCAGTGAAGTGAATAGGGAAATCAAAATGTGTTGTGACCTACACTCCTCGCTGAACTATGGTTGTAGGTTCAGCCTACCCTGTTCTTGATCCTTATACTGCTACATTCTGTATTGCTCGCGGATCGGGAGGTCGCGGATTCAAATCCCTGCCGGGTCAAACCAAAGACTTTAAACCTGGTAGTAGTGGCTTCCCTCCTTTTGCTTGGGCTAAGGGGACAGCATTACGCCTGACTCGCCAGTGTCAGTATAACAGATCTGCTGGGTTCAGTCTCTGGGCAGCACTTAAGTACCCCTGTGCTATTGTGCTAGAAAAGTCGCTGCACAGTATCGGCAAAAATTCGGGATATCCCATCCCATCTCATTATGTTCTCTATATTGAAGCCAAAAACATAAAACAGCTTTGATAGTTATGTTTTTTTCTAAACTAACATACAGTTGACACGATAATGATTGCATTTCCTCGGGTTCTTTGAAAACTTGAGGTTGCTTTTGAAATTAAAAAAAACACCTATTACCTCGGTTACTTTGATTTGTTGACATATACATAGGCCTTTTTTCAAATATTTATGCGAATATGTAAGTGTAAAATATATACAGGAATCGATGTGTACTTATTAGTTCATAGTTATGACATTGTATTTTGACAACCATTGCAGACAAAATGTTGGTCATATTAGCGATGTTTCTGTTTGTCTGTTTAAACACTTTGCTAATCTGTATACTACACATTAAATACCGAAGTAAATGTGTGGCTCAATATCGTGGATTTGTTACATGATATTGTATTGTCCTTACCCACTAATTACATTGTTTTCGCATTCAGAAACCTTCGGCATAAATTGTCAACTATAAAGGATAAGGTTTTAATAACATGCTGTATTATACTGACGATAATTGGATGTTGTATCGACATAGGCATTTGTAGTTTCTGTTGCAAGTGGCCCTTGTCATGGTAAATTTGCGGTGTATCGATTTACCAATATAACTTATAAATAAAACCATAAATATATCAGATCTGAAGAAATTTAGTTAAAAGTATCCATTTTACCATAAACAATTTGGAATGTTTACATTTACAATGCGTGTTCTTTTGTTGATAACTTATTATTTTATACATTCGTACATGAATGTTGATTGCTCCAATCCAAGTTACTATACTTGCAAAATCATGGTTTAGGATTTCAGAAACACGGCAAGCAAATCAAACCCCTTCCAACATTGTATTACCGGTCTTTGTTGTTTTGTTGAAATTAAATTAATGATTATTTTTATTTGTAATAATCATTTTATTAAAAAGATTAGCTCTGACCTAAAGAATAGTTGCTACAAGTTGTAGCAACTTCCATTAGAGCTTGTCTACTTTTATTTATTGAATATATGCATAGGATTGTTACTGCTACATGCTTATTGTTTTGCAATGCGTATACATCACTGAACAAAATGCTAACCTTGCCATCATGCAAGACATTTTTCCATGCCGTGCCTTATCATGATAATTCTTACAGGTTGCCTTGAAAACCTTTATTCAAACTCCTAATATGAATGGTATTAGGAGCATCTGGTAATAACAGGTATATATATAATGTTTTGTTAAGTATGGAAAAAACAAGTACACACGCACACACACACACACACACACACACACACACACACACACACACACACACACACACACACACAGACACACACACACTCACACACACACACACACACACACACACACACACACACACACACACACACACACACACACACACACACACACACACTTTTATACATTTTCTCAACAAAAGTCCTGTTCAAATGACAATTTTAATGGACATAGCCAATTTATGGACATATTGGGCCTGTCAGCTGAAGCTGAGAGTAGGACCTGTTGTGTTGTGTAGGTGATAGGGAAGGGAAGAAGGTTTAACGTCTGCCACCTGTTTTCGGTCGTCGCAACTCTTCCAACAATGAATACCTGTAACAAGTTCATATAATAAATGGTAATGTGCACATGATGCTCTTGTAGAGGATGGATATTTTGAACAATTTCATTATAAATTCAATATTTTATAATACATATTTCTGAAAAGAAACAGTTGTTGTATAAAACAACAAAAACAACAATAATAACGAAAAAAAAAAAACAACAGATTTTTTATATATATACAACATTTACTGCATTGGTCTAGTTGATTTAAAATGTTGACAGCAATTTTCAAAAAAATATGCTCGAGAGGCCAAACCAGCTAACAGGCCAGCTTGGTGTATGGGGACATGCTCACCCAGGATAATAACAGCAATACCGTTATTTACTGCGCTTATGAGGTGCCCAGGGACTGAACAAGACCGGTCCCTTATACTGACACCGACGAGTCAGGCGTAATGCTGCCCCCTCAGCCCCGAGCTTTAGGAATAAGTCTTTGTTTAAGGGTAAGCTTATTTATTTCTTTACTTTAAAACCATTATTTTTCTTCTAAGTAGTTGAGTAATTTTAAGTTTGTCTAATGCACAATGTACACCAAACATGGACATTCCATTTGTAACTCGCTTATGTAATGTTGTATGAATACAAATAATGTAGTCTATATACCACGTTCCTGCATATAAGGGGCAGAATAATGTTACTAACAAGTAAATTTATTTGTAGACTAGTGGATCCTACCTTGGCGGCTACATATTTCTTTGTTGTTTTATTATTCCGTTTGCAAATCGGAGCCTATAAGTTGTCCTCGCCCGTCAGACAATGTTTGTTCTACAGTAGATTGACTGGTTGTGATACTGCTGTTGCTTGACAATCAATTTCCTGTGCAACCATTGAATGCTTTGATGGACGCAGCGAACTTAAAGGCCATGTGGCGTAACCGACGATAAAGCCTTTGTTCATGTGTACTTTTAATAATACTGTACAAGAACCAGGAATCTCACTTACGTACAATATGGCTCTCAGAATCTCCCGACCATTCTACTAGATAACGTTTTGTTTCGCATTATTTAATATATTTTTGTTACATCGCACCGACATAATTATTCGCTTGTTTCCAGATACATTGATAAGACAAGCGTGTATGTGTCTGCTGCAACATTCACTTATAGAAAGTATGTCTGAACATGCAAAAGAATGCGCTTACAGCCGCCATGCCTTGGTCTATTCTCTTTCATAGAGGCAAGATGGATACGTAGACGTATAGAAAGTATATTGATTTTACTTCGTTCTTAATGTTAATGTTTAAAAATACGCCTATTGTGTCTCATAGTAACTACACAAATGTTATTTATAAGTTAGTATTTTTTTAGGGGAACTCAATTTATCGATCCGATAGTCAACTCACTAAAAGCAGAAACTGATAACAACTATTAAGCATTAATCTTGTAGGGGACAATTACACAAATGTTATTTATAAGTTAGTATTATTAAGAAGAACTAAATTTATTGATCTGATAGTCAACTCACGAAAAGCAGGATGATAGCTATTACGCATTAATCTTGTAGGATTTTGTCAGAATCTGACATTTAAGTCTCGATAATTGTGTTCAGAAATTCTATCATGCTACAACATTTGGACTAAACGATTTGTACGCTGAAATCCGCACCAGTATTAATTGAGGCTTTTGAAAACTGAAAAGGTATATGCTGACAAAAATGACTTGACGTCATTGTTTTTAATGTCAAATTTGACAGTGCAAGACAGGTATATCCTCAAAGGAAAAGTCAAACATGTCATGGCAAAGGCGTTGATAAAAGCTGTTTTTGCTGTAAAATAAATAACAAATCTCAAACTTAAATTTATGTCATCGAAAGATCAGATTTTGGCAGTATAGTAAACCAGGTTTGTTTGGCAGAAATCACCATTGGGTCTTAAATAGGTCAATATGTTAAAAGGTCTGGTAAAGTCTTCCCAGACCTACAATGTTCAAAATGTGTTACATAAAATGTGAACTATTGTTAGTCTGACTATTTGTAGGAAGACAATATACTGTACGTTTTCTTAAAAGATATTGTATCCATTCAGTTTTATTCCGATAAACATCGTCTAAATTAAAAGCAAATCCATACTTAAAGTCAAGTTTCATTTTCAAATATCAAAGACGTCGTTTAAATACTGTTGTATTTAAAATTGATGTTTTTATAGGCAAATCTTAAGTACATACTTTTTAGGCTTTACATTTTCTGTTATATTTATGTGTTCTGCCCAGACATTTTGGCTGGAGTGACCCTTGACTATTAATAAATGCATGTTATTATATACACCATAATTGGATCGTTACGATATATCTTTAAGAATATCATCGACAAAACAATAACGACCATTTGGTTTAAGATGATAATGCATGACATAAATTTAATTTGTGCGACTTTTTCTTAGCGATGTTATTCTATAATTCTATTTTAAAACAACAACAACAATGTTGCAACTTTGTATGATTCATATTGTTTTAACCTTCCCCTTAAAGGGAGAACAAAGCCTATGGCACAAACAAGGCTATCAAACATTGCCTCTATGCTCCCCAATAGCGTGGCTGTTCTAGCCACTGTTACATCCTTACTTACTTTTCGTAAACTTTTGTTATGTTACCGTCCGTAGAAAATCGTTTAATTGTGCAATCATACGATCAGTCAATCAGACATTTTGCTAGTCAGCGGGGAGTCTTGCAATATTTTTCTTGAATATTCATTAAAATAGATGTTTACACTTATTGATTACCTTATATTCTAATGGATGGTCAATAATTGTTAATTAGTGTAAGGCTATACGAACGTCCATTAGGATTTGAAACAAGAGCTGTCTTCAAGTAACTTTTATATCAAAGATAGTCTGATCAGACAGGAATCTTTAGATGCAGATATAACTGGGTGGCACAAACCATAAAGATGAAATGTATATTCGATGTAGTAAAACGTGGCAGGAGATTTTGTCATTAATGACTTACGACGTCGACGTTAGATTGACCAAATAACTAAATAAATTTCTGTGTGGAAATATAGAACAACGATTCAGGACGTTCCTACCCGATCTAGATTTTAAACTATACCCGCTTGTTTGGGTAACTAAGGCATTTTACTGCATCATTGAGAATAATTTAGCATAAGTATTTTGTAAACGCATTGAAATAATAATAAAAAATGAAATAATATCGTCATTTGATGTTGATTAGGAAAGCATTTGGCCATCTTGACAAGAACATATGGCTCTGACTGAAAAGACAACGTTTTTCTGTTGGGCTTTTTCAAGACTCATGAGCAAACTATCTACAATATTAACAATACACAGCAAGATGCCATGGACAGAAGATAAAAGGAATTATATGGACATAAGGGCATATGGCACACAAGGTAACTTGTTGTTTGCTGCGGTAGCCTAGTTGAAAATGTAAAAAAAACATCAGTCACATTATGTCGGCAGCAAATCTCATTAGCAAAGAGAACAATGACAATATCCCAGATTACTCGACCTCCTTTTAAGGTGGTAACCAACAATTTGATCATTATGTTTCATAAGCGTATTGTTTTCTAAGTGAACACGATTTTGAATACTTTAAAATTTACTTAATACTTAGATAGTAAACATGGTAAAACACGCTCTTTCTGCTACAAATAGATCGTCTCATTGGAATACGGCTGTTCGAGAAATCTGGTCCAAACTGCCGGTTTCACCTTTAGTCACGAGTTAGATCACATCTCATAGTGGTCACGAAACTGTTAATTGAGATGGTGTTTGAATCTATTGCTTCATTACAGATATGCTCGTGTGGTAGGGTAAGTTAGGGATAATAAGTAATCATTACTAATACATCGAACGTCATCCCTTTTTATCGTTGAAATGGCAGTCCAGTCTCTAATTGTGAAGTAATATTCAAAAATACTAAATGAGGCATGATTGTAGTTAAGAAATAAAACTCCAAAATAATAATAATAATCCACTTTGCTTTTCTGACATGTACAACTCTTTAGGCTAATAGTACATACATGTCTGTCTTTAATATATTTTTCTTATTAAATATTGTTCACTATTCCCAAACTTAATATTTTCCCCAGAGAATGACTCGTCCGAACATATTATGCACCATTTCCTTTTACTGAAGTTGTTGACGTTACCTTTTAGTTGAAAATAGGAGTAAATATTAAAACAGCTAAATTGAAATTAGACGTTTCTATCTAATGTTGTTTTCTTGTTAATAGTCTTTGTACATAAATGTACAATTCATACATACCACGACCTAGTGGTGCTTTTGGTGTATAAATAATCTTTTTTTTTTAAATTGATTTATTGTTCTTTTAATGTGGATTATTGTTTGTCTCCTAAAATATGGAAGATATTATTTTTTTTTGTTATTTGTTATCCATAAAAGTGTTTGTGAACTAGAAACTAAGGTTCGAATAAGTTAATCATTATCATTTACAACATATGTACACTTTTCGGAGATTTGTAACCCTACAATTTGACGAAGACTTTAGTACCCTCAGTATACATTTCATAGGAAAGATTTAAAATGACATGTTTTGTACTGTAAGTGACCTAACTTCTAAAAATGGACGATATTTTCTTCGACTGAGTGAGGCACTTATGGTATTCTGAGTAATAAGTTGACATCCCAAAAACAGTTACGTTGTAGTATTAAATGTCTGTTAGAAGTACTTGGCAGTAGATCTACAATTTAAATTATACTTTTTAAAATATACATGCTCATATTTATATGTAAACAATCAGTTTTATCGTATTTTGTGTTAAGCAGCCGATAGGTCTTAAGCGGTCAATTTTAGACTGTTCCTTGAGTGGCTGCTTAATACAAGTTTGACTGTATTGGCAAATGCAAACGTACCTGTATGGTTTGGTAAGTTTATATTCCAGATCCAAATTTAAAAGCCCCTGATGATAAATGGTCAGTTGCTTAAAATATAAGATAAAACAATATACGATACAATTAATAATTATAGGATGAATAGCAAAGATATATGAATGAATTATTTTTCTATGACAAAAGCCTTTCATAAAACACTGCCACTAAGTAATGCGCAGCATCAATGAACTTTCCATTAAACCGCGTATTGTATTGAACTTTCAATTATTGTATTCACTTGTATTGATTATAACATATTTGTAGCAGAATTTCCTTTTGATGAGAAATGCAAATCTTGGCATGGATTTAAAAATGAAAAACACATATTGAGACATGCTATCAATGATTAATTTGTCTTTCACTCAACAACAAAATCAAACTGTCCAGTTTATCATCATCACGATCAGTTTGATCCTAAAAATAACTTGTAGATATTAGATACCAAACAGGTTACATAGCGATATACTTTACAAATCAAAACTACCAAATTATTTTTTTCAGAGTTGCTATCATGCTACAAAGGAACTCAACCCTTGTCCGTAATTTTACAGTTTGAAATGGCCATGTCCAGAGTGATGTGGTTGTCAAAACTGTCCAGACGTGTCAACGAGAAATTCTTTGTAAGTTAAAATGATAAACAAGTTATAACTAGATGTTAATGTGTTTGCAATACAGACACTTATAAAGTAGGTCGCGGGTTCATGTAATCTATGTTGTCATTTAATTCATCCTATGAGGATTGTTACGTGTATTTCCTTTGATAGACATTGGACTTTGGTTCTTCAATTCCATCTTCATATGAACAGGATGCTACAACCATTTATTTGTCTCTGGTTTTCATGATTCAGAAAGTCAATTTAATTTTTAGTCAACCATTTTTGTGTAATGATACCATATTCTTTTCTAAACACCATGTGGACATTATTTTTCAATGACGTCACTACTTTTGTCAAAACTTATAGGAAATATCAGCGCTTGGACATTTTGTATTCAAATAGATCGTTTTTCTTTTCATTGCTTGCATTTGAGAAACTCGTCAGGAAGTGCGAGGTTAGAGCTCTGTAAAACCGGTTTAAGCACCCCAGTCGGTCCATATTGCCGACTGACCGTTCCAAGGCGGTAACTGTCGGGTTTGTTCTTTTCGTTAAATGACTCATCACAAATTTGTTCTTACTTTTCGCTTGGCTTGCATGTGAAATACCTTTGTTCTGTGTTTTCGGAGTTTGGTATATGTTGCAATGCTCATAGGTCATATATTCTTATTCATCAAGGAAGCATCCGCAGTGAAGTGAATAGGGAAATCAATATGTGTTGTGACCTACACTCTCCCGCTGAACTATGGTTGTAGGTTCTTGTTCTTGATCCTCATACTGCTACATTCTGTTCTGGCTCGCGGATCGGGAGGTCGCGGGTTCAAACCTGGACCGGGTCAAACCAAAGACTTTAAATCTGGTAGTAGTGGCTTCCCTCCTAATGCTTGGGGCTAAGGGGACAGCATTACGCCTGACTCGTCAGTGTCAGTATAACAGATCGGCTGGGTTCAGTCTCTGGGCACCTCATAAGTGCCTTTGTGCTATAATGATAGAAATGTCGCTGCACAGTATAGGCAAGAATGCTGGCAAATCCCATCCCATTCCATTATGTTGTCGAGATTGAAGCCAAAAACATAAAACAGCTTTGATAGTTATGTTTTTTTTTTCTAAACTGACATATAGTTTACACGATAATGATAGCATTCGCTCCAGTTCTTTGAAAACTTGATGTTGCTTTTGAAATAAAAAAACAACAACAACGCTTTTACATTAGTTAATTTGATTTGTTGATATGTACATAAACCGAGGAGTGTAAAATGCATACAGGAATCGATGTGTACTTGTTAGTTCATAGTTTTGACATTATATTTTGACAACCATTGCAGACAAAAAATTTGTCACATTAGTGATGTTCCTGTTTGACTGTTTAAACACTTTGCTAATCTGTATACTACACATTAAATACCGAAGTAAATGTGTGGCTAAATATCGTGGATTTGTTACATGATATTGTATTGTCCTTACCCACTAATTACATTGTTTTCGCATTCAGAAACCTTCGGCATAAATTGTCAACTATAAAGGATGAGGTTTTAATAACATGCTGTATTATACTGACGATAATTGGATGTTGTATCGACATAGACATTTGTAGTTTCTGTTGCAAGTGGCCCTTGTCATGGTAAATTTGCGGTGTATCGATTTACCAATATAACTTATAAATAAAACCATAAATATATCAGATCTGAAGAAATTCAGTTAAAAGTATCCATTTCACCATAACCAATTTGGAATGTTGACATTTACAGTGCGTGTTCTTTTGTTGATAATTTATTATTTTATACATTCGTACATGAATGTTGATTGCTCCAATCCATGTTACCATACTTGCAAAATCATGGTTTAAGATTTCAGAAACACGGCAAGCATATCAAACCCCTTCCAACATTGTATTACCGGTCTTTGTTTTTTTTTTAAATTAAATTAATGATTATTTTTATTTGTAATAATCATTTTATTAAAAAGATTAGCTCTGACCTAAAGAATGTACAAGTTGTAGTAACTTTAATTAGAGCTTGTCTCTTTATATTCATTGAATATATGCATAGGATTGTTACTGCTACATGCTTATTGTTTTGCAGTGCGTATACATCACTGAACTAGAAATTGATGAATGCTAACTTTGCAATCATGCAAGACATTTTTCCATGCCGTGCCTTATCATGATAATTCTTACAGGTTGCCTTGAAAACCTTTCTTCCAAAACCTTATAATAATAAAATCCCCCAAAAATAATATATATGAATGGTATTAGGAGCATCTGGTAATAACAGGTATATATATAATGTTTTGTAAAGTATGGAAAAACCAAGTACACACACACACACACACACGCACGCACGCACGCACGCACGCAGGCACGCACGCAGGCACGCACGCACGCACGCACGCACACACACACACACACACTCACACACACACACACACACACACACACACACACACACACACACACACACACACACACACACACACACACACACACACACACACACACACACACACACACACACACACACACACACTGCACAGCTCAATTAGCACTAAATTTATAAAGAAAGCGCAATGTATGGTTATAGATATTTCATGCATTAAAGCTTTTCTGTCAGGCGTGAACCGTTCAGATCGGACGAACCTAACAAATGAGTGGCATATTTTGCCTTTATGCATTTTGCATTTATACTCTAATAAATGACAATCACGCGTACTACCTTAACCTTGTTTCATTTCCTTTTCTTTACCTGTTATAAACAGATGCCTCCCAATACCATTCATAATTACGTCTACACTTCTGTAGTTGGCAGTATCTAAATCAGTGTCTTTGATAGCGTATACTTAAGTTTTGTGTAATATGGGCTTTAGATTCTCAAGTCTGTCTGATGGATTTGCGTGTTGCTACAATCTGTTAACCAAACGGATCATAACATCGACATGTTTAAGATTTAGCTCCCTCATTTGGCAGTTATTAATTGACTGCTTAGCCTCTAAACACAATGATTCAAGTAGCTGTCAGTCGATAGTCTAAATGTCTTCCAGGTAATCCGCTGTGTATTGGTGGTTCTGCTCAGACATTTGTCTTTGAAACAATACTAAGCTGAACAAAAGTCAATTGCAAAAAACAACAACAATGCGATTAATGAATTTTAGTTTAATGTTGTCTGAAATATTTTCATACATTTTCTCAACAGAAGTCCTTTTAAAAATGATAATTTTAATGGACATAACCAATTTATGGACATATTGGGCCTGTCAGCTGAAGCTGAGCGTAGGGCCTGTTGTGTAGGTGATAGGGAAGTGAAAAAGGTTTAACGTCTGCCACCTGTTTTCGGTCGTCGCAACTCTTCCAACAATAACTACCTGTAACAAGTTCATATAATATATGTCAATGTGCACATGATGCTCTTGTAGAGGATGGATATTTTTAACACATTTCATATTTAATTCAATATTTTTATAATACATATTTCTGAAAAGAAACAGTTGTTGTATAAAACAACAAAAACAACAACAATAAAGAAAAAACAACAGATTTTTTTATATATATACAACATTTACTGCATTGGTCTAGTTGATTTCAAATGTTGACAGCAATTTTCAAAAAAAATATGCTCGAGAGGCCAAACCAGCTAACAGGCCAGCTAGGGGTATGGGGACATGCTCACTCAGGATAATAACAGCAATACCGTTATTTACTGCGCTTTAATGGCCATTTTAGCGTGTGAGGTTGGTGCAAAGCGATGACAGTTTATTGCACTCGTTCCTGTCGCATGTAATTATTAAATAACTGTAATGATAGTAATTATTAAATTGTAATAAAACTTTGTAAAAAAAGTATAAAAACATGTTGCAAACATTACATTTCCAGTATTTTCTAAGGTAGTTTATTGATAAATAGAAGAAAACATTACAATTTGTAACGCCTGCCTAAACATAATAAATTATTTTTTTGTAAATTTGTCTTGGTCTATTAAACATATTGTTATTTTTAATGAAATAAAACACACTTATCATTTGTATGCTCTGTATACAAGCCTTGCGTGTCTTTAAAGTTATGTTTGTGTCGAAAGTGGAGTAAACACAACTTGACTATAGAAAGAAAAAAAGACATACTTAACCGTACATCCAAATTTGAGGATACCCGACCGGATTGTTTCCAAATTAAGGACTTGTAGCTCCCAGCAGGTCATATAACAATTCCCTGGCAGGTAAGGACGTTAAGCTTCCTGGCTAGTAAAGACGTGTAGCTTCCTTGCAGGTAAAGACGTACAACTCCCTGGCTGGTAAGGATGTATAGCTCCCAGGCAGGTAAGCACGTATAGCTCCTTGGCAGATAAGGATGCGATGCCCCCCCCCCGGCAGGTAAGAACGTGTAGCTCCCTGGCTGGTAAAGTAGCTCCCTGGCAGGTAAGGATATGTAGCTCCCGGGCATGTAAGAACGTGTAGCTCCCTGGCTGGTAAAATAGCTCCTTGGCAGATAAGGATATGTAGCTCCTTGGCATGTAAGGACGTGTAGCTAAATGGCTGGTTAGGACGTGTAGCTCCCTGGAAGGTAAGAATGTGTAGCTCCCTGACTGGTAGAGATGTATAACTCCTTGGCAGGTGAGGACGTGTAGGTCCCTGGCTGGTAAAGTAGCTCCCTGGCAGGTAAGGATATGTAGCTTCCTGGCTTATAAGGTAGCGCTCTGGCAGGTAATGGCTGGTTAGGTAGCTCCATTTCAGGTAAGGTCGTGTAGCTCCCTGGCAGATAAGGACGTATAGCTCCATGGCTGGTAAGGACGCGTAGTTCCCTAGCTGGTAAGAACGTTCAGCTTACGGGCAGGTAAGGACGTCTAGCTCACTGGCTGGCAAGGATGTTTAGCTCCCTGGCAGGTAAGGACGTGTAGCTTCCTGGCAGATTAGGACAGTAGCTTCCTGGCAGATAAGGACGTGTAGCTTCCTAGCTGGTAAGGAAGCTTCTTGCCAGGTAAATACGTGAAGCTCCCTAGCTGGTAAGGTAGCTCCTTGGCAGGTATGGACGTGTAGCTCCCTGCCTTGTAATGACGTGTAGCTCCCTAGCTGGTAAGGATGTATAGCTTCCTGGCATGTAAGTACGTGTAGCTCTCTGGCTGGTAAAGATGTGTAGCTCCCTGGCAGATAAGGACGTGTACCTCCCTGGCAAGTAAGGACGTGTAGCTTCTTGGCTAGTAAGGAGTGTAGCTCCCTGGCAGGTCAGGACGTGTAGCTCCCTGGCAGGTAAGGACGTGTAGCTCCCTGGCTGGTAAGGTACTCCCTGGCAGGTAAGGACGTGTAATAAGCATCAACAATATCGATCTCAAAAGAGACAGTAGTTTTAGAAAACAACAACAACAACAATAGTATATCCTGTGTTTCTTTTCTTCTATGTATCTGATTATAATATGAAACGCATCATTTGTTGAAGATTTTATTTATCATGATATATGTGATATCAACACAATCTTGTGAAATCATGCTTTGTATTTGTTATGTCTCATACCATAGTCTCGTCCCTGATGCTTCAAATTTCATATTAGGTGTTTTGTTTCAATTTAATTAGGACATCTTCTGACAGAAAACAAGTAAGACCTTTCAATTTGTCATCAGATGAATGTTATCTTGATCCTTTGCCCTCGTTTATTGATCACGAAATAAGTTACTATTTTATTTTCTTCAGTGATGATGTTTGTGTTGTAGAAAGAAGAAACAGCAGAACTCTTGTGCCCACCTCATATGACAATAATATGAAAATATATTCTGTCACATCTACCGGGTTATACATAAATCATATTTAATAACAAACAATAAGGTGGGTGAAGTATATGTAGCAATGATGTACATGTAGCAGTGAAATACATGTAGCAGTGACTTAGATATGGCAGTGATGTTCATGTAGCAGTGATGTACATGTAGCAGTGACATACATGTAGCAGTGACATACATGTAGCAGTGACATACATGTGGCAGTGATGTTCATGTAGCAGTGATGTACATGTGGCAGTGACATACATGTAGCAGTGACATACATGTAGCAGTGACATACATGTGGCAGTGATGTTCATGTGGCAGTGACATACTTGTGGCAGTGACATACATGTAGCAGTGACATACATGTGGCAGTGATGTTCATGTAGCAATGATGTACATGTAGCAGTGATGTACATGTAGCAGTGACATACATGTGGCAGTGATGTACATGTAGCAGTGATGTTCATGTAGCAATGATGTACATGTGGCAGTGACATACATGTAGCAGTGACTTAGATGTGGCAGTGATGTTCATGTAGCAGTGATGTACATGTAGCAGTGACATACATGTAGCAGTGAAATACATGTAGCAGTGAGTTACATGTGGCAGTGATGTTCATGTAGCAGTGAAATACATGTAGCAGTGATATACATGTAGCAGTGACATACATGTAGCAGTGACATACATGTGGCAGTGACATACATGTAACAGTGACATACATGTAACAGTGACATACATATAACAGTGACATACATGTAACAGTGACATACATGTAGCAGTGACATTCATGTGGCAGTGATGTTCATGTAGCAGTGATGTACATGTAGCAGTGACATACATGTAGCAGTGACATACATATAGTAGTGACATACATGTGGCAGTGATGTTCATGTAGCAGTGATGTTCATGTAGCAGTGACATACATGTAACAGTGACATACATGTAACAGTGACATACATGTAGCAGTGACATACATGTAGCAGTGATGTTCATTTAGCAGTGATGTTCATGTAACAGTGACATACTTGTAGCAGTGACATACATGTGGCAGTGACATACATGTAACAGGGACATACATGTAGCAGTGATGTTCATGTAGCAGTGACATACATGTAGCATTGCCATACATGTAGCAGTGATGTTCATGTAGCAGTGATGTTCATGTAGCAGTGACATACATGTAGCAGTGATGTTCATGTAGCAGTGACATACATGTAGCAGTGACATACATGTGGCAGTGACATACATGTGGCAGTGACATACATGTAGCAGTGACATACATGTGGCAGTGACATACATGTAGCAGTGACATACATGTAGCAGTGACATACATGTAGCAGTGACATACATGTGGCAGTGACATACATGTGGCAGTGACATACATGTGGCAGTGACATACATGTAGCAGTGACATACATGTGGCAGTGACATACATGTGGCAGTGACATACATGTAGCAGTGACATACATGTGGCAGTGACATACATGTAGCAGTGACATACATGTAGCAGTGACATACATGTAGCAGTGACATACATGTGGCAGTGACATACATGTAGCAGTGACATACATGTGGCAGTGACATACATGTAGCAGTGACATACATGTGGCAGTGATGTACATGTAGCAATGAAATACATGTAGCAGTGAAATACATGTAGCAGTGACATACATGTAACAGTGACATACATGTAGCAGTGACATACATGTGGCAGTGATGTACATGTAGCAATGAAATACATGTAGCAGTGATGTACATGTAGCAGCGACATACATGTGGAAGTGATGTTCATGTAGCAGTGAAATACATGTAGCAGTTACATACAAGTAGCAGTGATGTTCATGTAGCAGTGACATACATGTAGCAGTGATTTTCATGTAGCAGTGAAATACATGTAGCAGTGACATACATGTAGCAGTGATGTTCATGTAGGAGTGACATACATGTAGCAGTGACATACATGTAGCAGTGACATACATGAAACAGTGACATACATGTAACAGTGACATACATGTAGCAGTGACATACATGTAGCAGTGATGTTCATGTAGCAGTGATGTACATGTAGCAGTGACATACATGTGGCAGTGATGTTCATGTGGCAGTGATGTACATGTAGTAGTGACATACATGTGGCAGTGATGTTCCTGTAGCAGTGATGTTCATGTAGCAGTGACATACATGAAACAGTGACATACATGTAACAGTGACATACATGTAGCAGTGACATACATGTAGCAGTGATGTTCATGTAGCAGTGATGTACATGTAACAGTGACATACATGTAGCAGTGACATACATGTGGCAGTGACATACATGTAACAGTGACATACATGTAACAGTGACATACATATAACAGTGACATACATGTAACAGTGAAATACATGTAGCATTGACATTTATGTGGCAGTGCTGTTCATGTAGCAGTGACATATATGTAACAGTGATGTTCATGTAGCAGTGATGTACACGTATCAGTGACATACATGTAGCAGTGATCTTCATGAAGCAGTGAAATACATGTAGCAGTGATGTACATGTAGCAGTGACATACATGTGGCAGTGACGTACATGTAGCAGTGATGTACATGTAGCAGTGACATACATGTGGCAGTGACGTACATGTAGCAGTGATGTACATGTAGCAGTGACATACATGTAGCAGTGATGTACGTGAACATGTAGCAGTGATGTACATGTAGCAGTGAAATACATGTAACAGTGATGTACATGTAGCAGTGACATACATGTAGCAGTGACATACATGTGGCAGTGATGTACATGTAGCAGTGATGTTCATGTAGCACTGACATACATGTAGCAGTGACATAATGTAGCAGTGATGTACAAGTAGCAGTGACGTACATGTAGCAGTGATGTACATGTAGCAGTGACATACATGTGGCAGTGACGTACATGTAGCAGTGATGTACATGTAACAGTGACATACATGTAGCAGTGATGTACATGTAGCAGTGATGTACATGTAGCAGTGATGTTCATGTAGCAGTGACATACATGTAGCAGTGAAATACATGTAGGAATGATGTACATGTAGCAGTGATGTACATGTAGCAATAACATACATGTAGCAGTGATGTACATGTAGCAGTGATATTCATGTAGCAGTGACGTACATGTAGCAGTGACATACATGTAGCAGTGATGTTCATGTAGCAGTGACGTACATGTAGCAGTGACATACATGTGGCAGTGATGTTCATGTAGCAGTGAAATACATGTAGCAGTGACATACATAAAGCAGTGATGTACTTGTAGCAGTAATGTACATGTAGCAGTGATGTACATATAGCAGTGATGTACATGTAGCAGTGATGTACATGTAGCAGTGAAATACATATAGCAGTGAAATACATGTAGCAGTGATGTTCATGTAGCAGTGATGTTCATGTAGCAGTGATGTACATGTAGCAGTGATGTACATGTAGCAGTGATGTACATGTAAGAGTGAAATACATGTAGCAGTGAAATACATGTAGCAGGTATGTACATGTAGCAGTGATGTACATGTAGCAGTGATGTACATGTAGCAGTGATGTACATGTAACAGTGAAATACATATAGCAGTGAAGTACATGTAGCAGTGATGTTCATGTAGCAGTGACGTACATGTAGCAGTGATGTACATGTAGCAGTGATGTATATGTAGCAGTGATGTACATGTAGCAGTGATGTACATGTAGCAGTGAAATGCATATAGCTGTGAAATACATGTAGCAGTGATGTTCATGTAGCAGTGACATACATGTAGCAATGATGTACATGTAGCAGTGATGTACATGTAGCAGTAATGTACACGTAGCAGTGATGTTCATGTAGCAGTGAAATACATGTAGCAGTAATGTACATGTAGCAGTGATGTTCATGTAGCAGTGATGTTCATATAGCAGTGAAATACATGTAGCAGTGATGTACATGTAGCAGTGATATACATGTACCAGTGATGTACATGTAGCAGTGATGTTCATGTAGCAGTGAAATACATGTAGCAGTGATGTACAAGTAGCAGTGATGTTCATGTAGCAGTGATGTTCATGTGGCAGTGAAATACATGTAGCAGTGATGTACATGTAGCAGTGATGTTCATGTAGCAGTGATGTACATGTAGCAGTGATGTACATGTAGCAGTGATGTTCAGTAGCAGTGAAATACATGTAGCAGTGAAATGCATGTAGCAGTGATGTTCATGTAGCAGTGATGTTCATGTAGCAGTGAAATACATGTAGCAGTGACATACATGTAGCAGTGATGTACATGTAGCAGTGATGTACATGTAGCAGTGATGTTCATGTAGCAGTGAAATACATGTAGCAGTGACATACATGTAGCAGTGATGTACATGTAGCAGCGACATACATGTAGCAGTGACATACTTTTTAGCAGTGATGTACATGTAGCAGTGAAATACATGTAGCAGTGATGTACATGTAGCAGTGATGTACATGTAGCAGTGAAATACATGTAGCAGTGAAATACATGTAGCAGGTATGTACATGTAGCAGTGATGTACATGCAGCAGTGATGTCCATGTAGCAGTGATGTACATGTAACAGTGAAATACATATAGCAGTGAAATACATGTAGCAGTGATGTTCATGTAGCAGTGACGTACATGTAGCAGTGATGTACATGTAGCAGTGATGTATATGTAGCAGTGATGTACATGTAGCAGTGATGTACATGTAGCAGTGAAATACATATAGCTGTGAAATACATGTAGCAGTGATGTTCATGTAGCAGTGACATACATGTAGCAGTGATGTACATGTAGCAGTGATGTACATGTAGCAGTGATGTACACGTAGCAGTGATGTTCATGTAGCAGTGAAATACATGTAGCAGTGATGTACATGTAGCAGTGATGTTCATGTAGCAGTGATGTTCATATAGCAGTGAAATACATGTAGCAGTGATGTACATGTAGCAGTGATATACATGTACCAGTTATGTACATGTAGCAGTGATGTTCATGTAGCAGTGAAATACATGTAGCAGTGATGTACAAGTAGCAGTGATGTTCATGTAGCAGTGATGTTCATGTGGCAGTGAAATACATGTAGCAGTGATGTACATGTAGCAGTGATGTACATGTAGCAGTGATGTACATGTAGCTGTGATGTTCAGTAGCAGTGAAATACATGTAGCAGTGAAATGCATGTAGCAGTGATGTTCATGTAGCAGTGATGTTCATGTAGCAGTGAAATACATGTAGCAGTGACATACATGTAGCAGTGACATACATGTAGCAGTGACATACATGTAGCAAAGACATACATGTGGCAGTGATGTTCATGTAGCAGTGACATTCTTGTAGCAGTGAAATGCATGTAGCAGTGACATACATGTGGCAGTGATTTTCATGTAGCAGTGACATACATGTAGCAGTGACATATATGTGGCAGTGATTTTCATGTAGCAGTGAAATACACGAAGCAGTGACATACATGTGGCAGTGATGTTCATGTAGCAGTGAAATACATGTAGCAGTGATGTTCATGTAGCAGTGATGTTCATGTAGCAGTGAAATACATGTAGCAGTGATGTTCATGTAGCAGTGAAATACATGTAGCAGTGACATACATGTAGCAGTGATGTTCATGTAGCAGTGACATACATGTAGCAGTGACATACATGTAGCAGCGTTGTTCATGTAGCAGTGACATACATGTAGCAGTGATGTTCATGTAGCAGTGATGTTCATGTAGCAGTGAAATACATGTAGCAGTGACATACATGTGGCAGTGACATACATGTGGCAATGATGTTCATGTAGCAGTGACATACATGTAGCAGTGACATACATGCAGCAGTGACATACATGTAGCAGTGTCATACATGTGGCAGTGACATACATGTGGCAGTGATGTTCATAAAGCAGTGACATACATGTAGCAGTGACATACATGTAGCAGTGACATACATGTGGCAGTGATGTTCATGTAGCAGTGATGTTCATGTAGCAGTGATGTTCATATAGCAGTGACATACATGTAGCAGTGAAAAACATGTAGCAATGAAATACATGTAGCAGTGATGTTCATGTAGCAGTGAAATACATGTAGCAGTGACATACATGTAGCAGTGACATACATGTAGCAGTGAAATACATGTAGCAGTGACATACATGTAGCAGTGATGTTCATGTAGCAGTGAAATACATGTAGCAGTGACATACATGTAGCAGTGATGTACGTGAACATGTAGCAGTGATGTACATGTAGCAGTGAAATACATGTAACAGTGATGTACATGTAGCAGTGACATACATGTAGCAGTGACATACATGTGGCAGTGATGTACATGTAGCAGTGATGTTCATGTAGCAGTGAAATACATGTAGCAGTGACATAATGTAGCAGTGATGTACAAGTAGCAGTGACGTACAAGTAGCAGTGATGTACATGTAGCAGTGACATACATGTGGCTGTGACGTACATGTAGCAGTGATGTACATTTAACAGTGACATACATGTAGCAGTGATGTACATGTAGCAGTGATGTACATGTAGCAGTGATGTTCATGTAGCAGTGACATACATGTAGCAGTGAAATACATGTAGGAATGATGTACATGTAGCAGTGATGTACATGTAGAAATGACATACATGTAGCAGTGATGTACTTGTAGCAGTGATATTCATGTAGCAGTGACATACATGTAGCAGTGACATACATGTAGCAGTGATGTTCATGTAGCAGTGAAATACATGTAGCAGTGACATACATAAAGCAGTGATGTACTTGTAGCAGTAATGTACATGTAGCAGTGATGTACATGTAGCAGTGATGTACATGTAGCAGTGATGTACATGTAGCAGTGAAATACATATAGCAGTGAAATACATGTAGCAGTGATGTTCATGTAGCAGTGATGTTCATGTAGCAGTGATGTACATGTAGCAGTGATGTACATGTAGCAGTGATGTACATGTAAGAGTGAAATACATGTAGCAGTGAAATACATGTAGCAGGTATGTACATGTAGCAGTGATGTACATGTAGCAGTGATGTACATGTAGCAGTGATGTACATGTAACAGTGAAATACATATAGCTGTGAAATACATGTAGCAGTGATGTTCATGTAGCAGTGACATACATGTAGCAATGATGTACATGTAGCAGTGATGTACATGTAGCAGTAATGTACACGTAGCAGTGATGTTCATGTAGCAGTGAAATACATGTAGCAGTGATGTACATGTAGCAGTGATGTTCATGTAGCAGTGATGTTCATATAGCAGTGAAATACATGTAGCAGTGATGTACATGTAGCAGTGATATACATGTACCAGTGATGTACATGTAGCAGTGATGTTCATGTAGCAGTGAAATACATGTAGCAGTGATGTACAAGTAGCAGTGATGTTCATGTAGCAGTGATGTTCATGTGGCAGTGAAATACATGTAGCAGTGATGTACATGTAGCAGTGATGTTCATGTAGCAGTGATGTACATGTAGCAGTGATGTACATGTAGCAGTGATGTTTAGTAGCAGTGAAATACATGTAGCAGTGAAATGCATGTAGCAGTGATGTTCATGTAGCAGTGAAATACATGTAGCAGTGACATACATGTAGCAGTGATGTACATGTAGCAGTGATGTACATGTAGCAGTGATGTTCATGTAGCAGTGAAATACATGTAGCAGTGACATACATGTAGCAGTGATGTACATGTAGCAGCGACACACATGTAGCAGTGACATACATGTAGCAGTGATGTACATGTAGCAGTAAAATACATGTAGCAGTGATGTACATGTAGCAGTGATGTACATGTAGCAGTGAAATACATGTAGCAGTGAAATACATGTAGCAGGTATGTACTACATGTAGCAGTGATGTACATGTAGCAGTGATGTACATGTAGCAGTGATGTACATGTAACAGTGAAATACATATAGCAGTGAAATACATGTAGCAGTGATGTTCATGTAGCAGTGACGTACATGTAGCAGTGATGTACATGTAGCAGTGATGTATATGTAGCAGTGATGTACATGTAGCAGTGATGTACATGTAGCAGTGAAATACATATAGCTGTGAAATACATGTAGCAGTGATGTTCATGTAGCAGTGACATACATGTAGCAGTGATGTACATGTAGCAGTGATGTACATGTAGCAGTGATGTACACGTAGCAGTGATGTTCATGTAGCAGTGAAATACATGTAGCAGTGATGTACATGTAGCAGTGATGTTCATGTAGCAGTGATGTTCATATAGCAGTGAAATACATGTAGCAGTGATGTACATGTAGCAGTGATATACATGTACCAGTGATGTACATGTAGCAGTGATGTTCATCTAGCAGTGAAATACATGTAGCAGTGATGTACAAGTAGCAGTGATGTTCATGTAGCAGTGATGTTCATGTGGCAGTGAAATACATGTAGCAGTGATGTACATGTAGCAGTGATGTTCATGTAGCAGTGATGTACATGTAGCAGTGATGTACATGTAGCAGTGATGTTCAGTAGCAGTGAAATACATGTAGCAGTGAAATGCATGTAGCAGTGATGTTCATGTAGCAGTGATGTTCATGTAGCAGTGAAATACATGTAGCAGTGAAATACATGTAGCAGTGATGTACATGTAGCAGTGAAATACATGTAGCAGTGATGTACATGTAGCAGTGATGTTCATGTAGCAGTGAAATACATGTAGCAGTGACATACATGTAGCAGTGATGTACATGTAGCAGCGACATACATGTAGAAGTGACATACATGTAGCAGTGACATACATGTAGCAAAGACATACATGTGGCAGTGATGTTCATGTAGCAGTGACATTCTTGTAGCAGTGAAATGCATGTAGCAGTGACATACATGTGGCAGTGATGTTCATGTAGCAGTGATGTTCATGTAGCAGTGATGTTCATGTAGCAGTGACATACATGTAGCAGTGAAATACACGAAGCAGTGACATACATGTGGCAGTGATCTTCATGTAGCAGTGAAATACATGTAGCAGTGATGTTCATGTAGCAGTGATGTTCATGTAGCAGTGAAATACATGTAGCAGTGATGTTCATGTAGCAGTGAAATACATGTAGCCGTGACATACATGTAGCAGTGATGTTCATGTAGCAGTGACATACATGTAGCAGTGATGTTCATGTAGCAGTGATGTTCATGTAGCAGTGAAATACATGTAGCAGTGACATACATATAACAGTGATGTTCATGTAGCAGTGACATACATGTAGCAGTGACATACATGTAGCAGATAAATACATGTAGCAGTGACATACATGTAACAGTTATGTTCATATAGCAGCGACATACATGTAGCAGTGACATACATGTAGCAGTGAAATACATGTAGCAGTGACATACATGTGGCAGTGACATACATGTGGCATTGATGTTCATGTAGCAGTGACATACCTGTAGCAGTGACATACATGCAGCAGGGACATACATGTAGCAGTGTCATACATGTGGCAGTGACATACATGTGGCAGTGATGTTCATAAAGCAGTGACATACATGTAGCAGTGACATACATGTAGCAGTGACATACATGTGGCAGTGATGTTCATGTAGCAGTGAAAAACATGTAGCAATGAAATACATGTAGCAGTGACGTTCATGTAGCAGTGAAATACATGTAGCAGTGACATACATGTGGCAGTGATGTTCATGTAGCAGTGAAATACATGTAGCAGTGACATACATGTAGCAGTGATGTTCATGTAGCAGTGAAATACATGTAGCAGTGACATACATGTAGCAGTGATGTTCATGTAGCAGTGACATACATGTGGCAGTGACATACATGTAGCAGTGATGTTTATGTAGCAGTAACATACATGTAGCAGTGATGTTCATGTAGCAAAGACATACATGTGGCAGTGATGTTCATGTAGCAGTGATGTACATGTAGCGGTGACATACATGTAGCAGTGACATACATGTAGCAGTGATGTTCATGTAGCAGTGACATACATGTGGCAGTGACATACATGTAGCAGTGATGTTTATGTAGCAGTAACATACATGTAGCAGTGATGTTCATGTAGCAGTGACATACATGTAGCAGTGACATACATGTAGCAGTGATGTTCATGTAGCAGTGACATACATGTAGCAGTGATGTTCATGAAGCAGTGACATACATGTAGCAGTGATGTTTATGTAGCAGTGACATACATGTAGCAGTGACATACATGTAGCAGTGATGGTCATGTAGCAGTGACATACATGTAGCAGTGACATAAATGTAGCAGTGATGTTCATGTAGCAGTGATGTTCATGTAGCAGTGACATACATGTAGCAGTGATGTTCATTTAGCAGTGACATACATGTAGCAGTGACATACATGTAGCAGTGACATACATGTGGCAATGATGTACATGTGGCAGTGACATACATGTAGCAGTGACATACATGTAGCAGTGACATACATGTAACAGTAATGTTCATGTAGCAGTGACATGCGTGTAGCAAAGACATACATGTGGCAGTGATGTTCATGTAGCAGTGACATTCTTGTAGCAGTGAAATGCATGTAGCAGTGACATACATGTGGCAGTGATGTTCATGTAGCAGTGAAATACATGTGGCAGTGATGTTCATGTAGCAGTGATGTTCATGTAGCAGTGAAATACATGTAGCAGTGATGTTCATGTAGCAGTGAAATACACGAAGCAGTGACATACATGTGGCAGTGATGTTCATGTAGCAGTGAAATACATGTGGCAGTGATGTTCATGTAGCAGTGATGTTCATGTAGCAGTGAAATACATGTAGCAGTGATGTTCATGTAGCAGTGAAATACATGTAGCAGTGACATACATGTAGCAGTGATGTTCATGTAGCAGTGACATACATGTAGCAGTGATGTTCATGTAGCAGTGCTGTTCATGTAGCAGTGAAATACATGTAGCAGTGACATACATGTAGCAGTGATGTTCATGTAGCAGTGATGTTCATGTAGCAGTGACATACATGTAGCAGTGACATACATGTAGCAGTGACATACATGTGGCAATGATGTTCATGTAGCAGTTAAATACATGTAGCAGTGACATACATGTAACAGTTATGTTCATGTAGCAGTGACATACATGTAGCAGTGACATACATGTAGCAGTGACATACATGTGGCAGTGATGTTCATGAAGCAGTGACATACATGTAGCAGTGAAATACATGTAGCAGTGACATACATGTGGCAGTGATGTTCATGTAGCAGTGAAATACATGTAGCAGTGACATACATGTAGCAGTGATGTTCATGTAGCAGTGAAATACATGTAGCAGTGACATACATGTAGCAAAGACATACATGTGGCAGTGATGTTCATGTAGCAGTGACATACATGTAGCAGTGACATACATGTAGCAGTGATGTTCATGTAGCAGTGACATACATGTGGCAGTGACATACATGTAGCAGTGATGTTCATGTAGCAGTAACATACATGTAGCAGTGATGTTCATGTAGCAATGACATACATGTAGCAGTGACATACATGTAGCAGTGATGTTCATGTAGCAGTGACATACATGTAGCAGTGACATACATGTAGCAGTGATGTTCATGTAGCAGGAACATACATGTAGCAGTGACATACATGTAGCAGTGACATACATGTAGCAGTGATGTTCATGTAGCAGTAACATACATGTAGCAGTGATGTTCATGTAGCAATGACATACATGTAGCAGTGACATACATGTAGCAGTGATGTTCATGTAGCAGTGACATACATGTAGCAGTGACATACATGTAGCAGTGATGTTCATGTAGCAGTGACATACATGTTGCAGTGACATACATGTAGCAGTGATGTTCATGTAGCAGTAACATACATGTAGCAGTGACATACATGTAGCAGTGATGGTCATGTAGCAGTGACATACATGTAGCAGTGACATATATGTAGCAGTGATGTTCATGTAGCAGTGATGTTCATGTAGCAGTGACATACATGTAGCCGTGATGTTCATTTAGCAGTGACATACATGTAGCAGTGACATACATGTAGCAGTGACATACATGTAGCCGTGATGTTCATTTAGCAGTGACATACATGTAGCAGTGACATACATGTGGCAGTGATGTACATGTAGCCGTGACATACATGTAGCAGTGACATACATGTAACAGTGATGTTCATGTAGCAGTGACATATGTGTAGCAGTGACATACATGTAGCAGTTATGTTCATGTAGCAGTGAAATACATGTAGCGGTGACATACATGTAGCAGTGACATACATGTAGCAGTGGTATACATGTAGCAGCGATGTACATGTAGCAATGATGTACATGTAGCAGTGACATACATGTAGCGGTGATGTACATGTAGCAGTGATGTACAAGTAGCAGTGATGTACATGTCTCAGTATGTACATGTAGCAGTGATGTACATGTAGCAGTGATATACATGTACATGTGGCAGTGATGTACATGTAGCAGTGATATAAATGTACATGTAGTTGTGATGTACATGTAGCAGTGACATACATGTAGCGGTGATGTACATGTAGCAGTGATATACATGTACATGTGGCAGTGATGTACATGTAGCAGTGATATACATGTACATGTAGTAGTGATGTACATGTAGCAGTGATATAAATGTACATGTAGCTGTGATGTACATGTAGGTGTGATGTACATGTACATGTTGCAGTGATGTACATGTAGCAGTGACATACATGTAGCAGTGACATACATGCAGCAGTGACATACATGTAGCAGTGTCATACATGTGGCAGTGACATACATGTGGCAGTGATGTTCATAAAGCAGTGACATACATGTAGCAGTGACATACATGTAGCAGTGACATACATGTGGCAGTGATGTTCATGTAGCAGTGATGTTCATGTAGCAGTGATGTTCATATAGCAGTGAAATACATGTAGCAGTGATGTACATGTAGCAGTCATATACATGTACCAGTGACATACATGTAGCAGTGACATACATGCAGCAGTGACATACATGTAGCAGTGTCATACATGTGGCAGTGACATACATGTGGCAGTGATGTTCATAAAGCAGTGACATACATGTAGCAGTGACATACATGTAGCAGTGACATACATGTAGCAGTGATGTACATGTAGCAGTGATGTTTAGTAGCAGTGAAATACATGTAGCAGTGAAATGCATGTAGCAGTGATGTTCATGTAGCAGTGAAATACATGTAGCAGTGACATACATGTAGCAGTGATGTACATGTAGCAGTGATGTACATGTAACAGTGATGTTCATGTAGCAGTGAAATACATGTAGCAGTGACATACATGTAGCAGTGATGTACATGTAGCAGCGACATACATGTAGCAGTGACATACATGTAGCAGTGATGTACATGTAGCAGTGAAATACATGTAGCAGTGATGTACATGTAGCAGTGATGTACATGTAGCAGTGAAATACATGTAGCAGTGAAATACATGTAGCAGGTATGTACATGTAGCAGTGATGTACATGTAGCAGTGACGTACATGTAGCAGTGATGTACATGTAACAGTGAAATACATATAGCAGTGAAATACATGTAGCAGTGATGTTCATGTAGCAGTGACGTACATGTAGCAGTGATGTACATGTAACAGTGATGTTCATGTAGCAGTGACATATGTGTAGCAGTGACATACATGTAGCAGTTATGTTCATGTAGCAGTGAAATACATGTAGCGGTGACATACATGTAGCAGTGACATACATGTATCAGTGATGTTCATGTAGCAGTGAAATACATGTAGCAGTGATGTTTATGTAGCAGTGACATACATGTAGCAGTGGTATATATGTAGCAGCGATGTACATGTAGCAATGATGTACATGTAGCAGTGACATACATGTAGCGGTGATGTACATGTAGCAGTGATGTACAAGTAGCAGTGATGTACATGTCTCAGTATGTACATGTAGCAGTGATGTACATGTAGCAGTGATATACATGTACATGTGGCAGTGATGTACATGTAGCAGTGATATACATGTACATGTAGTAGTGATGTACATGTAGCAGTGACATACATGTAGCGGTGATGTACATGTAGCAGTGATATACATGTACATGTGGCAGTGATGTACATGTAGCAGTGATATACATGTACATGTAGTAGTGATGTACATGTAGCAGTGATATAAATGTACATGTAGCTGTGATGTACATGTAGGTGTGATGTACATGTACATGTTGCAGTGATGTACATGTAGCAGTGACATACATGTAGCAGTGACATACATGCAGCAGTGACATACATGTAGCAGTGTCATACATGTGGCAGTGACATACATGTGGCAGTGATGTTCATAAAGCAGTGACATACATGTAGCAGTGACATACATGTAGCAGTGACATACATGTGGCAGTGATGTTCATGTAGCAGTGATGTTCATGTAGCAGTGATGTTCATATAGCAGTGAAATACATGTAGCAGTGATGTACATGTAGCAGTCATATACATGTACCAGTGACATACATGTAGCAGTGACATACATGCAGCAGTGACATACATGTAGCAGTGTCATACATGTGGCAGTGACATACATGTGGCAGTGATGTTCATAAAGCAGTGACATACATGTAGCAGTGACATACATGTAGCAGTGACATACATGTAGCAGTGATGTACATGTAGCAGTGATGTTTAGTAGCAGTGAAATACATGTAGCAGTGAAATGCATGTAGCAGTGATGTTCATGTAGCACTGAAATACATGTAGCAGTGACATACATGTAGCAGTGATGTACATGTAGCAGTGATGTACATGTAACAGTGATGTTCATGTAGCAGTGAAATACATGTAGCAGTGACATACATGTAGCAGTGATGTACATGTAGCAGCGACATACATGTAGCAGTGACATACATGTAGCAGTGATGTACATGTAGCAGTGAAATACATGTAGCAGTGATGTACATGTAGCAGTGATGTACATGTAGCAGTGAAATACATGTAGCAGTGAAATACATGTAGCAGGTATGTACATGTAGCAGTGATGTACATGTAGCAGTGACGTACATGTAGCAGTGATGTACCTGTAACAGTGAAATACATATAGCAGTGAAATACATGTAGCAGTGATGTTCATGTAGCAGTGACGTACATGTAGCAGTGATGTACATGTAACAGTGATGTTCATGTAGCAGTGACATATGTGTAGCAGTGACATACATGTAGCAGTTATGTTCATGTAGCAGTGAAATACATGTAGCAGTGACATACATGTAGCAGTGACATACATGTATCAGTGATGTTCATGTAGCAGTGAAATACATGTAGCAGTGATGTTTATGTAGCAGTGACATACATGTAGCAGTGGTATATATGTAGCAGCGATGTACATGTAGCAATGATGTACATGTAGCAGTGACATACATGTAGCGGTGATGTACATGTAGCAGTGATGTACAAGTAGCAGTGATGTACATGTCTCAGTATGTACATGTAGCAGTGATGTACATGTAGCAGTGATATACATGTACATGTGGCAGTGATGTACATGTAGCAGTGATATACATGTACATGTAGTAGTGATGTACATGTAGCAGTGACATACATGTAGCGGTGATGTACATGTAGCAGTGATATACATGTACATGTGGCAGTGATGTACATGTAGCAGTGATATACATGTACATGTAGTAGTGATGTACATGTAGCAGTGATATAAATGTACATGTAGCTGTGATGTACATGTAGGTGTGATGTACATGTACATGTTGCAGTGATGTACATGTAGCAGTGACATACATGTAGCAGTGACATACATGCAGCAGTGACATACATGTAGCAGTGTCATACATGTGGCAGTGACATACATGTGGCAGTGATGTTCATAAAGCAGTGACATACATGTAGCAGTGACATACATGTAGCAGTGACATACATGTGGCAGTGATGTTCATGTAGCAGTGATGTTCATGTAGCAGTGATGTTCATATAGCAGTGAAATACATGTAGCAGTGATGTACATGTAGCAGTGATATACATGTACCAGTGACATACATGTAGCAGTGACATACATGTAGCAGTGATGTTCATGTAGCAGTGACATACATGTGGCAGTGACATACATGTAGCAGTGATGTTTATGTAGCAGTAACATACATGTAGCAGTGATGTTCATGTAGCAGTGACATACATGTAGCAGTGACATACATGTAGCAGTGATGTTCATGTAGCAGTGACATACATGTAGCAGTGATGTTCATGTAGCAGTGACATACATGTAGCAGTGATGTTAATGTAGCAGTGACATACATGTAGCAGTGACATACATGTAGCAGTGATGGTCATGTAGCAGTGACATACATGTAGCAGTGACATAAATGTAGCAGTGATGTTCATGTAGCAGTGATGTTCATGTAGCAGTGACATACATGTAGCAGTGATGTTCATTTAGCAGTGACATACATGTGGCAGTGACATACATGTAGCAGTGACATACATGTAGCAGTGACATACATGTGGCAGTGATGGTCATGTAGCAGTGACATACATGTAGCAGTGACATAAATGTAGCAGTGACATACATGTAGCAGTGATGTTAATGTAGCAGTGACATACATGTAGCAGTGACATACATGTAGCAGTGATGGTCATGTAGCAGTGACATACATGTAGCAGTGACATAAATGTAGCAGTGATGTTCATGTAGCAGTGATGTTCATTTAGCAGTGACATACATGTGGCAGTGACATACATGTAGCAGTGACATACATGTAGCAGTGACATACATGTAGCAGTGACATACATGTAGCAGTGACATACATGTAGCAGTGACATACATGTAGCAGTGACATACATGTGGCAGTGATGGTCATGTAGCAGTGACATACATGTAGCAGTGACATATATGTAGCAGTGACATACATGTAGCAGTGATGTTAATGTAGCAGTGACATACATGTAGCAGTGACATACATGTAGCAGTGATGGTCATGTAGCAGTGACATACATGTAGCAGTGACATAAATGTAGCAGTGATGTTCATGTAGCAGTGATGTTCATTTAGCAGTGACATACATGTGGCAGTGACATACATGTAGCAGTGACATACATGTAGCAGTGACATACATGTAGCAGTGACATACATGTAGCAGTGACATACATGTGGCAATGATGTACATGTGGCAGTGACATACATGTAGCAGTGACATACATGTAGCAGTGACATACATGTAACAGTGATGTTCATGTAGCAGTGACATGCGTGTAGCAAAGACATACATGTGGCAGTGATGTTCATGTAGCAGTGACATTCTTGTAGCAGTTAAATGCATGTAGCAGTGACTTACATGTGGCAGTGATGTTAATGTAGCAGTGAAATACACGAAGCAGTGACATACATGTGGCAGTGATGTTCATGTAGCAGTGAAATACATGTGGCAGTGATGTTCATGTAGCAGTGATGTTCATGTAGCAGTGAAATACATGTAGCAGTGATGTTCATGTTGCAGTGAAATACATGTAGCAGTGACATACATGTAGCAGTGATGTTCATGTAGCAGTGACATACATGTAGCAGTGATGTTCATGTAGCAGTGATGTTCATGTAGCAGTGAAATACATGTAGCAGTGACATACATATAACAGTGATGTTCATGTAGCAGTGACATACATGTAGCAGTGACATACATGTAGCAGTGACATACATGTGGCAATGATGTTCATGTAGCAGTTAAATACATGTAGCAGTGACATACATGTAACAGTTATGTTCATGTAGCAGTGACATACATGTAGCAGTGACATACATGTAGCAGTGACATACATGTGGCAGTGACATACATGTGGCAATGATGTTCATGTAGCAGTGAGATACATGTAGCAGTGACATACATGCAGCAGTGACATACATGTAGCAGTGTCATACATGTGGCAGTGACATACATGTGGTAGTGATGTTCATGAAGCAGTGACATACATGTAGCAGTGAAATACATGTAGCAGTGACATACATGTGGCAGTGATGTTCATGTAGCAGTGAAATACATGTAGCAGTGACATACATGTAGCAGTGATGTTCATGTAGCAGTGAAATACATGTAGCAGTGACATACATGTAGCAAAGACATACATGTGGCAGTGATGTTCATGTAGCAGTGACATACATGTAGCAGTGACATACATGTAGCAGTGATGTTCATGTAGCAGTGACATACATGTAGCAGTGACATACATGTAGCAGTGATGGTCATGTAGCAGTGACATACATGTAGCAGTGACATATATGTAGCAGTGATGTTCATGTAGCAGTGATGTTCATGTAGCAGTGACATACATGTAGCAGTGATGTTCATTTAGCAGTGACATACATGTAGCAGTGACATACATGTAGCAGTGACATACATGTGGCAGTGATGTTCATGTAGCAGTGACATATGTGTAGCAGTGACATACATGTAGCAGTTATGTTCATGTAGCAGTGACATACATGTAGCAGTGACAGACATGTATCAGTGATGTTCATGTAGCAGTGAAATACATGTAGCAGTGACATACATGTAGCAGTGACATACATGTATGAGTGATGTTCATGTAGCAGTGAAATACATGTAGCGGTGATGTTTATGTAGCAGTGACATACATGTAGCAGTGGTATACATGTAGCAGCGATGTACATGTAGCAATGATGTACATGTAGCAGTGACATACATGTAGCGGTGATGTACATGTAGCAGTGATGTACAAGTAGCAGTGATGTACATGTCTCAGTATGTACATGTAGCAGTGATGTACATGTAGCAGTGATATACATGTACATGTGGCAGTGATGTACATGTAGCAGTGATATACATGTACATGTAGTAGTGATGTACATGTAGCAGTGACATACATGTAGCGGTGCTGTACATGTAGCAGTGATATACATGTACATGTGGCAGTGATGTACATGTAGCAGTGATATACATGTACATGTAGTAGTGATGTACATGTAGCAGTGATATAAATGTACATGTAGCTGTGATGTACATGTAGGTGTGATGTACATGTACATGTTGCAGTGATGTACATGTAGCAGTGATGTAATGTGGCAGTTTTGTACATGTGACAGTGATGTACATGTGGCAGTGATATACAATTGGTAGTGATGTACATGTAGCAGTGATGTACATGTAGCAGTGATGTAAATGTGGCAGTAATGTACATGTGGCAGTGATGTACATGTGGCAGTGATGTACATGTAGCAGTGATATACATGTAGCAGTGATGTACATGTTTATGTAGCAGTGATGTGCATGTAGCAGTGATGTATATGTGGCAGCGATGCACATGTAGCAGTGATGTACATATGGCAGTGATGTAAATGTAGCATTGATGTACATGTGGGAGTGATGTACATGTAACAGCGATGTACATGTAGCAGTGACGTTCATGTAGCAGTGATGTACAGGTAGCAGTGATGTACATGTAGCAGTGATGTTCATGTGGCAGTGATGTACATGTGGCAGTGATGTACATTGGCAGTGACGTACATGTAGCAGTGATGTACATGTAGCAGTGACGTTCATGTAGCAGTGATGTACATGTAGCAGTGATGTACTTGTAGCAGCGATGTACATGTAGCAGTGATGTACATGTAGCAGCGATGTACATGTAGGAGTGATGCATATGTAGCAGCGATGTACATGTAGCAGTGATGTACATGTATCAGTGATGTACATGTAGCAGCGATGTACATGTAGCAGTGATGTACATGTAGCAGCGATGTACATGTAGCAGTGATGCACATGTAGCAGTGATGTACATGTACATGTAGCAGTGATGTACATGTAGCAGTGATGCATATGTAGCAGTGCTGTACATGTAGCAGTGACCTACATGTAGCAGTGATGTACATGTAGCAGTGATGTACATGTAGCAGTGATGTACATGTAGCAGTGATGCATATGTAGCAGCGATGTACATGTAGCAGTGATGTACATGTAGCAGTGATGTACATGTAGCAGCGATGTACATGTAGCAGTGATGTACATGTAGCAGTGATGTACATGTAGCAGTGATGTACATGTGTCAGTGATGTACATGTGTCAGTGATTTACATGTAGCAGTGATGTACATGTAGCAGTGATGTACATGTGTCAGTGATGTACATGTGGCAATGATGTACATGTAGCAGTGATGTACATGTGGCAGTGATGTACATGTAGCAGCGATGTACATGTGGCAGTGATGTACATGTAGCAGTGATGTACATGTGTCAGTGATGTACATGTAGCAGTGATGTACATGTAGCAGTGATGTACATGTAGCAGTGATATACATGTAGCAGTGATGCACATGTAGCATTGATGTACATGTAGCAGTGATGTACATGTAGCAGCGATGTACATGTGTCAGTGATGTACATGTAGCAGTGATGTACATGTGGCAGTGATGTACATGTAGCAGCGATGTACATGTGGCAGTGATGTACATGTAGCAGTGATGCACATGTGTCAGTGATGTACATGTAGCAGTGATGTACATGTAGCAGTGATGTACATGTAGCAGTGATATACATGTAGCAGTGATGCACATGTAGCATTGATGTACAATGGCACTGATGTTCATGTGGCAGTGATGTACATGTGGCAGTGATGTACATTGGCAGTGATGTACATGTGCCAGTGATGTACATGTAGCAGTGATGTACATGTAGCAGTGATATACATGTACCAATGATGTACATGTACCAGTGATGCACATGTAGCAGTGATGTACATGTGGCAGTGATGTTCATGTAGCAGTGATGTACATGTGGCAGTGATGTACATGTAGCAGTGATTAGCAGTGATGTACATGTGCCAGTGATGTACATGTAGCAGTGATGTACATGTAGCAGTGATATACATGTACCAGTGATGTACATATACATGTACCAGTGATGTACATGTAGCAGTGATGTACATGTAGCAAGTTTACAACCTTCCTATGATTTAAGGCAACGGCCTTTTTGGTGCATAAACCAGAACAAAACATACCAGAACAATCATAAAACGAGTCATTTGATATTTACTGCATATATAGAGATCTCAGTTTTGGAAAAAAAGAAGAAAAGAACGATATTACTAACCATTTTCCTTAGATTTAATCGTAAAATTCCTGATTTATGTGGGAAATGTATGCATCTTCTTCATATAAACTCTAGATTATGTATTTATACAATTGTTACAATTTCACCATGGAATCTTGGTTATTAGTCTGTATGATAATATAAACAAAATACTTTAGTTTTATTAAACAGTATAATGTTATGTTTTTCCTGTACACCAAACAAAACAGTAAAACTTCCTTAATATGCATATCTGTAATTTGTAATATCGGTAAGTTAAATCGTTTAAAAATATGAAAATTATAAAAAAGATAATCGTAGTAAAGGCGTTTTAAACCTTTGTTCTTTATTTTTTTTTGATTTTTTATAAAGGTAGTGTTATGTTGTAATTGAAATATTTAATAATCATAATTGTCTTTCTTAGACGATACCAATAAGATACACCTTTTGTTTTTTTTGTTATTGGAAGAGGACATTTTTAAGTATTGAAAATTAGGATCAACACATAAGCAACAACGGTTTTGTAAAAAGGTGTCTGAGCATTTTTGCAACGTTTAACAAAAGACAATAATACATGCCGTGTTAGCTTGGCTATTGTGTAAGACACCTACGTCATTTTATTAATTTGGTTGCTTTTCAGGTGTTTACTGTTGTTTCATACCATTGAATGTCTCGTTACACTATTTTGTGTCAATCGAACATAATCTTTTTTAAAATATTGACTAAACCTCAATACCACACTCACGTTATGTTAAATATTGACCCTCTCAGAAAGAAAAAAAAAAACTTCCCTCGTAATAGTTTATATAGAATTAATTTCATTGCGAAATTGCAACTGCGGTCTGAGTTCGTAATTTAATTGCATACATGATAATGTTATATAAGGCTAACCTTAGCAGATGAAAGTATCAATGGGAAATAATATAAATCTTATGACAAATAAATGACAAAATAAAATGTACTAACTCAGCAGTCGTTAATACAGAGCTTTTGCGTAAGTCTCATCAAAATAAATTTACTGTCTGCTTGACCGAGGGGGGCTGATTAATTAGCAAGAATAGGTTCTTTGTACAATACAGGATGGAGCCATCGATCTGTTTTAGTCTGATATGTAAATCAAAAGTTTCTTCGTCATCAGCAGAAGAAGTTGCAGTGAGCTTTACAATTCTTTATGTATTATTTTCTTTACTTTTCCGAATAGAACTTTTTAAGTCTAGTCCGGCTAGAACATATATCATGTGTTATTCGGTTAATTTGTTTCCAACAAAAGCCACGTGTATAAATATACGGCTGACACATTTGTTACATTAAAATTAACAAAGGTCCATGCCTGATGCAAATTTTCATTATTCTTTTCAAACGAATTGTTAATTTCATATGATATAATATTTTTCAGCAAATGTGAAATCATATCAGCGAACTGCAACTACCATCTGTGAGTGAGGAATGCAGACAAGCAGGATGACTCCACTGGCAAACCACAGATCAGCTGATATTCTCACCACATATGGGTCTCGAACCTACTCGATGACTGTCATTTGATGGTACTGGGTTTGTCATCGACACTCTCTATGACTTGCTCCAAGCACACGACCATTAATGCCAAACAATCACCGCTTTATTTCGAATTTCTGGAAATTTTAAAACAAAAACAGCCTCTGCCGATATTCCGTTTTAGACTTTCCAAAACGTGTTATTTAGTTCTATAGAAAATCCGTTTGTAATAAAAATAAAGTTAACATAATTTTTAAGTTAAGATCAATAGATTTTTTTTATATATGGCGATAGAAGAAACCGTTGTACATGTACTAGTTCTATCTATGTTTGCCTTCTCGATGTAGAAGTTATATGATCATATCTCAAAATATGTCAAGATTTTCTGGAAAAAGCAAAAACAAACGAAAGTCGACCCTAATTCTCATAACTAGGCTTGCTATCAATTTACTTTAAATTTGCAAAAGTATCAACGAAAAAAGGAGAAAAAGTAATATATTATTATATGAACGTTACACTTTCTGTTCATTACTAATGGTTATTTGAATAATTAAATGTGGTCATTTATTGTTACGTCTTGTATTTCCATTTTGAAACAGCGAAACTCACACGCTATAACATATCGATTTGCACAAATGCTACTTACAAATATCCAAATTCGACAAGTATCTTTTGGTCTTGTGTATGTCGAGGCTGGATGAAATTCTACGTATATGTTTTGTCTCATGCTTTTATTTGTTATTAACGTATATATAATAACAATCCTCTGCTCATCTCAAACATGATTCTAGTTTACTTTGTCTTAGATTTCAGATAACGATATCATTAAATGTCCTCAATTACGGAATAGAAGTGTAATGGTTTGTTCACACGGCGTATTTCACTGACACTAATAATATGATGTTGTAATGTCTGGCCTAATTTATTGACGTAAATCTATTATTGTTTGACAAAATGTCTTTCTTTACACGATTCTAGTTTACTTTGTCTTCGATTTCTGATAACGATATCATTAAATGTCCTCAATTAAGGAATAGAAATGTAATGGTTTAGTTACACGGCGTATTTCACTGACACTAATAAGATCTTGTAATGCCTGGTTTAATTTATTGACGTATTTATTTAATTTGACCTACTTGTGTAATTTAGCTAAATTCCGCGTCAGCACTATAAAAAAGTTAATATTAATACATTTTGTATAAATATTTGATTTTAAGAATTGAATGTGTGAAAATCGTATTTCTTTTTGAACTAGCAATCGCTTAAGGCTTCTTCTAGACTATGACCGAAAATAAAACATAACATAGTAAGGTATATTTGAAGCCTGAATAAAAAGCGTGGCCAATAATAACACTGCTGATATTTAAAAGATAATCGAAGTTGTTAATATGTTTAATGTGACCGCTTCTGATGACTTGGGAAGTCAACTTTAAAATATATAGCTGTATATCTTCGTATTTGATGCTTTAGTTATTAAAAGACACTCCGTTCATCAGAAACAAATGTGACTGTGGCAGTGACCAAATGACAAATTATGTACATTAATAAATTTCACATATTCTGTTAAATTGATAGCATAGCTATATTTAACTGACGATAGATCAGATTTTCCTCGGCGACGTCTTCCTAATGCGACAGTTGATTGATTGGTTTTGATATTGCCGTAGCCCGGCAAAGACATAAAATATCTTAAAATACGAAATTGCATTAATCACCCATGTCTCTTTTTACACGTTTTAATATGTGGCGTTAAAATCGATACTAAATAATATTTCAAATAATGTGAGGTGAATTAGAAATCAAAAAGCAAAATATGACGTAAATTCATCCTAAAACGACGAGCATAAGAGAAGCTCCATATTGACTTATCACGCTATATTTTTCTCTATGTCCCACGTGGTTTGTGACGTCCCTAATGTCGCTAGTCTCAGGATACTTCGACTCAATTTTCTTATTGTCACTAGTGATATCTACATTTACGACCCTTTCCGTTGTTAACCAATCAGTATCTAATATTACCTGTCTATATCAAGAAATGGTATATTATCGATTCCATGAAACACTTGCATTCAGTTGACAAAGTGTACTTTATGTGTTGTTTATGTTGTATGGATAAATACGGGAAGTTGGGGTTGGGGTGGTGGTGTGTGTGTCGGGTGCTGGAAGTTCGTCGAGTATTCTGAAAGATACACATGTATTAAGCTTTGGTAGTGAACTATTCGAAATTAATAGTTTCATATTTTCTTAAAGAGTTTGTTCTTAAATTGAGTAACAGTTTATCAAACTTGGTTTAATGTTAGATTGTGTCACACTGTCGCATACCCATAACACCCGTACTCTTTTGGACACCACTTGTCGTACGCACATCTGCAAGACTTGGGAAATAACGGCCAGGTCTTAAACAATCGTTCTAGAGACTATATCGCGTAGTCTAAGGCTACCTTAACTATAGTTAGTGTACACAAATGAAGTTCAACTTCTGCTCCTGTTAAATAAATGCGGATAGACAAAATAGTGCACCGAAATACCTGAAATTAGTGACGTCAAAGAAGTCATTTGACATACTACTATATCGGCCCTAATAAAACGGGTCGAAGTGTATTTTTGACATGTTTAGACATTAATATCTTTGTTAAGATGATATAAATTACGACTAAAACAATCAGGTGTATTTTTTCACAGTAATTATATTTTATTGACTACAGGCTTACGCTAGTGTTGCGGTTCCCTTTAAGTAATTATAAATTTCAAATCTCTTCACTGCATGGCTTAGAAAAGACAAAGAGAGGAAAGTTCGTCATATAACGATAAAGTTAGAAGAATTTGAAACCGCTTTCTTGTAAAATATCTAAGTATCCTTTTGTAAATTTTATGTCAGCTAGTTTAAACTATTTTGTCTAGCTTTAAATGTAGACGGCAAAAGAACACATACGTGGCATATCACAAACATATTGATAAGACATAGACAAAACCAGCATTTTAATCTGTAGTACGCCAGATGATATCACCATGCCTTTTGAATAGTCTAATATTTGTATAAACACCTGACGCAAACATTCAATTTTGTCCCAACTAAAGCTAACACTATATTTGATAAGCTTATAAATACTGTCAAATCTTAGATGGAAATAGTCTTCTATCACGACATTTTATTTATTGGCAAAATACGATGTATGGAGAACTGTGTTACACAATGCTTCTTATCGTTAAAGCAGAGTTTGTCACAACCATTACTATGGCAACCATTTCCCAATCAATACAGTTAAAACATTAAAAAAATGACAAGAACACTTATTCAAATGTAATGAAATTGAAAAACAAAAAAAACAAAAACAAAACAACAGCACACAACAACTTTGTACTTAAGCAGCAGCACTTAATATATGTCAAAAGAATTTAGAAACTATATGTTTACGTAGGTGTTTGGCAATCAAGAAATATAAGAAGGTATGCAGATGCGTCAATTGTGCCAAATCACATGGATTTTTATATAGATTCTAACAGACATGTTTTGTTGTTTGATTATAAGGTGTTTCAGTTAAAAATCCAATTAATGACATTTCAACAACTCCCGGCACAATGTTATTATGTTTAATTTGAGTTGTAATGTATTTAAAGTATTCTGGGTACAGTTGGTCTAGTCTGAATTCTTTAATATCAAAACATTATAAATTGTTAATTTGAGAGCTTTATTTGGATTAAAGTAAATTATGAAGAAGAACGGTTTTCAACCTTCAAAGAACATAACGCTGATTGGTGTAGCATTGTTGGTAATAAACTCTACACAGGTTGGCCCGATCAATACTTTTACGTCAGAGACTTACAGCAAGGATTTTAATAATTTTAATATAGAAATTATAATTCGTAAAATGACATTTCCTATAAAACTACATGTATACGTTTGGCATTTAAATGTAAACTGTAAAACTTTCTAGGATAAAAAACAAATAAACCTAGAGGGCATCCACTATAGACACTTCAGACGATAAAATGAAACCAATCTTCGACTAAGTAGACGAATAAATTTGACAAAATATTACATGGTTCCCATTCTTTCCAAATTGAAGAAATATTAAACTTATCTCCGGACAAGACGAAATAAGTATTTCAGATATGTAACGCCGTCTGGAAATAGATATATGCGTGGCTATACTCTAGATGTGTTAATCCACTTTGCCGTCATCAGTCTCTTAAGCTAAAGCAGCGTCTAGAACATCCAAAGAATCATCACTATAAGCAACAGTCGTAACGCTGCCACACTATCACACTTTTCAGCATAAAACAAGTGCTTGATCGATAGTTTAATTGTACTGCAGGATCCGTAAGATCTGTGCTGCCCTGGTAGCAGTCAGATTCCAGATAATTTCTTTATTAGATATTTCCCGACATAAACTTCACTTCTCTTTGATATTTTATTTTTACTTAATCTTAACACTCAAATTTTGAATTTACGTTAAAACGGTGATTAAATAAAGCAAGCAATTTTCTGTGATCATTATTTTCCGTGTCGGAAAACCAGTTAAATTAAGTTGTCTTGTTGCTGTTCATTTATCAAGCGTTATTAATACAGAGCTGTGGGAGTAATTAACCTGTAATCAGCGTTAATTTTACAAAGATGAAATGAATAATTTATCAGAGATGAAAGATAGAGAACGATGCATTTTTCCAAAAATAAATAATTGAACATAAACCTTAAAAATATGGAGTCATAATAAATAATTTCAAAACAAAGACAAATATCTCGTTATTTTGAACATTAACTATCACAAGCCATGAACGGCATCGTTTAATTGGATCAAAATAACGAAGTTAATTAATGCCATCTTGCGAAATCACACAACTAAGCCAAATTTGCGTTTTATGTCACTCTTTAATCAAATTTGTCGAACTTGTTCAAAGAGTCAACTCTCATCACATTCGTGTTAAAAAAGATACATTGGGTTCCTGTTTGCAAACAACCATACATGTTAAATAGTCCTTTCTCAATGTGGTTCATAAGATCATGAACAAGTTAGCATGTTACAAAAATCGATTAATCATCATTATTTGTTCCACATTATAAATCATTAAAACAACACCTTAAAATATATTCTATTTTAATTTCTTAACCAAAGATAAATCGATAAATTATAGTTTTTAACTGAAATACATTATACAAAAATTACAGATATTCTTGAACGTGAATTTTGAACGTAATATGAACAACGCATCTGCTTATTAGTACTATACTTAAATTTGCTATGGAACTTATGTTATAATAAAACGTGCACTACGACTTCAATATTAACGATTGTTTTTATTTAATTTTTAGTTATGTTAGACGTCTGTTAAAACCCATGTGGATCACTTTTAAATATGCAGGGTTTGTTTAACCAGTAGGCAATAACGTTCTGTTTGTTTGTTAGTTTTATGGAAAAGACGTTTAAGTGACATATACAAGGTATAAATAAATGCTTTTCTTTACTTTGAAGCAACGCTATGACTTAAAGGTTTTATATGCAATATTTTTAGTTATAGAAAAGCAGGAACGTGACATGTCAAAATCACAAATGATTGTAATTTGTATATTTAACATATTGTATCTTTGTTGTTTTGTTTTGTCTTTTTTGGTGGGATGTGTGTGTGTGTGTGTGTGTGTGTTTGTGTGTGTGTATGTGTGTGTGTGTGTACGACACACCGTCACTTGATAGGTCATACAGTTCCGAATTATGAATGGTTTGAAATCAGTGTGCGGAATGCAAGAACTGTCTCAGCAAGGGCTGAAGCAGATTTTGCACTCTTATCTGCATCCTCGTTTCCTCAGATGCCTATATTACTAGTAAGCCAACAGACATCAATATTCTTATTTGGAGAAATGTATTTAAGCTTCAGAAATGGTTTAATTATGTGGGGGCTAGACAAACTGAGATTTTTAATTGACAGTTAAACTAACTCAGAGTCAGAAAACATTACAAATATATCACCAGGATAGACCGAAATTAAAATAAAGAGAAAGGTTGACAGCCTGGTGGGGCGGTAAAAGAAGGAGTAGTGTGTGTGCGTGTGCGTGTGTGTGTGTGCGCGGGCGCGTGTGTGTGTGTGATACTTACGGAAGTACAGCCGGCATAAAGTATCATATTTTGAGCTATCAGTATGTATTTCGAGGTAGTCAGAGTGATTACTGTTGCGCCGATGGAGAAACTTTAAACGTAGAACGAGTGGGTCTGTTTGTGACTTTGGTACTCCAGTTATCCGCAGACGGTGAAGCAGATTTAGTGCTGCCTTCACTGTGTATAGCATGCCGTTTACCCCTGGCATGATACCACAGCAAGTCACATTAACCTGACACTGGGCCAACCAGTCGTGGAACTACCCTTACATTTGCTTGAGCGTTATCAAGGGAGCTTTACCACCACCATTTTTACAACTTTGTTATGTCGCGGCCCGGTATCGAACCCGGGGCCTCCAGTACCTAGAGCCAACGCTCTACCGATTGCGCGTCCAGGTCCGGTCGTTTTTTACTTTTTATATGAAAAAAGAGTTAAACGGCTAGAGTATTAAACTGCCACTAATTTTGACGTTATCTAAGTCTTACTAGTAGGTTAGATATGACATTTCTCAAGCGCCGATATACGTTTTCTTATAGACCTTTTGTATTGACCATTAAACCAAGCTTTGTTACTCCTTGACATTGTCATGGCCTTAGGAATACACTTTTCCGCTATGCTATTAAAATATCTAAGAAAGATTTTTTTTTATCACCAGGATTCTCAAATGCAGAAGAAGTTAATTCTTTAGAACGAAACAATACCCAATTCTCCCTGTGCATCATCCAATATGTACTATCGTCATTCAATTTTATAGATTCAATGTTTAATATTATGGGAAAGTGATCGCTTCCACATAAATCATCATGTGCATCCCAACTATAATCAGGATATAAAGAGGAGTGACGTAAAGAAAGTTAAAGAGATGAATAATGTCATGAAGCAGGATGTAAGTTAGTTGCCTTTTTCTTATTCATTAGGCATATATCATTTTGGGCAATTAAGTCCTCTAACGTTTTACCTATATTATTATTATCAGAACCTCCCCACAAAGGTTAATGTTCATTAAAGTCCTCTACAGGAATGGAGGCATAGTGAAGTTGAGTTTAAAAAGGTTAATAAAAGTATAATTTCATTAAAGTTAGTTATAAGACCTCGACAATTCCCAATCGGATGTCACTTTTTCTTTTTCTAGTTTAAGCACTTATGGAAATGAGATATTTCGGATGTTTTTAAGTTTTAGTTCATCCTTTCAAATTTTCAATTTGGACATTCTCTGGGTCTACTTTCGTGAGGTCCTGATCAATTCGGGCAGTTTGGATCCGCTTGACACTAAAAGTTTGGAGAGTAAGCGGGTTTACAGCATCGTCAGCAGATGATATCTTTTGTGAAAGTAGACTCACGGTGACCAAATTTCTGACAATCAAAACAACGTAATGGATTTTTTTTTGGAATTTATAGTTGCATTTTGACAATAAGATAATCGACTTTAAATGTGGAGGGAAGATTTGGTTTGTTAAAACCTAGGATTAATGTATTTGTTGCTATTCTGAGTGCGTGCTTGGAGAAGGAAATTGTCCTGACACCACTCACATCCTGTGGTGCGAGTTTTGCCAGGATCTCTTCCTCTGAAAGTCCAGAAAGATCATGGCAACGGATTACAAATTTGTACTGTTATGTTAATGTTATGTAATGCGGAAAGTTCTGACTTTGAGTGAACACAATTTATTAAGATTTAAAATTTTATCATTTTCTATGAGTTTCAATAAGGAGGTACTCATTTTTTATTTTTCAAATTAGGCCTTTCATTGATTGTTCAATAGAAAATGGGATATTTTGGTGATTGGAGAAGAAAAGGTGGAACATTTGTGTTTGATGGTACAGTTTCGGTATCAGAGTCTTCTGACGAAATCGCTGGAATCGATTTAAACATTTGCTTTTGCGGTCCATGCAGTTTGAATTGTTCGGCGCTCTGGAGCCCAACAAAGGTACGTTAATATGGAGTGGCCATCCGACTTCCAAACGCCAGTTCTAAACAAGTGCTATACTCTGACATGAAATACAGAATGTAAATGATACCAGATTGATTCGCATATCTAGCTACCCATAAAATAATAAGCAAATGGAGAAAATTTGAGGGAAAGGATGTATTACACGGTATTAAATAAAAGTGTAGAAAGTGTATACAATAGGGAAAAAGTAGCAATCTATGAACAACACGGCAGGTCGATTGGTTATAAAGGATCACTATAACTGCCAATTTTACTCCATAACTGAGGGCCAAACTAGTGTTGACATTACTGACATGTCTCAAATAACCTTAATCATCAGGATGACGTCAACAAGCAGACGCTTGGTTAACAGGCAAATGTCGTACTAACGGTATCAAGCCACACCCCACTTAAACGTTTGTAGTGGTTTGTTAATTAAAATTAATTATGGGTTCAAGTTCAAAGCCAAATTTAGTGTCGTTTTGACATTGACTTGTCTCTGTATTGCATTAAAACATCAGTCACATATGAAAAACGGCAGGAACACAGGCTTCTGTTAAAAGGTTTAAATGAAAACATAATTTTCAAATATGTTAACATTTATAAATATAGTAAAATTTAAATTCTTGATTCACATTCACAAAAAGCTATTCTCAAATAATGCACCCTAATATAATTATCCATCTACTGCTTGGAGATCGTCATATTTCATAATGTTTAAAATATACATGCATATAAATACATGTACACAGCCATCAGTTAAACTATTAAGGACACTTATATACACGCACAGACGCCCACACATTCGCACGTAACGAAGACACATTATGAAACGAGTACATGTATATACATTGATCTTACAAATAAGCAAAACATAACTTAATACGAAAAGTTTGCGTTTTTTCTACAAGTAACTGAAAGTACTGCTACATATCTTCTTCTCTGTTGTGAACAGAAATTATCAATCCTTTTGTTGTTTGTGTTTAAGCTCCTGTAGTTTGCAGTATTAAACTGTCAGATGTCTGTTTGCCTTTGATATTTAATAACCTTTGAGATTCATAAGAGTTCTGCTTTAGCTGCTGTCGTTCAGTCTAGAAGTGATTTGCCAGTTGCATCTATTTTATTGACCGGTTGTGTCTTAGCTCCCACAGTTGGCAATATTTAACAGACAGCAGATCTGACTGTCTTTGATATATTATAATCACCAAGCTTAATGAGATTTCCGCTTTGAGTGCATACGCCTGGTAATGTTTGTCTGATGCCACAGTTTATTGACTGGCTGTAATACCACCGTCGCCTTTCAAGAAAGAATAAGTTGTCTGTATTTAAGAATTTTAGTCTCATAAATATTTTTCTCTTCCTTTGCCTAAAACCTACACACATCAGTTTTAGAACCCTTAACACCTAACACCATGTACTCTAAAACAAAATTTCACGTTACAGGTCGGAAATCGATTACTTAGAATATATTAATCCAAAATAGCTAGATGGGGTTTGATTTGTCCTACAATGGTTGTAGGTGCCAACACTATTATATAAACAAGAGTGTTCTTGATAGCATTACCATAACCGTCCAATCTTTGACAAACGAACAATCTGGCAACACGTCACAATCACTCTATATAACAGACCTAATTAAGCCTATATTTAGTTGATGGTTTACCTAACAAAATTATCTGTTAACCTTCTAAATAATTAGAATAATTAGATGGAAGTGGCGTATTTTTACAGTGGCAGTACATGATAGCATACATGATTTTTTGTGTAAATTTAAAAACCGTGTACTTCCTCAAATAAATATGTGTTTAATCTCAATTTTTTATAACTTCTTGGTGTATGGAGAATCAAACGCATAAACAAATTCTATTTACTTTACATATTAATAGTTAATTCTTTTAAGGACATCATCACGTTTCATGAGGACTTACATTAGTCATAAATGGTACACTGATTGAGATGATATTGACGTAACATTCTACACCGACACAGAGCTTTATTTTGCCCTGAAGCCTATTAGGTATACTGTGTCATGTCTATTTTTCGAACATTAGCTATTAGGTCATTGAAAACAGATACCAGGATAATAGTTCAGCTCATAAAACGTAGACAAAGTAAAGTTAGTAGTTTGTACGTTTTCATCTGGACAATGTTGAACTTACCTGGCATACAGGAAGAACATCGTCGGGAAATAAATGAGTGCTTTGATATAGCCTGAAATTGTAAGCCCTTTTTACTTTGTCGTCATCGCCAGCTCCAGCAGCAAACAAAGGCATCAGAAGCACCATAAGCTTTGACAACAGTACCATATTTCCGAAAAGTTAAACAGAAATGTGAGAATAACAAAACTCCTTAAGCATATTTTTAATATTTATAGTTTTCCAATGATAGGCTTTATAATGCCCGATATCGTAGTGGCATTCTAATTAAGAATATAACGGAGACATTACTTTAAGTTTTGTCTGATATAATATTCTGCTAACTTTAATATAGTTTTATATGACGACTTTTAAACAAACACTGACATCGACTTTTAAATAAACACGAACACGTTATTTAAGTAAATGTATATCGTAAGTCCTCCTTAATCTTTCGTGAACTATAGATTACATATCTCTCTCATCTGTTCTGATGTTTAATTTTTTACACGTAATAAATAACAAAGCGCCAGGAAAAATAATGTCTTTAAACGGCATTTATTTTCCCACTTTAGTGGAGATATAAACAGATCGAATGGCCCTAATACAATGAGAACTTAATTTGAACTGGTGCCACATAACAAAAACATTTTTTAATTGCAAGCCAGTGCGTAATAGTTCAAAGTCAAAAGTAGATGAAACACTGTGTGATAGTTTTAGAAACACGTCAACATAATATAAAAGAGAGGCCCTATAAAAACTTGTTATCAACTGTTTTTATAGTCCTCGAAAGAAAGCAAGCAGGTTTCATTATTTTATGGATAATCAACTATTTCTTTTGTGAAAAACGTCGATGTTTTCTTTTGACTACTGTAATATCCATTACAATTATAACATAATAATTTTTCGGACCTCTGTTTAAAATATACGATTTAGTAACAAATTTCCAATAAAATAGCCTTGTTTACTAGATTAAGTCATACAATATTATATATATATTTCGGTTACCGTATAAAAATATAATTTCGATGCTCTCAACACGTATCAAGTTAACATTACATTACTATGTTACTGTATGTCCGATTGTATTTCTTGTTTTGTTACTTCTTCGTCATTTGATCTTAAGGAGCTTTGTCTATGATCCCAGAAACATAATACAATTTCAATAATTGCGACATTTAAATTACATGTTATATCATACCGACATCGATGACACAATATATCTTCTGGTTATTGTCGTGTCAATGTGACCAGCGTTATTGCGATTTATCTGAACAACTATTGAGATCCGAAATATATCGAACAATATGTATCTGATTTATGAATGAGGTTCAAGTATCACATGACTTGTCTGCTAAGGCATCAGATAACGTTGCAGTCAACGTCTCACGAAAAGACTGAAAGTAGGTTGAACATTTAGAGATGTAACCGAAAACCATCACAGCATAACCTACGTAAAGTACAGGCATGTAGAAAATTAATGACTAGAAGGGATTTCGAAGTCACGACATATATGACAAACTGTTAATTTCAATATTGCGAAAGTAAAGCAAATAACACTATGTTATTAGGAATTCAGTGCAATCTAAAAAAAATGTCAAAATGCATATTCGACAAAGAAAAAGGCCTGGTCCGTTAACAAACAAGTGATAAGAGTGATGTCATATTAAGTGAATGCATGTTTATCATTTCATATATAAGGTAGCGTCTTTATTGTAACCCATATTTACTTAGATCTAATATCATTTATCGAAATTGATATATAATATCAAGTTATGTTGGACTGACTTGATATCCACAGTGTGAACTAGTCAATCACTTTTTAACATCAGACAAATGAGAATACACTTTGAAGATGCCATTTATGAAATGACACCGACAAACTGTGTACATAAACTATTTTGGGTATGTATAGCACTCTTGAAACAACATACAAAAAGTCTACGAAAATCCAGTGATGCAAAATTGTTATTTTGGGGATAAAAAGTTGAAATATATAAACACAACTGATAATTTCTGGAACCCGATCGTAACTTCATCAATCCTTGTTTGTTCTTCTTCAAATTGCATAAAATCGTAGCTCTGTAAATACTCTATAATTGAGACGTATCAAGTGATTAGAACAAATCCAATATAGCCACCAAAATTAAAGATGGTCACCAGCAAATACGATTTTTCAGAGTAGTTTTGGATATATGTAATAAATAGTATCCATTTTTGTGTATATTAATTTGTTGCTCATTCAAAATTGATTGGGACTTGAAATGTAATACTAATTTCTAAATAAAATAAAGGATTCTAAATAAAATAAAGGACTTGTTGTTCATTAAAATCAATAATATAATTAAATTTATAGGAATTTCAAGGACCTGGTCATAGCTAGCCTTTTTTCCAATTTTAATCTTAAACTTTACCAGTTATGACATACTAGTCAGACACATGGAAACTATGTACAATATATTTATACCTTCCATTTAAGATAACTTCATTACTCTTTGGCCAGAAAAAATATGAAAGGTTAGGCACAATTGCATTTTCATAACTGGCCCATATACAAGAACTGCATACCAAGCTACACGTTAGTTCAAATGTCTTCAACATAATGACTTTCTTGTGCATCCACTTTGGCATGCACACTTCGAACGATCGGGGCATTTAGTCATTGTTACATGAAAAAGCTTATTGCCTGTAAATTTCCCTCCACAATCCAATGGTTTAGGCGTTGTCCCATCCTGTTATGTTATCTAGTCTTTGATTTGCAAATACACACACATGCTTTGAACCTGAGCAGCATCAGAGGTTGGTGGCAGTTGTTTGGGGTCAACATATAGAAGGCCATTTGCAATCTTTTCGTTTAACGTGCTAACACGTAAGCTGTCAACTAATTGACTTTGCATTCGTAAAGGTACACCAGAGTTTGTTCACCACATCTGATAATTTCGTTTCTCGTCACCTCACTTGATGTTTTATCGAACACTAATGCTGCTTGACGAAAATCACTGCTCTTTCCAAATACTTTTAATGCCATTTCCTTTCCCAAAACATACACTTGAAATATCGTCGCTACCAAGTAGAGCATAAAGAGTATATATCACATGTTGTTTAGTAAATCAAATGTATATGTACGTGCTATCACACATTCCCAAATTTCAAATACAAAAACAATTACTGAACATTTTCTTTACTTTATGTTTAGTATATCCTTGCCAAAAATGACTACAATACTACAAAAGAAACAGTAAATCGTACTATTGAAAGATGAAACAGATAAAGGTTTACACAATAACTACACTAGAATAAAAAAAATATAATACAAAAAACAACAACAAATGATGCTGAACACTAAAGTCACCGGAAATAATATATCAGAAAGCTACGAGTATTTAGCATCGTATCATGTAGCACCAATTCATTAACAATTTTTCAAATAGCTTATGTTGTTAACTGAGTAAATGGTAAGTGCCAATGTCATTTTTTAATTCCTGTGGCAACACAACAACATCTGTCAACAATACCTTCTCAACAAATGCCATACGGAGTTTATAAACAAATAATCGTAGTTCGACTGTCATCAACATACACCTATACGAGATAAATCTTTGAAGCGAGCAACAAAATATGAATTTATATGACCTATTTCTTTATTCACAACATGTCTACAAAGGTAATAGTCTTTAATAAAAAAGTAAACCATGAACTTTAAATCTTAACAAACCTTGAATACCGGGTAAATATTACACATATGTCTATCAAAATGTAAGAACAAATGTGTCATAATTAGTGCAGTTTTTCCAAATCTAAAGCAAACAAACAAAATACACTAGTTGTTGTATCATTCACCGAGCTGTTATTGTGTGATTCGCCCACAAACTATTTTGTTGGGTTGTAAAATATACCATAAACTGAGATTACTGATATTTAAAAAAGAAAACATTAAATCTTTTATATGAAGAAAGGCTTAATCATGAATATGGCACTGAAGAGATTATGGTCGAATTAGTGCAGTCCTGCAATTTGAAAATACAAATTAGAAAATTGATACAAGTAAAAGTTTACTTGTTACTTTTAGTTCCTACATTTTTTAAAATTGTAGTTTTATGTAGTATTTCTTTAGAAGACACAACATTAAGAAACAGAACACTTTAGTTTAGTTGTAGCAAGGTATTTTAAACAACTGAAAAAGAATATTAATTTCGATTTTAAAATACTATTGCTTCTTAAAAGCTGTGACGTCATCTCATATGCATTTCTAAAACCAATTATAAATAAAGGTTCGCCGTTATCGGCGACTCAATATTATTACACATTTTTTTCAGGCATTATAGTATTGTATATGGACTCATTAAGCAGGATACTTAGAAAATAACCACACGTGGTTCCCTAAGCGAGGTTTTACTGTACTCTTATCCGTCTCCATATCAGCTGGTTAAAGATGTGTGTACCTCTCTTCCTTTCTGGAATCGGCTTTAATAAACAGTGCAACTTCTGTTACAATTTCCAACTTCTTCTTTTTCGGGCCATTCGCCCTATGCCGCGTATAAAATTCATACAATATTCTAGAAGCTGTTTTCTGTAAGGTAAACACATTACTCTTTCCATCTAACGATGCATTTACTAAGTCATTACCAAAATGCTCTTCTAGCCTTCTTCTCGTCTCCTTACTGCTAAGCAAAAAAAAAAAAAAAAAAAACAAAAAAACAACAACAACAGACCTTTTAGGTATTCATTCATTTTGTTAATCAATTCTGCGAACGTAATCTGTCCGTTGTCATTTTGTTCTATATAATGGGCAGTTTTCTGGCATGCTTGTTCCCTCACCATGCCGTTGTGCCTTTCAGTTGACAATCGCATCTTCTTGGATGATTCAGGAGTATTCTCTAACACGGATCGTCCCTTACTAAACTGAACACTGCACAAGTGATGGTATACAACATCAGATGCACGCGGATCTCAAGACTATTCAATTCTTGTCATCGCTTCACGTTCCCAACTATCATTGTTTCTTTGGACTTATCGTAAATCTCATTGTGAATCCCAGATGTCCTGAATGGTTGTATTCTTTTTAGCCCTTTTGTCTAGAAGTATATGCTATTGACTTTCCAAAGAATAGACAGTCATCTTTGAAAAATAATACCGACTCTGTTCTCAGGCTGATAGATTCACCAACAATATCACTACTTTCTTTGCGTTTTAAAGTAATTACTTTAGGATTTATGTAATTTTGTCCAGCATTTTGGTAAAGTCCGACTTTCCCATTTTCTCTTAATAAAACAGTTTCACCAGACTCAAGTGATTCATTACAATAAAAGCATATGCACTGTTAACATTTAATGCCAATTCTATCGAAATACTAGACGTTTAGGTCATAAGTAGCTCTAGCAAGATTTGGATAAACACATTGAATAAACATTGAATATATTGAACGGCCTTAAACATATACAGTTTTCTGTCAAAAGCATAATTTTATGGCGGTCATCTGAGATTTTGATGACCATTTTGGATTGTTATTGATCAGTTGATACATGTAAAATTCACTGAGCTACAAATCTGAGAAATTTGAACAGCAAAAATTAATAATAAATGACGTTTTGATCGGATTCCAGAAATCATCAATTTTGTATATTTTTTTTCAATTCGTTCCCCCAAACCTTCCCTAAAAAGATTTTGCATCATTGGATTTTAGTTATCATTTAGTATTTGGTGTTGTATGTGGTATCGATTTCATATGCCAAAAATCATTTCTGTACAAATTCTGTCTTGGTTTGGCAATGTTTACAGCAAAAGCTCTCTACTAACTGTGTTTGTACAAACACCAATCCGAAGTCGGGCTTCTTCAACTACATCTTTGATGACCAACCGGCACATGTATTTCGGATGCCAGTTTCTGACGTTGCGATGCTACCGCCAAATTGAACAAATATCTATTTTCTTAAGACTTTAGACTACTTGAATAGTGTTTCATGACAATATTTGAATAATGATAGTTTCTGCACTGTGCGATGTTATAACCGGCTCTGTCATAAAACCACTGCTTTGTAGTAAATTTATTACAAAGTGACTTGGGACGACATACTCCATATTGCATTACATTTACAGTTACAACCGGTTCTTAGTAGATTGGCAACACTATAGGTTTTCAAAATATCACTTTCTTCCATATTATCATGCTTAATCATGTTTCCCATTAAATCACTCTAAAATCTATTCAACTTTTGCGCATATCAATGTGGCATAATTCTGCAATGAACGATATACAAAATGCGACATTGTTTTAAAACTTGTAGTTACGTCAATTGTAATCTTGACCGTCCAAAATCTCACTGTAATTAAATTAAAGCGTAGCGAAATTTTATTCATACAAATGAAGGAATTCGTTGTTGTGTGGTAATGTTTTGATAAGTGCTCTCCGATGAACATGTTACTCTGATGTATCGAAGTTTCAGTCAGAAAATATTATTATACTTGTATATATATATATATTCTGTACCTGCTGCAAATGTTATTTCTCTGCAAATGTGATTTTTACATAAAGAGAATCCTTTAATGGTGCAATTTGCAAAAGCAAATATGTAAATAATGTCATAATAATGGGCACCGACATAATCATCAACGACGATGCTTATTTGCATACATGCGCCCTTAAAAAGTAAATATCAATACAAGCTATATGACCCTGCAAGCTTACCATTCAATCTTTTGATTTAAAACTAGCTCCCTTCACCGCCTTGGATGTCGCAAATCAATGACAAGTCTTGACACTGTCTCTGTAAAAATGTTATTATTTGCTTTAGCATAAACACCAGAATATATTTCTGTACTTAATCGTTCCTATGAGACAAGTATAGCTATCTACGGTTTATGGTAAGCCAATGCACTTAGTTTTTCTTTCTAGTTGTATTACTCCTGTTTTTATTGCTAGCCATAAATAGGTTGTTTCTTGGTTGTCTTGCGTGACAAAGACAAAATATGTGAGACATTCCACAAATATTGACAATAAATAACATGCACAATGAACACTGTCATTCTGAAATCAATAGTTGCCTGCTGATACTATCATGACCTGAAAAAGTCGAACAATAGAACTCGGCCACATGTCCCAAGCCATAAAAATGTCAGAATCTAAACGATCCCTTACGTTGATAAGCTATATACATTGTATTGGCTTTCTTCATTGTATGCAAGTTTGGATATTAATGAGGTATTTTGTAATGCGTTCTCTAGCACGCATTGACAAAAAAAACAACGTTTGATAAACATATTCATAATGTAATTAACAATGTGTTTGAAGAGACAGCATGTAACAACTCTTTTGAAAAGTTACCTGGTATGCGCCTTAACCTAAAAACCCGTCGGTTAAAACCTTTCGATCTAGCTTATATCGTATTTTAAAAATAGATGGAAATGTTTCCTTTGAAGCCAAAGTATATTTAAATAATTTAATTAAATAATCACATATACATTATTATGTATTTCAATACCATGCATTCAATGTTTAAAAAATTGTCGATAATACTATCGACCATTTTATTGCTTAGTAGTTATTGTTGTAACTTACTAACATTGTATCTGTGGTCACAGTCACCATTTGTCACCAGTGCTTGTTTATATGTTAAGGTATATTTTTAAAGTGAAATTCAAAGTTATTATAACATTTAAATACCAGTATCACTACACTATCCTTGCTATTTATTATATAACTGATAAATTATAAATAAAGGACCTTATACTGAAGACAAACAGACGTCAAAATGAAAACACAGCACCTCAGCGAGGGGCGGAAATTTCATGCTGAGTTTGTAAGTTGCCGTTCCTTTTCTTATGATGTTATGAACCATGTTTGGACAACATGATGATTGCCAAATAATTGATAAGGCCAACTAATTGATAAGACAGATATGAATGTGTAGAAAATGATAGAAGATTGGCTTTGAAATTCACGTAATTTGTTAACCCTTGTTGTCAAGTCAGTAACAGCAAATATCGGAAGCTATGATACAAAAATATAACAGTCATTACTGTCAGAGGCGTATGAAATCAATTTGACATTGTCGCTTATATTATTCAATGAATCGTTCTACACCTGGCTACGAGACACTGACGGCATTCTAAATATTTACAAACACTACATCTCAGCCATCCTCGGACAACCACAAACTTAAAACCAATGTATACTGTTATTAAGGGAATTTATGGGATGTATATTCGCAAGAAATGGTTTATTTAGGAAACTTTCAACGTATCTGAAATAAAGAAAGATTGACTGATATTTGGCATAATAGATATCGCTCTCTGGAAAATGATCAACTGCAGTGCCATAACAACTTTTTGGACCAAAACTTCATAGTCTCCAACGGCGGAGTCATATTTTAATCAAAGTGACAAGATGCTGTAATTTTACGAAAGCTAATGCAAGTACCTTCTGGGGACAATGTGAATCCTTATAATACCAAGAAATCGCAAATTTGGATAATTTGACATTTTTAACTATGAGGCGTTAGAGTCGCCGACGTCTCAGCTCCTCTCCGTTGGTTCGAGTCCGCGTGGGGCATGAAATGTCACGTGGAAATTCACCCACCTTAACTGCGGTGCACCGTTGGTTGCTCTTAGGCATATGTCTCTATGTACGTCGTTAATATGACCATATTTTATCGGTGGGATGCAACAAAAAGCAAACAACGACAACAGAACCAATTACAAACTGTTTTCGGTAGGTATTTATTGAATCAGTCAATATAAACAGACCTGTATCCATCAGAAAATATCGTTGACACACTATGTAATAAACTATGAGTTTTATAATGTGAATGATATCATTCAAATTGTATTTACCCTTTTGTTATTATTTATCTATTAACATAAGACCGGCAAATTCTAGTACTACGATACTAATGTTCTTTTAGTTTCACTTGGATTTCTAAACGCCGTTGTAATTTTATGTATATGTAAACACTACAGATATATATAAAAACCTAAAAAAGCCATAGAACGCCAAATATTGCATTGTTTTAATTGTAAATTCTTGGATTTATTTCAAACGGAATCAATATTCTACACTGGAAGCTGAACTTTCATGTTGATTACCATACGTGTGTAAGCTATTAACATATTTTTTTCATTTTGAAATAACATTTTGTTACTTTTTTAACGGTCAAATTCTTTAACAAATATTTTAAATATGAAGGAATCTATTCCATCTTCTCTAAATTAACCATTTTAAATAAATATTTTCTTAATCTGAAATGATTCATAAATGTAACAGGTTCATTAATTATAGGGAGTAACAGACAGTTTGCCTATATCAAAGACGTTTTACAATACTTCACATCTGTTTAAGGAAATCTGGGCATCAAATCTCTTAAACTCTTAATTGAACCTTATTAAAGAAGATTTTTAACACCACTTCAATGTTTAAACAGCACAAAGCGTAAAATAAATCTCTCGAAGTGTTTTATTTTCTCCAAATACATAATTATGCACGAGTATGTGCTTAAACAGACATGGACATCAGAGCAGATTACCTTGATATAGATATAAAATGATATTGAAATCAAATTTCAATGAAGATTTTTAAGTTTAAAAATAACTGTATGCGTTGCGTTGCTTGTTAATTAACAGTATTTTGTGAGTTTTTTTTCAGGTAACACAATTTATTGATTGTTTGACAAACAAAGCTTTGGTCAAAGCTAGAGGACTACACCTTTTAATGCGAGTTGTTATAATTGACTATATGGTTAAGGCATTGGCATGCTTACAATTCAGTTCTTGTTCTAATACATTTGGATTCTTTCATATCACTAAAAACACGTATCAATATATTTTGTTTTGAATTCAAGAATAAACCCAATGCAAATTTAACTGAAGCATTAAAATGAAATTATGAACCTGCGTCTGAAACATAGTATTTTGATTAGAAGCCTTTGGTTCTTTTCTTATTTGTGTTCCTCATCCAGTAGTTCGTTTCACCGACACCAAAATGCATCTGTCCTTGGTTTTCTTCTCTGTGTTTTTCACCACACGTAGATCTAATTTTCCATTCCGGTGCAGTTGCATGTCTGGAATTTTTGGCTAGTTGCCACATGTTTATGACCAGTTGTGATTCGTCGCAGTGTTGATGTCTGGGGCAATATTTAAATAAAGTAGATCTGAATTCGACTTTATGACTGTATGACCACTCTCTAGAATCTTCATGGTTAAAACCTGGATATGTTTAATATTGATAATTTATTTTTAATATTGTGTGGACTATTGCGTTTCTGTCCTGCTTGTAGCAAGCTTCCTGAGTCAATATGTTTATAAACAGGGCTAATACAAAAAATCAATGTAAATACACCCCACTTCAAAGAAAAACAACAAACAGGACAAAGACCGAAATAAGGCGATTTTATTAAATGGTGCAACCAAACTTTCACGTTGACAAGGCGTACTGGTTTCAAGCATTATGTCGTCATTAAATCTAATTTAATTAGTTAATTATGCATGCATGTTTCTTGTTTATAAATGTCTGTTAGTTTTACAGCATCTAAGTGACCATGATATTCGGCATTGGAGAGTTTAATTGCTCTGCCACTTCCCTCCCCATCACCCTAGGGGATCGGGCCTATACAATGTACACAGTTCTCAGTCAAATAAATGTGCCAGCGAATAATAATAACATAATAACATTATCATAATTATAATAACCAGTTATCTACGAAAGAGAACAGAATTGATATAGCTGGCACGAAATGACAAAAAAGAAGCATAATGAAAAATATGTTTCGCTGGAATCAGTTATGTGACAGATGTTATTGTCCTGTACAATTAACAAGGAATCGAGCACACCATTACACTGTGAACATTATTTCAAAAGTAGTTAAAAATAAAGTACAATGACGTTCAGTCGAACCTCGGTTATTCGATGTCTTCGGGACCGCCAATTTACTTCGAATAATGCATTGGTTGGAATAATCAAAACTACCTCCAATTACAAAATTTTCCGACTAGGCGTCCGCCATTTTGAATAGTGTAATTATCTGCAGAAATGTGCAAGAAGCAATGTATATACATGTACCATGATACTATTCACAATGAAAAAAAAAACAAAAACAAAAAAAACAAAAAAACAAACGTTACCGTAAATGAATAACAGAATAAGCTTCATGTTTTTGTGTTTTCTTAAAAAAAAATAATTACTCATAAAAATGTATGTATATATATAAAGCATTGACGAATAGACGTGATTATGTTATCGTCGTCAAAAAAACTGCAATATACATTATATAACGGTACCAAGTACATAGTATTAGATCACACGGTATTAAAGAACATACGGAATAAAAGACAATAAAGCAATTTTAGTAACATTCTAAAGTTTGTTCTTCTCAAGATTGCTCAGCTAAGATTTCATCAGATATGCTTGCCATTTCTCAATTGAGATGACGATGACAGTGATAACGGTCAGCATTTATACCTACCCACCCTGACAGTTTGTTATGCCGCTAGGAGTAAAGGCAAATACTAGCCAATCTTTAATTGGATTGTCACACTCTCTAATTGATGAAACATCGTAACCGATTGTCAAACAAATCAACATTTCATATCCAATTTACAACTTCAACCAACCTATTAACGAAGTCATATATCTATGTTGATGCCTCGGCTTTAGGCAACCACAGTTTCAATAACCGAAGCTCCACTGTACTTCTGTTTTAGTAGTATTAACAGATGTGATTTTTGATTTTTTTGTATGATAGTACGTTTTTCAAACTGTCGTAGTTAATAGTAAATTTCGAAGGACATGTCTTGTAAAAATAATGGAGACAAACACAATGTGTTTAAAGGAAATAAGGTGTCTGGTTATAGATTAAACACGCATATTATTTTTTGTCCTCTTCTAATATAATTTATTTTTTTATCTATAATCCTTTAACTAATAGAAACAATTAAGGACCTTCAATTATATTTAATTATAAAATACCTTTTACAAACGCTTATAATTAGAAAAATAATAATGTTATGTTGTGCCAAATTACAGGTTCACGCAACGTTCAGTAACTAATGTTACGACCAGTGCCGCTATTTAGATTTATTTATAAAATGACACGTTTACAAAACGACGAAATGGTGTAAAAGAAAAAACAAGCCAGCAACAAACTAGTACAAAAATGTTTTATATTAATAGACAATTAAATTTATGGCGTAACAAAATAATAAAACATATATCAGACAAAAATGGAAATGCAAGTAAATGTTAGCTTACAGATTGTCCCTTTAAGTAGGTTTGCGTTTAATAGTCCAATTAATAATCCAACGTCGAATAATCCTGAAGAGTTTTCGGTAGAATGTCCTCGTAGCTACGTGGATGTAATTAATATAATTCTAAATCCAACGCTTTAATATTTATATCACAGTAGAATATAATAAGTCCACGTAAGTTTCAACACAGAAAGGTTAAATATAGAAGGTGCAAGTATTTCCAAACTTTATGTCCAAACTTAAACTTAAATCGACTAACAAGCCCTTATATAGACCCAAAGAATTTCTAGAGCGCAGAAGTCTCCAGAACATTCACGAAACCCACTTAAAAATATACAAATGACTTTTCACGCATGACCCTTTTCTTTTTAGCTGTTACGCGAATTCTACGTCATGCGAAATACGTCATTAATACTACAACGATAAACAACCCCCTAACCTGACTAGCGTAACCTTAAACAGTGGTCTATTACGGGCACACAACATTGATATGATATTATTTAATGAAGAACTATATAAATTAAGAGACAGCTTACATCTTAAGGCATTTTCTGTTGGAATTGATATTATTCTAGTTGAATGTCCTTTCAGATGAACAATTGAAATTAATATTAAATTTTCACATATGAAATATAAATAAAGTTTTAATCGAATCAATCTGCCTAGTCTACGTATGTAGATAAAATAGTAAAACATGTTATATGTACATATTATGGCTGTTTTATAATGATAAGATGAATATATTATAAATAAATATTTAACAAGTTAAGTAGTAGTTTCAAATCATATATTTCAATTTTTAAAAGGCTTTATAATAAATCAAGACAAAGAAATTTGCATATATATATATAGGTGGGGCAACTAGAGCAGCCTCCATGTCGTTTACGTGAGAGGTATAACATCGGGAATTTTGGTACCTTTATAATATATAATATGCCAACTGCGGATAAATCCTCGGTTTTTATGATGTTTCTCTCCCGCATCTACACACCCAGTGCTATTTGTAGTGAGGTAGGCCTACGAGTGATAATATGGGTAACAATATTGCCAATCAACAATGCGAAAGTATAAAAGTGAGTCTGTCAGATAAACAGGACATAAGTGTCGCAAGTGTTGAACTTAATTCTTCACAGGCAATTTCTTTATTAATGTGTACACTACAGGCTTTATGTTTGTTTTCTATTTGCTTACATTCATTAGCAATCAAGTTAGCAACATTTTCAATCTGTTTGTTGTCTTTGTCAAACTCTTCTATTCGAAGTAAACTAGAAGCTGTATTACTAAACACAAGTATGTTGGAAAGTCCAGGTGATGAAAACACAAGCAGTTCATCGCCAAGAATTTCAAAGATCTGTTTGACAAGATTTCCTCGAGTCAATATGTTTTCACCATATGAAACATACAGGTTGTGGATTCTCACTGATGTCCATATTTCAAGCTTGTCAGATTTCAGCTTATTGACAGTTTCTTAAGTGCTTGATCAGCTTTGACCGGTGTCTGCCAAACTGCAAATCCAACGTTACGTGATGACATAAACGATTTTCTGCAGTCATCATGATACCTTGCACCAGCAGCATGTTAATCACTAATCCAGGTCAGTCTGCTGTTCTGCACATACCAGCTTTTCTCATCGCTTTGGATTATTACGATCAGGCCTGGTTATACATGTTTCTCCACAGTACAAACAGTTTTGGCGAAAATCATACTTCACTGCATCATAACGGCGGGTACGCTCCACAGGAGTTTACAAGATGATGTTGTTGCCACTGTACGCTTCAGGTGTCGACTTATATGCCACGAAGATGTGTATGTAGTCAGACACACAGTCTCTATGAAATTGTAACAGCAAAGATGGATCATCCTAAAGTTGTCTCTCCAGCGCAATGTAAAATGTGTCCTGCCTTCGTTTGCTTGCCTGTATTATAGATCTGATGCGATCCACACCTACTCATTTTAGTTCCTTCTCTGACTTGTCGCAACCATATACCTCGGCTAGTATGCACTCCATGTAATGCAAATCTGTAATAAAAAGTTTTCCAATATATACTTTGCCTAATGTACTTTCAGATAATTGTAAAATGTATATTAGAGGCAATTTTTTAAATATAAAATCAATTCACAAGTTTTTTTCACACATGGAAAAGTGATAAACTGATTATGAAAAATATTTTCCATTATCCGGAAATAAGTCATATTCGGATACTCTTACACTTTTTAAGAAAAAATGATGGGATGGGATGGGATTCGCCGGCATTTTTGCCGATACTGCGCAGCGACATTTCTATCATTATAGCACAGGGCCACTTATGAGGTGCCCAGGTACTTAACCCGGCCGATTCATGATACTGACACCGACAAGTCAGGCTAAATGCTGTCCCCTTAGCCCCGAGCGTTAGGAGGGAAGCCACTACTACCAACTTTATAGTCTTTGATTTGACCCGGCCGGAGTTCGAACCCACGACCTCCCGATCCGAAAGCCGACGCTCTACAACAGAAAAAATGAAAATAACCCCACCACGTTAAGCACATTGTGTACATTTGAATCCTGACAAATCTTAACTAAACGATATCTACAAATAACGTGTTTAAAAAGAATAATTATGCATTTATATAAAACAACACAATTCTTTGTTTACATTTTGAAAATTTCCCACCTAAAATACTTTTTGAGTCACCCTGTCAAAAACACAACTATCTTCGCAATTTTATAACGCTATATTCAATGTTCAGATGTTCAATGTCATCAACAATTAAAATCTACAAGCTACCTGTTTGTTACATCCACAAACAAACACAAACCTCGAATGTAATTCGCGTTCCTTAATGCCAAGTGCGTAGCAACTTTAATGTAACACGGCCTTGACATTACACAGTACGTGTATAACTTTACACGAGGGTGTGATTTTTGTTGTTCTTTTTTTCTAACCATTATTTTTAATTATCGTAATAAAAAAAATTACAACCTTATGTTTAGCGCAAATAAAATAAAAGAAACAGTATGTTTATTGTCTTATTTTTTTAATGTAAAATAGAACTATTTCTTATGGCCGAATTACTCTATGATCGCGCATAAATTTCGTGTATTGCATTGGAATGTTAGATCATGTATTGTAGGGGAGGAGCAGTAGCGGTAAATTTAAATGTTTCCCTTTGAAAAAACTGTTGATGGTGGGATCGGCCCGAAAATCAGTAAGCACTCGGCCGAGCCTTGTGATTTCTGATTTTCTTAGCCTCGCATGATAACATTTATCTATATCAACACTAACCTGGTATTCTCTCTTTCTACATTTCACTATGGACACTTTTGTCATATGACGTAATAACATAGTATGACGTCATTATATTGTTCTTATTTTATATCAGCGCTTGTACTGTTTTATTTTATTTGAAACCACTCTCTCATTTTGAATTTTAGGTTTCCGAGGCCTTTGTCTACTGTACATACTGTACATATGTTGATTGTTTATTTTATTACTATTTATTATGTATGTACATAAGTTCATTGTATCTGTTTTGACTCCCGAGGCAGGTGCTTACTGTTAGTTGTTTCACTTTGGCGGGATATTTTTATTTACACTGTTTGTTTGACTGAAAAACCTTCAGGAAGTGCGAGGTTTTTGCGCTCCACAAACCAGGTTTAAGCACCCCAGTCGGCCCTTTTGCCGACTGACCGTTCCAAGGCGGTTACATATGGTTTTTCTTTTTGTGTGTAATCTTTCGTCTCTGTGTTTTTGTCACATTTACATTTACCTTTTTTGCCTTTGTCTACAAGTAGATATAATTTAAATATCTGTGTAAACTTTGATAGGACCTTTCCTTATTTACCTATGCATTAAAATTTGCAAAAGCAAACACAGATATCTACAGTTATTTGAAAAAGAGACAAAGGCAATAAGATGAGGCATTACATAAAATGGAGCAAACCCAGCTGCATTTAATATTTAACAGGTAAATTAGTAGACCTCGTGCAAAGAAGTATTCCAGATATTCAATGTAAGTTGTATCAAAGACAAAACGTGTTTTCCAATACAATGCCTGACAAACAACGAAAATATATTTATATTTTAAATAATTCAAATACGATTCTTGGTTTTAACATCAATATAATCTTATATAATGATTTAGTTAAATATTTTCTCTTGATTAAGGCTCAATTAAAGTATGTGATTTTATCATATTTTTTTCGATTTCGATTTGTCTCTGTTTAATTATATACTCACGAGCAAATTTTCGCTTTTCGCCTTACCTTATCTTGATCTGACATTTTTATTGTGAATTGAGTATTTTATGTTAGTTAAGCATCAAACTTATTGTCATAAAGCAACTTATTAATGATAAAAATATAAATAATAAGAGCAATAATCTTTTTTTTCGAACCAGTCGGATATACATGTTTGTTATAGATAGTAGATACAGTTATGTTTTATAGTAAATTAGGCTCCAGTTTATACGCTGACTCTGACTCAGAACTAATATGTAGATTAATGTTATGTCCAAAGAAAAATAAGTTCATTTGAAATCATCCTAAATCATACTGAAAACGAAAAATCTCTAAATTAAAAGGACTTTTTATGTGTTTTACTTTTCTCTTTAGCAATGGCATTTGCTTTCGCTGTGTCGCACATACAAGTAAACAGTTTACATTAGCAGTGTGTTGTAAATAGAAGCTTTATTTTTGTCCTATCTGTATTTCGCATACCCGCATGATGAAAATATGTATATGAGTTTAAAGGTTATCTCAGATCGAGAGCACAAAGGGTAGATATTGTTTGCAAAATAGTGTTTCGTGATCTTGATTTTATTACCTTAGTCGACAACACAAAACATTCGTTGAAAACAGTGTCGCATCAGTGCTTTCTTAAATATGCAATTTCTTTGTCTCTTATTTTTACAAGAAGCAAATAATTCCACTATATAACAGTCACTTTAAACGAGATATTTACCAGGTTAAGACATACGTTTTCTGAAATATATCGACTAAAAACACAAATCATGTTGAAGACAGGGATGTCACCTTTACGGTTTATATCATTTTTGTTATGATCCATCAAACAGTTAATGTATCATATGATGATTAAATCGATGAAGTGCAACGACATAATCTATTTATTATGTATACATCTTAAGACCTGAAAAACAGAATACAAGTAAGGTAGTTTTGTATCTTTTGAGTATTCGATTGACTATACTTCAAAAAACATCAAAATTTGACTTTCGTCATAATTCCATGAAAAATCAGGGCTTTTTGTGGCGATATTATTCCATCTTTTGAATGCCCCTTGCTAAAAATTGCATAAACTTATGAATTGTTTCAAAAACGTAAAAGACATGCATGCATCATTTTTACATGCAGTTAAGATTATCAGTTTAGTTGATCGTCTATTTGCGTTACTGTTTTAAATTATATATACAAGTAAAGATTACGTTTATATCAACAGTGCAATTATTTGTACTGATCTGTTGCTGCTTAGCTTTTCTCCAAGGAACGCCTTAAATTAGCAAAACATACTTTCAATGGACAAGTCATTGACATTCTTGATTCACTTCACAAATATATGTTCCCTGCTTGATGATGATTCATTACAACTTATGCGAACAGAAATGCGTTGTCTCTAATGTAAACAAGCTTTTCTACTCCATCGTTAACCAAAGTCCTAAGTTCTGACAGTTCAAACAATAACAAGACTGCTAATGAACTATGCCATGTACATTATTGCAATCTTAACAATTCATGTCTATACCTGACTGTGAAACTACTAGGCGATATCAAAGTAGATTGAGTTCTCAGAGGCAGATGTATAATCGTCTACGATTATAAATTCACACTTTCATGCTTGCTTGTATAGGTTTGTATATCAATCATAAAAGTAAAATGCGTTATATCTGAAATTGTAATAATTTTATTTGAAATAATTTGGTGAAAACGATTCCACGTCCAGCTGCTAAAACGCGAAAAATATATGCTGATCACTCATTCAGATTTAGATTTTGATTTTGTTAAAGTTAAGATAAAAAACGAAAAAAAAAATGTCCGAACGCTTATCATTGTAAGATATCCGTTTCTGTTTCGTATGTTATATAACCGGAAACATTTACAGTCGCTAAATGTCAGTTTTGATGTGTGATAAGAACAGCATTTACGATTTCCTAAAGAAATAACATTTATTTGTTTAAGTAAAGAATCGTACTCATATTAACATTACTAAAGACGACACTTAGTAGTACTATTCTTCCACAGAGGTGGTATCCGACCTGAACCAACTGTTCTTTTTCTCATACTACAAGATAAATTATTGTTACCTGAAAAGATCCGGCAAAATGCTATTGATTAATGCCAAACATCTATAGGAAATGTTAATCTAATACCCCACTCGCAATTACAAACATGTGTTTCCTATCCGAGCCATGTTGCACAGTTAGGTAATCTTAAACTATGAGAACCACGTGACCGCTTGCTTTTGGGGTCACGTTGAATAATCATCCTGGTAACCCTCTCTTAGGTCGATATCTTTTAAGCAGATTTCCCCGTCGTCATAATCTATTGATCTGGTAAAAATTTTTTTCCACGATTTTCCGATGTTTTTTTGCTTATAGTTTATGTTGTAAAATGCATTTCTTTTAAATAATAATAATATGACAGATATCGTCCACTAAATCCCACAGGTTTTATTCGCACACCTCCGCCTCTAGCTTTTTCCACGGGTACCAAATTGTTCTTTGGGATCTCCAGTTCCACAATCAGCATTTTTGGAAAAGTTATTGACATTTCTATAAACACACCTTTATATAAAAATTTCATGACGGTGTCTGTAGTAACCATTAGTTTTCATATATGAATTTATTGATGAATACATTGGAGAATCTGATTCTGAAGACTCTTTTATGCTTTCGTAGCTTTGAATTCATGTTTATGCTTTACAAGGACGTCAGTTAATTTTTCTGAACGAAGATGTCTGAAATAATATGGATATGGATATCATGCATCATTTAAATTATATAATAATATTTTTATTGCTAATTCTTAAAACATGTCCATATAATAAGCATGAATTAAAAGCGTGCGTTGTCAAAATTTAGGTACTTCCCGCACTGACTTTTATTTGAGAGATAGCCGGCTTTGTTAATCTCTTCAAATTTGACCTTTTCAGATTCCTTTGAAGTCTACTTTTGAAGTGTCTGGCTTTCTATTTTCGTATTTTAAGCTTTAATTATTTAAAGCCAAACCATACACCTGAATATGTTTTACACTGGAAGTGACAAAAACAAACACTTAATGTATTAGAGTTTATTTCCCATACTTTTTAAATTAATAGCGTAGCTATACCTTATCGACGAGAGATCTGATTTTCATGGCCAATATCTGCATAATGCGACAATTATTTGACATGATTTGTTTTTTATAGCAAATGCATATCAAATCTCTTAATATCTTTATATGTGAAATCACATTTTTAAGACAAAAGTACACAAGCGTGTCACATCTGAAAACATATTGACAAGACATTGGCAGAGTCGGTTGTGCAATCGGTAGTACGCCAGATGATACCACTATGCTCTTTAAATATTCGGACCTTTGTACCAACATCTGGCGCAAATATTCAAAATTATGTCACAACTAAAGCTAATATTATATTTAATACTTAGATTGAGATGAAGTCTTGTACATTTATTGACAAAAGACACGTTATGGAGAACTCTTTGTCCTTTTTCATCGTTATACCAGCATGTTGTCACGTATGGCAACCATTTTCCAATCAATACAATGTAAAACTTATAAAATTGACAACCACACAAATTCACAAATGCAGATTGTTTTAAAGAAAAACTTTGTACCTGAATAGAATGAACTTGCGATATTATGATGGTTTAGCTAATGTCTTTGCAGGACAGCAAAAGATTGGACGTAGCTCCTCGTAGTGAAGATTGAGATTGATTGAAGTCGGCATCTACTGGAATTGGCAAAATGTTATAACACAATAATTGCTCGTTTTAACCATGATTACTATAAGCGATAGAGGTTCATATATTTTTATCACATCCACATGTACATTTTATCTGTCAAATCAATATAGAAGTTATATGTTTGGCAAGCAAGTTGCTAAATATAAGTAGGTAGGTAAATGCACCATGTGTATCGCTAGGGTTTTGTATATGGATGCCAAAGTTTTTTGTTTTGTTTCCATATTAAGAAGTTTAGTATTTTTGAACATAACAATATTTGAACTTGTAAGTTATAGAATATTGTTTTTCTAGTTATTCCTGTAAGTTAAGGCAATTAAGAGCATCATAACGCTGTTTAGAACATTACACGGATAAAATTAGTTTATCAATAGTAATGATACACACAGTACAGATTGTACACTTATCGTTTGGAATTTAAAATTAAGCTGAAAATACAAAATATGATACATGTATATATTTATAATATATATATGTATACTTCTGTTATTTAAACAAAGACTGAAAAAACAACCTAAGATAATAAGCAAGCATCTATAGATGGCGTCCTCTATAGACATTTCAGACAACAGAATGAAATCACATTTTCTAATCAGTAGACGAAACTTTGAATTAATATTACAAGAATCCATTTTCTTGTCTTATTCAAGAAATATGATCGTATCTTGTGGACAAGACGCAATAAGTGTTTCAAAAAATATAATACCGTTAGGAAATAGATATATGTGTGTCTGTAGTATAGATGTGTTAATGCACTTTGCCATCACCAGTCTCCTCAGCTCAAGCAGCGTCTAGAACAAAAATATCATCAGTATAAACAGCAGTCGTAATGCTTTCGCCCAATTACAGTTGCCAAAATAAGAAATGTGCCTCATCGATAGTATAATTGTATTTTATAATCCGTATTATCTGTTCTGTGGTGGCGACAGTCAGATTCCGGATCATTTCTATATTAGATATTTCCCGACATAAACGTTAGGTCTCTTTGATCTTTTATTTTGACTTAATCTTAAAACTAGAATTTTGAATTAACGTTAGAGAGTTGATTAAATAAAGCATATGATTGTCTGTGGCTCATTATTTTCGTGTCGGCAAATTAAGTTTCTTTGTCGTCGTTCATTTATCAAGCATCAATATACAGAAACGTGGGAGGCAATAACTTATAATTGGAATATTTTACCAGAGATATCAGATACAGTATGTTGCTTTTGTCATAAAAATAAAACTTTGACACAAACCTTAAACCTTGAAAAGTCTGTATTGATCAAAATTCATCTCAAAACAAAATCAATTATATTGATATTTACAACATTAAGTATTTCACGCCATGAACGGCATCGTTAAACAGGGTGGACAATCCGGAAGTTCAGTTAAAAATTAAGGCCGTTTTGTAAAATAGCACAACTAAGTCAAACTCAACTTTTTATAAAAAATGTCAACTCTTAACATCTTCTTATAAAAGGGTGCACTGGGTCCTTTTCGCAAAAACAAAACTAACTATATACTGTAAAATGTTTTTTTCTAAAATGCGTTTTAATAAACTAAGGAGTAGGATCAAGCAAATATGTAACAATGAAATCGTAAATCATAGAAACAAACAATTCAAATATTTTCAGTTATTCGTGCCTAATCAAAGACAAATCGATAAAAGTTATCTTTACAAATAAATGGACAGACTGAGTGTCAGACCATATATTGATTTACAAATACATGCAAACCATTAACAGAACTAATTTTCAAGGCTGTAACAAATGTTTAGACCAACCATTACGCCATAATATATGCATGCTGATTAATAGAGCGAGGAAGGATATAATTTTCCTGATGAATTTCATTTCAATATGTCAGCACTCTTTCTCCACACAAAATCCAGCTCAATATTCTGGTATTCTTGATTCGGGGCAAAACTCCGGTAGTAATATATGTATCAAATGTTATTTATGGAATGCATTTTGGATAAGAATACTGCGCCTGCAAATCAAAATGTATATTTATTCAAAGTAAATTCATCATACAGTAATAATTCATCAGCCAAAACACTTGTATAGGACTACACAAAGTCAATTATGTGATGGTACAGTTCAAAATGTGATGGAGTGAGTGGGCGCAGAGTATGCGTGATCAGTTTTTACTAGTGAAATTAAACATCCTGGTGTCAACTCTAAGTCTTTATCTGCAGACTGAAAGGAGAAAAGGAACAGTCTTGTTCGTGTAGAGGCGTGCGTATATACTACCTTTGCAAGACTGCATAAGGCAGCACCACAGCAAACAGAAACAAACGTTCAGCGCTAAACGTTAAAGTTCTAAATAATCAGAAGCAAAATGTTACTAAAAGGTAATGTATATGTTAAAGAAGTGATTTGGAGGTTAGGGATGCTACCATATTAAAGTTTTCAATCCTAAAGAAGTTTTTGTTTATATTACATTTAAGACGAGTCAATATAGAATTTCTTGTTTCTCTTGAGTTAAAATTGGAAGCTGTAAAGTTTGTTAAAATATTAAACATGACTTCATATATTTTTAACAAAAATACCCAAATGGAAACGTACCATCTCAGCTCTTAACTAAACAAATATGGACGTACCACTTGTCCTGTCCTACTTATGAACATTTAATTCGTATTCTGCTGCAGAGCGGGTTGTCAAACTAATGGCCATGATGTATGTGACTGCGGAAAAGATGTGTATCCATGGCCCTGTAAAGGCCTGGACATGTAATGTGACATTACCAACGTTATCAATTGGCATATTTCATTTATATAAACGCTATAAAAACAAACACGAGTATCACCATCAGTATCATCATTATTAACATTGACATTGTTATTTTTGTCATCCCATTATTTCCTATATTAATAGCCTTTATTTATATATTTCCTATATTTATAGCAACCATTATGAGCAGACGCTGGAAGTTAAAGCTTCATCGCTATAAGCACAGCAAAGAAGCATCAGTGGCCAATCAAGACATTTGTTTGTAATAGGATCCATATTATAAATACCATGATTCGTTTGTATCCGATGCACTGGAACGCAATATTACCAAGGCATCTGCTTATTATTATTGAACTTAAATTTGCTATATACCTTTTGTCATAATAAAACATATAATACAACATTAAAATTAACTGTTTCCATTTCATTTTATTTTTAATTATAATCTAGCTGTTTATAACATCCCTTGATCGTAGTGCAGTGTAAGTCTTAGCAGTAAGCAAGAAAGTTGATTTTTTTTGGTTTTTGATTTAGTTTTCTGCAAAGGAAGTTAAAGTTTCAATATGCAAAATAATAACATCTCTTCTCCTTGATGTTTTAAAAAGAACAAGAACCAATAACCTTAATTGACTACATTTACTTTTCTCATTTTTAAGTAACACAATGACTCACGGATTCATGTTTGTAGTTTAGAGATTTAGAAGCAGAAAACAGGTATGTAGCATATCAAAATAACAAATGTTTGTAATTTATACTGTGCTTATGTATTATTATTTATTGTTAGTTTTTATCTCGAATGTGCATTCGGATTTAGTTGCTGCTGTTTAGTCTGGCAGTGACTTGCCATTTGCCACAATTTTATTGACCTGTTGTAATCCAACCGTCGTCTTGTTTACGTCTTAGCTCCTGCAGTTAGCAATATTTTACGGACATCAAATCTGAGTGTCTTTGATATATTATTATGGCTAAGTGTAGAGAAATTTCCGCTTAGGGTGCAAATGCCAGTATGGCAATGTTTGTTAATGCCACAGTTTATTGACTGGTTGTAATAATACCGTCGCCTGTCAACGAAGGATAAGTTATCGTAGATTTGTATAAAACTCAATCACATTACATGTAGTGCTCCTCCTATAATTTCTTCAATTTACACGCATTAATTTACAGAACCCTTAACGCCACCGATTCTAAACTACAAAAGTCTCATTTTAAATGTTAGAAATATATTTTTTTCTTAGAATGTCTGCTAATCCAAAACAGTTAGATTAGAGTTGGATAGCCTATGACTGTCAGTGTCAATGTGCAACAGAAGTTTCGTAGCCCAATCTTATTCACATGAAATGTGGTGAATGTAAACATTATAAAGTAAAAAGTAGTTAAAAGTTTAAAGGGCACCATCACGTTTCGCGAAAAGACTTTTACAATGTACTAATCTCAAATATTACCCTGATTACGACGATATTTATGAACATTTTAGACACATCGCGTTTTACCTTTTGTCTTTACGCATATTGCAATTGTGTACTTTGTCACGGTCATTGTTTGAACACATTTAAACCATTTTAGTCATTTGAGTCAATATCAAGTGTCAGGATAATAGCACAGCTCCTGAACGGCAAACAAATTTAAATTACGGCTGAACTATCATTTTTTTATTATATATATATCTTTGTTAACCATGTGTATTATAGGGTCTTTATTACGTCTTATGTCGTAGCGTCATTTTTATTGCAAATACAATGGACACATTTCTATCATTACTGTTATTTGATATAACATTCAGATCACTTGAATGTCATTTAATGTGAATTTTATGTTTGCTACATTAAATGCATAACGTATGTTCTACTCTGGTTTCGTGTTTATGAACTATTGATTATTGTTCTTTGTTGCTAATTTATCTCGAGAGATAAATAACAAAGTGCCGTGGAGAGTAACAACAATTTGCCAGCATTAATGTAACACATTAGTGGGGATATGAAAAGAGTGTTTTGATTACATACACATAGCATTTAATTTATAGAGATATCACAAAACAAAAACAACGAATATTATTTATCGTTTTGAAACACTTTATATTACAAGCTATGACCAATATCGTCTATTTGAACCATATACACATTCGCAATAAATATCACAATGTGAAATGTTGCATCGTGATTCTAATTTATTCTTTCATGTCGACTTTAATCATTTAATAAATCAAAATCGTTGATCATTCCACCATATTATATTTATGCTTCACAAGGTATAGGATACATTTTCATTTTCTATTAGCTTAAACTTATGTAATATATAAGACAAATGTTGTACCAAAGTGTTTATGCTACTTAAATATGTTTCTGTTATTTCATTTTAGGCCAGGTATGCCAAACCGATAACATTGCTTCCTCGGTTTGTACGTTTCACTGAATGCCATGACATTGCGCTTGCATGTTAAAATATTTATTACCTTAGTTTAAATCTATGTTCCATGTCTTTTAAATCTATATTAAACGGACCAAAGTTGTTTAGAATATTGTAACTAAAGTAGATAACATGAGAAGCAAATGAGGTGTTTAACATAAGATTATGGGTGCAAAGTAAGTTTGATTCAAACAATAAACAAGACGAAAGTTTAACTTACATATTTACTTTTTGAATAAAAACTCTTTTTTTGTATTTCGAATTATTGGGCGGTGTGTCCTGTTAACAAGAAAGATACCGGAGTCTCCTAGATCTTTTGATGTGATGTTAGGTACAAACATTTGCTAGGACTAAATATTTTTAAACTTTCTACCGACCATGGACTCTACGGCTTGGAATGATGATTAAGGAAATTATTATGTTAACCTTGCTAAATATTTATTTTGATAGAAACTAATTGTTCTTTTTATGTTGATGTTGTTATTTTAAGTTATTTCAACTTTCCTTTAGTAATAAAAGCGTAGGCTGTGAATATTATTAAATTTTAGAACGTAAGTCTTCTTATCATCATCTTCATTGCACCATGGTAATATAAGTAAATGTATTTATTATAAAAACACAATTTGCCAATTTAAGCTGTACTTGATGTCTTAAGAGACTTTTTTAGTAATATCCCGTTGGTGGTATTTGAATACATGTCTGACTACAATTAACAGCTAATTACTGTATGAGCATCTCATTTTTCCGGGAGTGTCTCTTATAGAGTAGAAACGAATGTTTATCAACTAAGATAACTAATACTTTATATTTATGTTCACCCCTTCTTTCCTGCTTTATATGCGTTTGTCTGTTGTCTGTCTGAAGTAAAATCTTATCCTACTTATACAAAACTTTTGAATTAAGAAAGTTATGTTTTACAATTTTTTCATGATTATTATTTTTTAAGATAGAAAGAGAGAAAGATATTCTAACTACATGAACAATATTTTTGTTTATATCTATGAGCAAATATTAACTCCCAAACACCCTTTTGAATATTCATGCTACATAATACTTGTAGTATACACATTTCTGTTAATTAATGTGTATCATAATGTGTAACTGCATGCAAGTTGCTTACGTCATAAGCCATTTTCTGTCATTTATTGATACAACCTGTGTACTGATGGGCCATTGGCCTAATGTATGAATACAGTATCTATCTACTATTTGCTTTATTGTCCACCGTCAGTGAGTTGCTCCGTAGATGTCTTGCGCGACAAAGACAACATATGTGAGCTATCCCACCCATACTGACATTACAGAACCTGCACAATGAACATGGGGAAATCAATAGGTGCCTACTGATATTATCATGACCTGTAAAAAAACGAACAATAAAACTCAATCCATAAAGATGTCAAAATGACAAACGGTTCCTTACTTTGCTGAGCTTCATACATTGTATTGGCTTTCTTAATTGTATGCAAGCTAAGATATCAATTGGTTATTTTGTGACGTGTTCACTAGCACTCAATGAAAATAGAAAAGTTAAATTTAAACGTTTTCATAATTTTATCAACATTGTGTTTAAAGAAATAGCAATTAACAACTCTTTCAAAAAGTCGACATTTAAAGCAAAACACTTTTCGGTACAAATCTTCACAATACAGCTTATTTCATATTATAAAATTAGATGCCATGCATTTCGTGTATTAACACTTAAAAGATAATATTGTCGACCATTTATTGCTAATTACAACATTTTTTTTTATATTTCTGTAAGAATTATATATTAATCTCTTCAGGAAAATGTTTTTGACCTTACCTTTTTTCGCTTCGTCGTAATAGTGTATATTCTTACCAAATCTGTTTCTGTGATCACAGTCACCATTTGTCACCATGCTTGATTATAAGTTTAGGTATCTTTTCAAAGCGATGGGCAAACCTGAAATGCAAAGTGATTATGACAACTAAACACGTGTATCACTTATCCCTCGCAGTTAATTACAGATGTTGACATTTTTATTATTCATTTTTAACCGCAGAGCGGGTTGTCAAACTAATGGCCATGATGTATGTGACTGCGGAAAAGATGTGTATCCATGGCCCTGTAAAGGCCTGGACATGTAATGTGACATTACCAACGTTATCAATTGGCATATTTCATTTATATAAACACCATAAAAACAAACACGAGTATCACCATCAGTATCATCATTATTAACATTGACATTGTTATTTGTTGTCATCCCATTATTTCCTAAATTTATAGCCTTTATTTATATATTTCCTATATTTATAGCAACCATTATGAGCAGACGCTGGAAGTTAAAGCTTCATCGCTATAAGCACAGCAAAGAAGCATCAGTGGCCAATCAAGACATTACCTCGTTTGATGTTCGAATTGTTTGTAATAGGATTTATATTATAAATACCATGATTCGTTTGTATCCGATGCACTGGAACGCAATATTACCAAGGCATCTGCTTATTATTATTGAACTTAAATTTGCTATAGAACTGTTGTCATAATAAAACATATAATACGACATTAAAATTACCTGTTTCCATTTCATTTTATTTTTTAATTATAATCTTACTGTTTATAACATCCCTTGATCGTAGTGCAGTGTAAGTCTTAGCAGTAAGCAAGAAAGTTGATTTCTTTGGTTTTTGATTTAGTTTTCTGCAAAGGAAGTTTAAGTGTCAATATGCAAAATAATAACATCTCTTCTCCTTGATGTTTTAAAAAGAACAAGAACCAATAATCATAATTGACTTCATTTACTTTTCTCATTTTTAATAACACAATGAAACACGGATTCATGTTTGTAGTTTAGAGATTTAGAAGCAGAAAACAGGTATGTAGCATATCAAAATAACAAATTGTTTGTAATTTATACTGTGCTTATGTATTATTATTTATTGTTAGTTAGTTTTTATCTCGAATGTGCATGCGGTGTGTCGTTTTAAATGTAGCAGTTTGGTCTTCAAGGAATTCAAGGCAGGTATACCAGATTTTGGTGACCATCGTTTCGATTTTCATCAACATTAGAAATATGACCATCAATTAATTCACAGATTTCCTTATCTTCACTAGTAACCAAATATCCATGCCAACGAAGGTGATATTTTTATATATTGTGTAAGGTTGTAAAAATAATAATATTTATGACTGTTTGCTGTAAGTTACATTTAGATAATCTAGATTTCATAACATTGAACATATCAAGCTGGTGCGAAAAAGAGGGTTGTATTCGAGGAAATTATGAATAAACTTCAGATAGGACAAGACTCCTTTCGAACTATCAATCCACGCTCCATTCCATCCTTTGTAGTGGTTTGTTTATGTACAATTGTAATACAAACTGATGAAATCATAGTTTGTCAGAGTTAAGTGCATGCTTGTACAACAAGGTTTTATAGCATTTTATTAAGTGTCAATATAAAGACAAAGGATATCTTAAACTGAGAAAAGAGAGGGTTGACTTTAATTTGAAATAATCTTCAAGGTTTATAAGAGTTCGGATTTAGTTGCTGCTGTTTAGGCTGGCAGTGATTTGCCTTTTGCCACAATTTTATTGACCTGTTGTAATCCAACCGTCGTCTTGTTAACGTCTTAGTTACTTCAGTTAGCAATATTTAACGGACATCAGATCTGAGTGTCTTTGATATATCATTATGGCTAAGTGTAGAGAAATTTCCGCTTAGGGTGCAAATGCCAGTATGGCAATGTTTGTTAATGCCACAGTTTATTGACTGGTTGTAATAATACCGTCGCCTGTCAACGAAGGATAAGTTATCGTAGATTTGTATAAAACTCAATCACATTACATGTAGTGCTCCTCCTATAAATTCTTCAATTTACACGCATTAATTTATAGAAGCCTTAATGCCACCTATTCTAAACTACAAAAGTCCCAGTTTAAATGTTAGAAATATCGTTTTTTCTTAGAATGTCTGCTAATCCAAAAACAGTTAGATTAGAGTTGGATAGCCTACGACGGTCAGTGTCAATGTGCAACAGTAGTTTCGTAACCCAATCTTATTTACCTGACATGTGGTGAATGTAAACATTATAAAGTAAAAAATAGTGCATCAAATAACGTTACAACAACCGTTTAATTAGTAAACAATTATAGCAACGCATGACACAGGCACACTGTATAATAGTCACAAGTAAGCTTATGTTCAGCTGACGGTTTATCTGACAGAATATTTGTCGTCCTTCTAAAATGTATAAAATATTCGGTGGTGATGGAGTATTGTTAAGTGGGAGTAACTGACAATTTTTTTTTGAATTTCTTTTCATTTTAAACAATTCTACTTCAAATATATGGGGTGGGGTTTAATTTTCACACTTATATGGCAACATATTTGCTTACTTAAATCTAAATTCTTAGTGTTCGGAGAAGTAAAAGCGAAACAAAGCATAACTACATTTTCTATTTTCAATCTGTTTCACGTATTAATAGTTAAAAGTTTAAAGGGCACCATCATGTTTCGCGAGAAGACTTTTACAATGTACTAATCTCAAATATTACCCTGATTAAGACGATATTTATGAACATTTTAGACACATCGCGTTTTACCTTTTGTCTTTACGCATATTGCAATTGTGTACTTTGTCACTGTCATTGTTTGAACACATTTTAACCATTTTAGTCATTTGAGTCAATATCAAGTGTCAGGACAATAGCACAGCTTCTGAAAGACAAACAAATTTAAATTACGGCTGAACTATCATTTTATATATCTTTGTTAACCACGTGTATTATAGGGTCTTTATTACGTCTTATGTCGTAGCGTCATTTTTATTGCAAATACAATGGACACATTTCTATCATTACTGTTATTTGATATAACATTCAGACCACTTGAATGTCATTTAATGCGAATTTTATGTTTGCTACATTAAATGCATAACGTATGTTCTACACTGGTTTCGTGTTTATGAACAATTGTTTGTTATTGATTATTGTTCTTTGTTTGTTTTTATTGCAAATACAATGGACACATTTCTATCATTACTGTTATTTGATATAACCATTAGATCACTTTAATGTCATTTAATGTAAATTTTATGTTTGCTACATTAAATGCATAACGTATGTTCTACACTGGTTTCGTGTTTATGAACTATTGTTTGTTATTGATTATTGTTCTTTGTTGCTAATTTATCTCGAGAGATAAATAACAAAGTGCCGCGGAGAGTAACAACAATTTGCCAGCATTAATGTAACACATTAGTGGGGATATGAAAAGAGTGTTTTGATTTCATACACATAGCATTTCATTTATATAGATATCACAAAACAAAAACAACAAATGTAATTTATCGTTTTGAAACAATTTTACAAGCTATGACCAATTTGATTCGAACTAACGTTGTATTCAATCCAGATAACACAATAAAATGACACTCGTTGCGAAATAAATTCCCAATATGTAAGTTACATGTTATATCGTACTGAAACTGATAGCATAGTGTATCGTAGCATAGTTTTATTTATTGTTGTGTCGATGTGACCACCGTACTTGCGAGCTACAGCAATCTAGCCTATTAATAAGATCTAAAAATAACGAGATAGATGTATTTGATTTTTGAATGACGTTCGGATAGCGCTGGACTTATCTTATATGGCATCTTATGTCATACTATCATTCAAAGTTCCTCTAAAACACTGTTGAATATTTAAAGATGCAATCCTAGATTATCGAGCATCGTTTACCAAAGTAAAGTACATGCATAAAAATGATTAGTGGAAAGGAATTCGAAAGGAATTCGAAAGCAAGATATGCATGCTAAGCTGTAGTTTTCAAATCAGCGACAGTAGAGTAGAGTCTGTCCTGTTTATTAGCAGGATTATTGTAATAGTAATTAAATATATGCCAGTTCTGTCATAAAAACAGCGGCGATATTGTAAGACTTTTTACTCATCATTAATATGAATATCATTAATCTATGTGGGACCGATTTGATATCCACAAACTGTGTCAATAATCATTTTAATAATAAACCTGTAGCAAGCAAGTTTGTACACGAGTCCGACATCCGGCACTGTCCTTAAAATCTTTGTCTACTTTCAGACACATGTCATTTGGATGTCATTTTCGGAAGTTGTAATAGAAGCTTTATGGTAAATTAGTTTGAGCGACATACTTCTTATTGCATTACATTTATATTTACAACCGTTTCGTAGTAGATTGGCAAAACTGTGGGTTTTCAAAAATAGTCAATTTCTTCGATATTGTGATGTTCAATAAACATTAAATTACTTTACAACCTATTTAATAATATCTATCTAATGTAAAATTACTCTACAACCCATTAAATACATTGCGCAGCAGATAAATGGGACATAGTTTTCTAATAAATGATTTACAAACTGCGACATTGTTAAAAAAACTGTAGAAACTGCAATTGTAATAAAACACGTCCAAAACTACGTCCAAAACCACTATGTAATTAAATTATAGCAAAGCGCTTTTTATTTAGAAATAAAGGAAACATAATAAGACTTTATATGCGTTTGTCTGTTGTCTGTCTGAAGTAAAATCTTATCCTACTTATACAAAACTTTTGAATTAAGAAAGTTATGTTTTACAATTTTTTCATGATTATTATTTTTTAAGATAGAAAGAGAGAAAGATATTCTTACTACATGAACAATATTTTTGTTTATATCTATGAGCAAATATTAACTCCCAAACACCCTTTTGAATATTCATGCTACATAATACTTGTAGTATACACATTTCTGTTAATTAATGTGTATCATCATGTGTAACTGCATGCAAGTTGCTTACGTCATAAGCCATTTTCTGTCATTTATTGATACAACCTGTGTACTGATGGGCCATTGGCCTAATGTATGAATACAGTATCTATCTACTATTTGCTTTATTGTCAACCGTCAGTGAGTTGCTCCGTAGATGTCTTGCGCGACAAAGACAACATATGTGAGATATCCCACCCATATTGACAATACAGAACCTGCACAATGAACATGGGGAAATCAATAGGTGCCTATTGATATTATCATGACCTGTAAAAGACGAACAATAAAACTCAATCTATAAAAATGTCAAAATGACAAACGTTTCCTTACTTCGATAAGCTTCATACATTGTATTTGCTTTCTTAATTGTATGCAAGCTAAGATATCAATTGGTTATTTCGTGACGTGTTCTCTAGCACTCAATGAAAAAAGAAAAGTTAATTTTTAACGTTTTCATAATGTAATCAACATTGTGTTTTAAGAAATAGCAATTAACGATTCTTTCAAAAATTCGACATTTAAAGCAAAACACTTTTCGGTAAAAATCTTCATAATACAGCTTATTTCATATTATAAAATTAGATGCAATGCATTTCGTGTATCAACATTTAAAAGATAATATTGTCGACCATTTATTGCTAATTAGAACATTATTTTTATAATTCTGTAAGTATTATATATTAATCTCTTCAGGAAAATGCTTTTGACCTTACCTTTTTCGCTTCGTCGTAATAGTGTATATACTTACCAAATCTGTTTCTGTGATCACAGTTACCATTTGTCACCATGCTTGATTATAAGTTTAGGTATCTTTTCAAAGCAATGGGCAAACCTGAAATGCAAAGTGATTATGACAACTAAACACGTGTATCACTTATCCTTCGCAATTAATTACAGATGTTGACATTTTTATTATTCATTTTAAACTGAAACGGCTTCCTTTCTATTTATAATATAAGTTATAAATTATACATTAATGACCTTATACTGAAGACAAAAAGACATCAAAATGAACACATCACCTGAGCGAAAGGCGGACATTGTCATGTTGTGTTTGCAAGTTTCTCATGAAGTTGTATGCAGTATATGGACAACAAGAAGTTTACTAAAATTTTTGACAAGACATATACATTGTTTTAATGTGTAGAACCTAATAGACAATTGGCTTTGCTCTACACTGAATTTGGCAATCCTTGAAGCCACGTCAGTAACAGTACATATCAGAGGGAGCGGCACAAAACTATGACAGTCATTTCCGGCAGAGGCGTATGAAATCAATTTCTCATAAGCGCTTATATTGTTGTTTAATGAACCGTTATACTAGGCACAACATTCTCAAACTTTATAACCACAAAACATTCCAGCCATTGTCGAACAACAATAAAATTATTACCAATGTCAAATGCATTAGGGAAATCAATGTGAAGAATATAACCAAAATAGTGTATTTAGGTAACGAGTACGAAATAAAGGAAGGTTGTCGGATATTTCGGATTACAGATATGGGTCTCTGAAAACGGATATGATGAAATTGTTGAATAACGAATACGGCATCTTTCCTATAAACATTTCAATCAGCAGCATTGTCATAAAAACTAACTGGAGCAAAGCTATCATATTCATCAGTGGCACAATGTTATTAAATCAATGTCATATTGTTTTAACTGTTCTTTAACGAGCCGTAGTAGCAGTACCTTCTAGCGATAAAGTGATTTAATATGATCAAGAAATCATTGAGATTTACCTACGAGGCGCCTGTGGAAAACAAACAGACAATTTATAAACCACAAAACATTTCGGTAGTTGTTAATTTAATCACTTAAAACATGTATTTATCAGGAAATGATTGTGACATACTATTTCATAACTAATCATTTCATAACATGAAATATATCATTTAAATGCACCATCACATCACCATTACCAGCGTGTAGTAGTAGACAAACGTTAACATCAAAACAAAGGAGACACCTCAGCAGGCAGGAGACGCAAGATGTCTTACTGAGGTTGTAAGAACTTATTTCGTACTAATGATGATATAAAACGTGTCTGGGCAATAATAAATTTGCCAAATACGATAGATATGAATGTGTAAAATGACAGATGATTGCCTTAGCTATACACTTAATCGTTACCCCTCTTCGTCAGTAACAGCAAATATCTGAAGCTATGGCACAAAATTATAAGTCATCATTTACGGAGGCGTATGAAATCAATTTCCCATTTTCCGCTTATATTGTTGTTTAATGAACCGCTATACACTTGCCTACGACATTCTGCATCCTTATAATCACAAGACATCGGAGACCATACCGGACATAAGATAAATTATGGCTATTGTATAATGTATTTGGGGAGTTGACGTGATGTATAAAGTTTATTTAGGCAACTTTTAGACGAAACTAGAAAGCGGAAAGGCAGTCGATTAACTGGCATGATAGATATCACCTTCTTAAAAAGGACATTATGACGTGACTGAATACCGAATATGGCGTTAGTCCTTGCAATCATCAATAGCGTCGATACCAATGCCTTCAAATCATTGTCACAATTGCTTAAACTGCTGCTTAACGAGACAATGATACAAATACCTTCTGTCAACATTATGAATCATTATAATATCAAGAAATCACAAATATTTTACCAGTTTGACATATTTAACTATAAGACGTCGCCGACTTCTTTGCCACTCTCCGTGTTGGTTAGTATGCACACACACACACACACACACACACACACACACACACACACATACACACACAAACACACACACACACACACACACACACACACACACACACACACACACACAAACACACACACACACACACACATACACACACACACACACACACACACACACACACACACACACACACACACATACTAGTACTACGAGACTCTAATTGTGGTAGTTTCCATTTTATTTCTATATTAAATTTTAATTTACATGGAAATTTATTTTTAATTGTTAAATACGTATTTTTGGAGTTCCAAACGGGGATTATGGGTTTACAATACGAGCTGGACTTTTAAAGTTGAGTATCATACCTGTATAACAGCACTTAACAGCACTCCAATTTTGAAACAGCATAGGGCGTGAAATAAAGTGCTGTAATTTTTTTAAACATCTCTAATTATCCACAATTATCGTTTCTGCTAAGAATAAACATGGACGTCATAGCAGATTATAGGATAACGATATAAAGTTATCTTAAAATTGAGTTGCAATGGAGTTTTCTTAGTTTGAAATATGTAGCGTGGCTCAGATAGGAAATACATGTTGACAATATGATGAGTCGGGTGTTTTCTTTTCTTTTCATGCACATGTAATTCATTAATAAACAGCATTTTGTAATCCTTTCAGGGAACAACAATTTATGTAATTGTTTGAGAAACAAAACTTTGGTCGAAACTTTTGGATGCTATCTTAAACTACGAGCTGTCACAATTGACTACATTATTTATGTAACGTATCTGATCAGCTCTTTGGCATGGTCACAATTCTGTTCTTACTGAAATGCGTTTGGAGACTTTTAAATCACTGAACAAAGACATTTACTTCACTATTTTTTAAAAATTAAAAAAAGAAACACAATGTAAATTTAACGGGAGCATTAAACTTATTTTGAATAGAAGCCGTCGGTTGTTTTGTTATTTGTGTTCCACGTCATTTGGTTCGTTTAACTGACACCAAATGCTGCCTGTTTTTTCTCCTTGTTGTTTTTCATCGCATGTAAACCTAATGTCTAAGTCCGGTGCACTTGCGTATCTGGCATTGTTAGTTAGTTGCTATAAATTTAATACCAGTTTTGATTAGTCGCAGTGTTTCTTCGGCAACATTTAAATGAATGCACAGTTAGTACAACGTTAGCAGTTAATAGCCACGCACTAGCATCTGCATGGTTGGATCTAGGTATTGTATATTATTTGATATTTAACTAATTTCTAAATGACCATGTTATTGGCATTGGAGAGTCGATTTGCCTCGCCCCTCGCCCTAGGGGCTCGATCCTATATACAACCATCTGTCAAATAAAGGCGCCAACGCGTAATAATAACGTTATAAATTATCATGATTATCATTAGTTACTAATGTTTTAAGCCTACTAATAGAAACCCTGATACGGTCCAAAACTGAATTTCTAAAATTATTACTCATGGTCTGTTTTGTGTGTGATGGTTTATCAAGTGCAAAGTTTGATAGATTACAATATTTCCTTTTGTTTACTTTATGGTTGCCAGATGGGGACATCAGTATCCCTGTAGAATGGTGTGTGACAAAAGATAACAGATGTTGTACATAAAGTCTTTGAATAGACGGAGACGCACAATAGACAGTAATTGTTGGATCTTTAATCTGCCAGAAGTAAATTCATGATTTTTATTAGTCGATTACAATTGAACGAACACACGGTACAAACGTTTATGCAATTTAAGCATTTTAGTAGATGCTTTACAATAAAAGAATACTGGTTTATCTTTTTATCTACCTACATACTATACAGTAATTTGGAATAATTGCGTACCAGTTATATACCAGAAGAACAAAAATTATATTGCTTAAACGTAATGACAAAAAGAAGCATAATGTAAAATATGTTTCGACGGAATCAGTAATGTGACAGATGTAATTGCTCTGTACAGTTAAAACAAATGAGAACACCACTACACTTTGGTCATTATTTTAATTATTTGGTCTGTTTTAGTAGTATTAACGAATGTAATTATTGTATGATATTATTCGCCAGTTTTTTAAGTAGACTCTGATTTTGTCGTACGTAGTAAATAGTAAATTTTGAAGGACATGTTTAAAGGAAATAAGGTTTCTTATAATAGATAAGACACATTTTTGGCTTTTAGTTCTCACGTCTAATATACTTTATTTTTTTATCTATATCAACTCTAATAGAAAAACGGAAGGACCCTCAATTATATTTAAAATATGAATTAACTTTTTAACTTTTTAACAACTTTTTATGATTAAAAAATATTAATACTGTTGTCACCAAACTATAGACTTATACGCGTATGTTATGTGTTCACGCAAATGTACATCTACAGCGTTTGAGCATGATTAAGTATTATTAAATGCAAGTGCTATATAAATCGGCGGAAAGCTTGCATGGTATTGTGTAAGAATTTCCTATTCAAATCGATGTTATTCTAATTAAAGTCCTTAATTGTAACATATGAATTATTACTAAATTTATAAAGATTAAATATGCAAACTCTGCATAAAAACATGTGTAGATAAAATAATTAAATACGCTATATCTACATATAACATTTAAATCAAAACTTTTTAAAATGATACGATGACAAACCAAGCGAATAATTTGAATATTTCTTCATATGGAGATGATAATGAAGTACAATCTTTATCTAATTATATCTACTACTTTACTGTTTTATATGTTCATTCTGTTATCAATATATCAACTGAGACAAAGACAACCATCTAACAGCACACAATCAGCGTTGACATACACAAGAAAACATTGTTTAAAATTAAAAGGATTTTTTCAGAAACTGTTCCCTACTGGCAAGTCGTTTCAGAAAGAAAGACGACATTTGTAAATGTGTGTTCTTGTTAACTAAGATGGCAATTTAGGAACAAAAGTCTTCACCTGGAACCTTTGAAAACACGACAAACAAAAGATAATTAAAATTCACAATTGCATAATCTTTGATTATCATGAACAATTGTTGATTTGCCTTCTCGGAAAGTACATTATCAATATTTATTCATGTAAATTAATACAAGGGTGCGCCATATTTATTAATACATAATGTTGTGTATTTCGACACAACATGATAATTTGATAGTAAATAAAGGTATCTGACATATTCGAAGCATAAAAAGATCCACTGTTCATTGAAAAAGTGACAAAATCAGTAACACGAGAGAAGAGACATTACATAAAATGAATAAAACCCAACTGCATTAAATATCTATCAGGCAAATTAGAAGTTTGAATATCTTTAATCATATGTAGCAAGCCTAAAACTAATCTCTATAGATGTACTTGTGGATGTTGAATAATATTTCATCAAACTTTTGTTCAAATTTATGTCCCTTTTCATCATTAGTTTTGGGTCATCAGACGTCTTTTGGTAATTTAAACATCACAAAATTCACCCTGAAAATATATTTATATTTTAATTATTTCCCTTATGAGTCTTGAATAGCAATATTAACTTACATTATGACTCATTTACCTCAATACGTCCTGCTTACAAATATATAATATAGCTGTATAAAAACTAGATGGGTTAAAACTTTTTGTATTTATGTTAAAGTAAGATATATACCTGTTTGGAAACAATTGATTGTTTTAGTAAACATACATTTACACAGTTAGGATGAGTTATTTTTGTATCATGCAAGTAAATGTTGCAAATAGTTTTATGTTTACAATTTTTAATACTTAAAGGGGTGCAAACCAGTTATGATATATCGGCCGCAATAGCTCAGGTGGTAGGGCGTCGGTTTGCGGCCGGGTCAAAACAAAGACTTTAAAGTTGGTAGTAGTGGCTTCCCTCCTAACGCTCGGAACTAGGAAGACAGCATTACACCTTACTCGTCGGTGTCAGTATAATGTACCGGCCGGGTTCAGTCCTGGGCACCTAATAAGTGCCCCTGTGCTATAATGAAAGAAATGTCGCTGCACAGTATCGGCAAAATGCCGGCTAATCCCATCCCATCCCTAAGTCATGACATTGAACATAGACAAGTTCAATTTAAAAAGAAAAATAAATCATGAAAGCTATTTTATGTGTGAGTGAAAGGTTCACAGAAAATATTTAACCTGTTTTAATGTACATTGAAAGTGCCGCGACACATACAGAACAGCTTTATAATCAAACAGATGAAAAGGCTACACATCAATACAAAGGTAACCAACAACACAAAACACTGGAGCGTTGATTTATACACACCTATTAAGTAGATTGTTCTGTTTTATTAATCAAGCATCGATTGATTGATTTACTGTGTGCTTTGATTAAGGCCTTTGTTTCTTCAAACAACATCCTTTGTAACAAGTTATTGTGTTGTCAAGGTACATATCTGAAAATGCAGATAAAGCCTTTGACTGATATCAACATAGTTGATTTTATTCCACTAGGAACTTCAAATAAACGCACGTTTGGTCTTTCATATAAAGAACTACACAGCCTCGCATAAACGTTGTTTTCAACCAAATACATGTAATGATTTGATACGACATAATGTTACGATCAATGAAGCAATATAGAGTAAAATCAAGAAACAAAGTTTACAACATAATATATTTTGTTACAAATTGTTACTTATACAAATAGAAATATAAAACAGTTAACTCAAATAAAATTAAAACTGATCCAAGTCCAAAGAAAACTGTCAACTTACATGATGACAGTCACATATTCTTTTAAAATCCAAAATAATCCACAACATTGTCTGAAGATAGCGATGGTGTAACTGTAAACAACATTGAAAAAAATACACTTGCTGTAATCCAAAGATACATTTCCACACCGCTGTAATTTTAAAACACTTATTGTAATTGCGACCGGTCTTGTTTAAGGTCACAACAGGTATAACTTAAATAAAAAGAATACAGCTCCATTTATGAAAGATAGGAATACTTGAGAGGTACCAGTTGCATTATCCATTTTCAATTAGTATCACGTGAGGTTAAACAATAAAATAATGAATGACGTAAGAAGTGTCGTAAGCAGTGCCCTAAAGCCGTCACAAATAGAGAATACCAGGTAAGTGTTGATATAGATAAATGTTATCATGCGAGGCTAAGAAAATCGGGCCGAGCATGATAACATTTATCTATATCAACTCTAACCTGGTATTCTCTTTATCGCACCATCAACATTTTTTTCCAAATGGATTTAAAAAGGAAAAATTCACCGCTACTACTCCTCCCCTACATGATCTGACATTCGAATGCAATACACGAAATTCATGCTCTATTTTACAATTAAAAAATAAGAGAATGAACACGTTATTTATTTTATTTTATTTGCACTAGACATAAGATTGTAATTTTATTGATCACAATAATAAAAAATAATGGTTTGAAAATAACAACAAAAATTACACCCTCGTATAAAACTATACATGTAGTGTGTAATGTCAAGGCCGTGCAACGTAAAGGTTGTTACGCATATGGCATTTAGAAACGCGAATTACATTCGAGGTTTGTGTCTGTTTGTGGTTGTAACAAACAGTTTGCTCATGGATTTTAATTGTTGATGACATTGAAATTCTGAACATTGAATATGCAATTGAAAATTGCGAAGATAGTTGTGTTTTTGGCACGGTGAATTGCGAAAATTGGAGAAATGTTGGGACTGGAGGTGGTGTGCTGGTGTCCGTGTTTTATTAGCACATTTGTCCAGATCAATGCAGTCAGCTGTATTTGGTCCAACTTAAGATTGAGCTCTATCTAAACCCTTTGAATGTGTATCATGTAACGACATTTGATCATCAGGGTCTGTCCTCAGATTAGGCAGCTGATTGCTGCTTTCTGAGACAGCCACAGATTCAATATCAATTTCCTTCTCAAAACTGTTGGGATTAAAGCCAAATTTTGCCTCGAAATTCTCGTAGCTCATCTCTACAACACTGCTTAGGTTTTCACACGATTCTTCATCACATTCTTTCAGTTCACACCAAATAACATCAAAACAACAGGGACTTATAATCTGACAGTTTGAAAGTTGTTTTTATTTTTGCCGACTACAAATTCGTACTTTTATTGATTGTATTATTATTCCTAAACAGTTTTAATCATGTGCCTGTATTACATGTTGTTTAAGATTTATGCAAGTTTTTAAATTGAAAATGTGTACCGTTTGATTTATAAAGCTTTTATATATTTTTTTGTTTAAAATTTTTCTATATCATCGTTAAATAGAACTTCTGGCTCAGTCGGTTTAGACGCTGCTACTTAAATTTTCAATCCTGCAGGACAGAGATCGAAACCGTGCTCATCCTCCTGTTTTTTAATGGCCCCGTTTGCTCTTTTAAACCAATCTTAGTAATTATGGACATTTTTTGGGTGACCACACGCATAATTACGCGATAAATGAGTTTCGTTCGCGTCAACATTCCGGATCGTTTCGTCGAAAAAGTAGTCCGGCTTAGAGCAGGTTCAAGAATATCGGTTGATGAAGCTCATCTTTATCACACGGGTTATATCAACCTATATTTACAGAGATGGTGGGATAAAATAAAATACTACACGATGGAAGACTGTTATGCAACGATAAAAGACGATATGTAAAGATTGTTTTCATAGAACAGTAATGTTTGTATACTGTACTGTTTTTATTTCAGATAAATTTAAGTTAAGGACCTGCACCTCTTCTTTTACAATTTTAATTTAATTTAAACTTCAAAACCGGACATACATTTAAACTAACAACTTAAGCGACAACGTTTGTGTAGAGCAAATTGTCTTTAAAGAGACGATTCTTTAGCCGACTGACTGGTCCAATGTTATTTGCGTAGTGTCTCGACAATTAAAATTGTCGCTTTAGTCTGTCATATGTCATATGTCTATGTCTGGTGCTGGTTTAAATTTTAACATATATATATTTTTTCTTCCTGTATATTGATATTATGACCTTATCTTGTTTGGTCACTGGTTTCTCAATCTGTGTATAGATTCATTTGTGTCGCACATATGTACTAATTTGATATGCTTATGTATACTTAAAAACAAAAACTTCGTAAAACAATGTGCAATTTCAGCTTAGCTACTAATTAGATTAATTAGGCAAACATTTGAAGGCTGCACCTTTTGATGTATTTTATGCTGACAATAACTATCTTGACAGATACCCTGTCTTCGCATTTTAAAAATAAATGACGTGTACAAAAGTATACCTTTTTTTGTAAGGGGCCTCTTTCGTAGGTGTTCGGTTCATAAATGTTAACAGTAACTTGTCCATATTTAAAAAATAAAATACAATATTTTTTTCCCGTTATTAATCTTCTTCAGCCAGTGGTATTAGGAATCTTTGTTGTGTTTTCTTTACAAAACGCACAATTAATATTAATAAGAATGCATGTCTTCGAGTTTTGAAAGCTTCTGGACACTAATAAATATTATTATAGGCTTTATTAGCTGTTGTTTATCTGCAATAATGTTGCACTAAGTAGGCACTTATCAAATAGAAACGGCATTAGAGTAGAATTCAGTCTGTTGCCGAGGTAAGGTTATTATCTTTTGTATACATTATAAACGATTATTTCATCAACTGCTGCATAATTGCGAATAGCCCCCGTTCTTGATGTAGATTTTAACGTTAAAGGTTGGGAAGTTAAAGGTTTTGTCACAGAGAACAATGTCCAAGCAGATTAAATCGAGATGTTACATGATATGTCTTTAATTAAAAGGATTTGAATTGAAATCATTTATAGTCAGATCATAGTGACCTCCAGAAATCAATTATTCCTCAGCAATAATTATGTACTGTATGTTAATTTAAATATCTTTTCAGTTTTGTATGGTTTGATATCAGACAAGATTTCACAAACAAAACTTATGACTAAAGAATCCATTTTTGTACTTAGTTAAGCTTCCGTGCTCTTTAAAGCTTGGTGTAAACATTGACTTTATATCCAAATAGTCTCAGTAAATAGACTGAGGTTTATTTTGTACTCAGTGGATACATGTCCGAGCTGTTATCGATTCTTTAGACTTACAAAAGCACCAGAATACTAGAAGTGTAACGAGACATTAATTGCAGGTACGTTTAACTGATATATATTTTCATGGTTTTATCCAATTAACCATTTAGTTGTTGTTATTCGAACCAATTAGTTCGTACGTATACATGTTTGTATTGGAGAATAGATACAATTGTTTAGTACTGTTTAAGGTCGATACGTACTTTACGCTGACCTTGATGATTTCATCCTGTAATATCTAAATCAATGTAATGTCCAGCAACAAATAAGTTCATTTGAAATCACCATAAATTCGGACCTTTTTGGACGTTTTACTTTTTGCACATGCATTAGCTTTTCCTGCATCGCCTTTGCAAGAAACAGTTATGTTAAGGTATATAAGCATTGAGTTGTAAATAGAAACTTAGCATAGTTTTTCTTGTATTTTGTATTTTCTATTTCGCATACCGGCGTAATGGAAAAACGTTAATCAGATGGAAGGTTATCTACAATCATGAGCACAAATGGTAGAATGTGATGGTAAAATAGTTGTTCATGATTTGGATTTTATTAACTTAATCGACACACAATACTTTACTCGAAAACAATTTCATATCAGTGCTTTTAATTTCATTGTATCAACTGGATGCAATTTATTTGTCTCTGATATTAAATCTAAGCAAACAGTGGTGTACAAAAATACTGTCTAGCAACTACATCAAAAAGGATATATTTCATTATTTTTTTAATTAACTTATGTCAGGCAGTGTAACAAAAGAAGCTAGATATTTTCCTTTTTATCCGAAAGCAGAAATTGTTATACGCTCGCTCCATACTGCGTGGATTACTTGTCAGATTATGTCTTTTAAACAACCATGTCATTAACGCGGTCGGCTATATTTGATGTATTCCAGGGAGATGGTATTTATTACTTCAGACGTGTATCTAATGAATAAATTGCACCCTATCGTATAGCATACATGTAGCTCATTAGCAGGTATACACAATATGCTTGTCATTAAAGCACCAATCAATATCTATTTTGGTCTAAGCTATTATAAGAAGAATTTATTTATTTATTTTCATTTTATACCAAGAGTATAGCTTTTGTTTGTATGCATATGTGTGGGTCTGTCTCTGGGCATATGTGTATTCAATACGTATTTATGTTAATTATTATTATTAATGTTTAATTTGTTTATGTATATTGGAGTGAGGTCGTATACAGAAAAGTGAAATCCACATGAATTTTTTTCTCATTTATTTTCGAGATATGCAGAAGCTTTGAATAAAAAAGTGTTTGTATTTTAACTCGTTATTTTTCAACTGTGACTGTCCTACATCAGTTTTAAGACGTTTCAATGGAGTCCAAATTTACCAATTACAGACTCAATATATTGAACTATCTATGCATCATTTTGGACATATTTATTGCTTTGAAACAGTCATGTTAAACAATGTATTTATCTGAAATAAATCGACTAATTGATCTCATGATGTTGAAGATGGAAATTTAACCTTACCGGTTATCATGTTATGATTCCCCTAACAGATAAAGTATCACGTAATGATTATTCGAAAACAACACCTTTATCTATGAAGTGCAACGACATAATCTATTTATTATGCATAAATCATAAGACATGAAAAACAAAATACAGGTAAGGTAGTGTTTTTAGTTTTTGTGTAGTTTTCGATTGACTAGGCTTAACAAGATATCTAAAAATGCACTTTCGTGTTAAACGTATGAAACAATACTTTTTTTTGTGGGGATATTTGCCTACTTTTGAATGACTGTTTGTTAGAAATTGCATCTGTTCTTTTAATGTTATGTTTTTTTTTCTTCCAAACAAACTAGACAATTATGCATTATTTTCACTTGGCAAAAAGTTGGTTAGTTTGGTTACGTTTTCATTGGAGTTAATGTAATAATTTCAAGTGTAAAGTAGAGATTACGGGCAAGTTTTTATACAGATCTGTTACTGCTTAGCTTTTCTCCAAGGAACACCTTAACTTAGCGAAACATACTTTCAATGAACAATTTATTGACATTCTTGAATCACTTCACAAACTATGTTCCCTGCTTGATGATGATTCATTACAACCAATACGAACAGAAATGCGTTGTCTCTAATAAGAACAAGCTTTTCTACTCAACCGTTAACCGAAGTCTTAAGTTCTGTAATCAAACAATAACAAGACTGCTAACGAACAAAATCATTTACATGATTACAATCTTAAAAAAAGATGTCTCTCATCTGTACCTGACTGTGGAACTACTGGGTGATATTGAAGAAGATTGATGCAGTTCAGGGACAGAAGTATAACCATTCATATAGCGTAAAAATGTCAGCCGATTACTCATACAATTTGTGTTTGCTTTAAATTAAGCAAAGGAAATGTCCGAACAAGTATAATGGTGCGGTAACTTTTGACTTTTTTTATCTTTGTCGTATTTTATATACCTGAAAACATTTACAACCGATAAAATTTCGGTGTTGATGACGGATTAGGAAAGCATCTACGATTATCTTAAGATAGAACACATGCCACTATTCTTTTCTTTCAAAGTGATGAATCATACTCACATTAATTTATACTTAAGACTCCGCCATATAATATCGATCGTCGCTAAAAGGTGGTATCCGACAATGTGGTCTTAGACCAACTGCTTTACTCATACAACAAGATCAATTATTGTTTCTTGAAAAATCCTGCAAAATGCTCTAAATTTATGTGAAAGTGAATTGCAATACCCTACTCGTAATAACAAACATGTATTTCCTATTTGAGCATTGCTGCAGAGTTAGCTAAATCTAAACTAAGAAGACCACAAGACCGCTTGCTTTTGAAATTTTGATATGTAATTATCTCGGTAACCCGCCCAGATGTCGTTATATATTATAGATGAAATCCCCATCGTATTAAATGATACATTTTGTAAAATATGAGCAGTGACTTTTTCCAGATTTGTATCGTAGAGCTAGTTTTTAAACTCGATTAGACTTAGACTCAATATTGACTTTATGCAGAAAAATGCACAAAGTTATCCAAGAAGCCATAAAGATACTGTTTATTTAAACCTGAAAAAAACACATAGTCGCGAAAAACCACAAATTTGAAAAGCAATATGTACAGGAATAACAACTTGAAGATCGATTACAAAATGTCTAACTACAAGGTGAAAAACTAAAATGTATACTTGTCACTTGCTCTTTTTGTCGTGATTACGATAAAACGTCGTTGTTAAAAGTGTGATTGGGAAATTATCCTCCAGTCCCTGCAGCTCTAAATCCAACGAGTGGTTAATGCCACGGAATCATTTCTTGAAATTAGCTTAATGATCAGTAATTTTGACACGAAAAGCCAATACAAGACTGAAGTCGATGTCTCCAAAATATGTCTATAAGTACGGTGAAAACAAGGGTACTTCTCTAGTAAATTAAGCCTCGAGTTAACAATCAATTAAAGTCACAACAAATAAACCAACATTCTGTATTTATGGTATAAAACATATATATAAATAGATGAATAGGAAAGCTTATATATATTTATATATATATATATTAATGGGGAAAATCGTGCCACTTAACGGTGCCAAGAATTATAAGACATTCAGATAATCTTGCCAGTGCAGTGAGCAAATTTAAATTTTATTTTCTCTTATAATATTAAGATAGTAAATCTCATTGTTTTACGCAAATAATTCATGGTGCACATATATTTTTTACCAGACTGTACCAGCTATTGATATCTAAAATCCAAAATTATGCATTCGTAATTTGCTTTGATATAATGTTAATTAAGGACGTTAGCTGAATTTTCGGACAGAACATGTCTGATTTAATTTGAAAATGTTTACTACCCTATTAATTAGCTAAATAATAATATTTGTATCTTTGAATAACAAAACACATGTCTTCTTGTTTCGCTAAATTGAACGCATTTCGTCTTTATTATTTTGACAATGTCTTCATTTCAGCAATATTTCATGAAAGATTATTCAGATATTTAGAAGTCGAATTAAATTAACGCTAAATTTGTTTTTATACGGATAACGCCAAGTTGCATTTAATCACTTATGATAACCAAATAAAGACAGAGTCCGTAAATGATGTCGATTTCTATAATTTTAGGTTTCTTAAAGCTAAGTAATTAAATAGTGCAAACAGTATTTTATCATAGTCATTGCAACAAACGAAGCATTTAATGAATGTGCCGTCTACCTCTCACGCTGATCGCTTTCATACATGAAGCTTGAACATGTTTACCTGGTCTGTTTAATGTACACCTCTAAGTTTCTGTGGCTTTTATTAGCTTTAGTGTTTCTCAGGGACATAACGTCTACATTTCAAATGTACCTCGTTCTGTAATACGTTTAAGTAAGCTCAATATTAGCGATGAAATACGCATCTTGTATGACAATGTAAGCAGAGAGTAGTCACCCGAGAAGATGCTTATGAAGAACAGCTTATGCCCCTTTTTACACCGTTAGTCAGTGACTCTATTTAGCTTATAAAATGAATTTGAAGAAATATAAACATGGTAAACATGCAGGAAGATATAAACTGCTAACCAACATCATCATACAATGTTCGAAGTCGCCTAATTAAACACTAATGACAATGACATAATCTAAAAATCATTTTAATCAATTTAAAGAAATGGTTTTGGCTCAAAACATTGCTTTTAGATGTCACATTAGTTTTAGTACAAGACTTCGTAAACATGCAATGTAATGCGCATTATTACTCTTTTTAATAAGGGGACATTTTCCATCTGATTGAACATTATTAAAAATCTTTAATATTATTTTACGCTTTTAATTAGGTACTGCTTTCCTGGATAATTATTCCTTGATAGATTTCATTGCGGTGATGATTGTTAACAAGCAATAATTGCATCCAATAATTAAAAAGCAGGTAGTCTGAATGACAGGACACATGAGATCGGTTACATTGGAATTAATAAAGCTTAATTGGTGTAGCCACTCATTTCCCTTGCTTAAACTGATAAACAGTATAACAGCAAATTGTTTACTACGTTAATTGGCTAGTTTGCAAAATCAACTTTCCGGACCAACGTTATTCCTGTTTGATTGTGCGTAATGTAATCTTGTCCGCGAATTCTTACTGTGTCATGCGTATGCTTGGAGCTTATTTTTACTTTCCTTAAAGTAATAAGATGTGATTCTGGCTGATTTGGGTTGGAATGGTTCGATAAAATCGTCTTTGACGCGAGAGCAAGCTTCTTTATTTTATGACAATATCATTGCATTGCTATCAGGCGATTGCGATTATTACAGCAATTTTATATCGTCCCATCTTCAGGATTATTAGTATGCTTGCGATAAAGCATATTTATTATGGCAACATTACAATACAGCATTTGTATATCTGTTTATATGCCTGGTAACACATGTTGCTATACAGCCAATAGATATCAATGTTAAAAGATTTCAGATGAATCATTGCAGTTTCCTTTGCTGTGGTATACATCTTACCAGTTACATGTCTTCGTGTCAGAACTTTTCTCAGTGCTATAGCTGTTTGCTTGATTACAAATAACATTATAACACAGCAGTAACAATTTTCACACCCAGATTAGGAAAGGTGACCTTAAACATCGTATGTAAAAAAAAAACTTCCACACAATACAGTAGGATATTTGTATGCAGACGACAGTGGCTTGAGGCTTCTATTGATTCCTTATAGAAAACTAACCCAAAGAATTATAAACATAACGAAGCATTGAACAACGATAAGAGGACATTTTCTTCATGAATGTTCACAAGTCACCATTTAAATACCATTTGTTTCAAACAGTAGTTAGACATGCCAGCAATTCTACAATGACCCTTTCTGTTTTTCTTTCACTAAAACAACGGTATCAACAGCACTGCCCAAAGGAAATATTATTATGCAGAGTCGAGCTTACATAACAGCTGAAGTTATTTAAATAATAGCTATAGTTCAGATAAGAAACTTCTTTTGACATTCGTGTCTTTCAATCCCATGTTACTTTTTCTACGTTCGATTTCATACTATACTTTAATTCATTTAGAGTCTAGCATAATTTGTTAGTGTGTTCTTTTAAGCGTTTATCTTTGACCCGAGCAGACTTTTACCGTTTTTTAAAAACTTTTTATGTACATATTACAAAATAAGTACGAATACAAATGTCTCACAAGTGAACCCGACCGTCTCCAGATTACTGAAATACTGTTGGTGGGACGATAAACCCAATAAACAAACAAGTGAACCCGATATATTACTAAAGTAAATGTTAGTGTATCTTTCTATACTGGATATAAATACCCCTTTGTACCACAGTCGTTATTAGTTGAATTCCCGTCGAATTCATCGCAAGTTAGTGTAAGTTATTAGAAGTTACAAGTGTTTATTGATGCAAAGAATCAAAGGTCGTTGTCGAGGTCCTATTTACCAATGACAGTTTTTTTTCCCATAAAAATTAACCGACAAAGTACCAACAAATAATTATTGTTATTTAAATGTTTGCAATGGCGTCAAATGAATATCTGTGAAAAATATTACGCATTAACGTATCGTTTGTTTGTTTGTTTATTGGGTTTATCGTCCAACCAACAGTATTGTAACGTATCGTCTTTTTGCGTATGGGAAAATGTCCAAATCCAAACAACAGAACAAGGCGTAACATTTGAATTGAACGTATTACTCCGTCGTAACAAATGCAATTTTAATTTAAAAATATTCATGCATCCACATTGAAAATTAACAAGTTAAAGTAACAGGTAATGATGTAGCAACATTTTAAAACTATAATACAATTAAATTCTGATATTCACCAATGCTAAATAATAATTAAAATGAATGAAAGTGCCGCAATTAACTTGTTTATAAAACAACATGGCGCCATTCACGGGACTTTTCCAGGAACGATTTCGTGTAAATAATCAAGGTTATTTTTGAACTTGTTTCCAAACTTTATTCGTGAATGATTTTGATAAATATGCAAGAGTATTGGTATCACACACCTTTATGAAATAGAAAGTGAGAGCTCAATTATATTGAAGCACCTCAGTCGTTTTTCTTTTCTTAGCCGATTTACCGTTACATGGCGTTTTCTACTGACTTAATATGTGTAATCTCTCCTCTGATTGATTAGTCCTTTTACTTGTTTGTGCAAAGGTTTGTGTGCATATCTGTGTGCGTACATGTGCGGTTGTGTGTGTTTTGTAGAACCTTAGTATATTTTCCTGTGATTAAAATAGGGACAGGCTTACGTTATTATGATCCAATTTGTAAATACAGAACTATATTGATGTTATCAAATATATTTTTTGTTGCAGCAAAAATAAAGTTTGCGTTGAAAGACACATTTTTATATATATATATATAAATATATATATATAAATATATATATATATATATATATATATATATATATATATATATATATATTAAGTTTCTAATATAAAATATTAAATCACACTATTTATGGAGTCACTAGATCATTGGCTGATCTCCGTTCGTATATTGATACTGTACATTCTCGCTCAAGGACCACACCGCCACCGTTTTATTATTTATTTTAATGTCCAACAACCTTTGAAAGCGGGGCACCCCATTACCTGGCACCGGGGTCAGTTATTTCAGTGCATATTACCAAATAAACACCTTCCTAAAGCCATTACTTACGGTAATCGTAAAGAAGTCAACTATGTGGCGAGTTGTTAAATGTATACAAATCCATGTCGCATCATAAGTTGTATGCGTTAAGCGGTACAACAGGATCTGGGTGAAATGGCCTCTTCTTAGCATCGCGGTAGACTTCCAGAAGCAGGCAGTGAAAGTCTATACCAAAGGAAGACAAAGTTTACCTGTTCTTCCAGTAAATTACAATCTGACACAGGCTGTATAGTGTAAAGCTGCTATTGAATGTTTGTACTATCACATAAGAAAAATGTTTTCTGTTTAAAGTTTCTATTTCATAAATTTTAAATAAGATACATAACCCCCTGAAAATTTACTTTTTAACAGGACACCTCTTAGCAAAGTTTACTGTACGTATTTAAACAGCCCTTTTTTAGACATAATGTTCCTGATTAAAAACAACTAACTTTCTAAAAAAATCTTATTTTATACGATCGCCATTCAAGTAAATGAATAATTAATCGGGCAGACACTTTTAGGATGTATTGGGATCTACCTTTTTTTCATACATGCCATATTTGTTGATGGACATTTCGACAATCGTAAATACACCTCATTGTTTTTTTAACATGTACACAATTTAAATGTTTTTATAGATGGTAAATTTGAAAAGAACTATACAATTAATCGGACAAGGTTTATCACTTTTAGAATGGCCTGTTTATAATTACACAATGTTATGTACAGCGTGCTAACTATTACACAAACGGATATTTGTAATGGACGTCATGGGATTTTGAATAACATTTATTATATAAGTATATTATTTATAGTATTATGATTAATATATTATTAGCCATTTCGTTTCGCTTATGTTCCAATCACAGCCATGTGGTCATAAACAGGATCTCATTAGCGACATTAATTCTGTGTTTATGTTTGTAAATATTATTTACTTGTAACACCCGACAGATTATACAACCCTGATACATGATCTTACAATTAGTAATCCGAACTTGCCTTTTTCTGTAGGGAAAATGATACAAAGCTCTATTGATTAATTAAATCAACAATAGAAACAGATGACGGCCAAATACTTAACGAGCAGTTGGATAATGTTAATTTACATTTCAAGTATATTTTGTATGTCTAATGCATCATTTACTGTTGTGAAGCATATGAGACCAAGCGTCATTAACTATTTGGTCTTCCAATCAGCAATATAAAGAGCAGAAATTAATTGCCTTTTTTAAGGTAAAACAGTGAAAAAAGTTTATTAATATGCATCCACCTGCAAACAGAACGTTAAACTAAGCTTCCCAAGCACAAAGGCAGATCAGATTATAAATGTCAACATGAAATGTGTATTTTCCGAAAACATCAGTATAAACAACGGCTCACATGAATATAAAACAATGCTATTAAATGTATTTAATATGCACGCTCTATTCTAGTGACGTAATTAAAAATTATCCGCATGGTATTTGCGCACAAAAAGTAATTTAAAGGTGTTTTGTAACAAAACGAGTCTGTAGGTAGCCTTACTAAAAGAACTTACGCTTCGAGCATAAGGCTACAATGAGACCAAACACATAGAAAATAATACTCACGTCATCCAGTCATTGGCACGTGAAATTGGATTTTAATTTATATGGAAACTTGAACGTTAAGAAGACATTAGTTGAGCGAGCAGTGACAACACCAGAATTGACTGGACATAATAACAAAGAAAGAGATATCATTGGGTTATAAATACAGCATTTCCAAATACCCTGGTTATTCTTGTATCGATTAAATATCAATGAAAAATATGGTTGTTGTAATAAGATCTACTGTTTCCTTCACATATATTCTTTTCTTTTACTTGTATATTTAGTATCAAATACAAATTATAACAATACTACGTTGTCTTCCAACAGTTATCCATTGCCACATGTCCCATGTATGCGTTCTTTTATCGGCATACAAGTACGTCCTACTGCTAAAGCATAAATGTAAACAGATTCTTTATATAACCTTAAGAGTACATTAATCGGCCGGCTTGGAACCTCATCCACAAACTACATACAATGCGTAGCGTGTTCATTTAGTGGCGAATAGTTAGGGACTACTATAACACCTCTTGGGATCGTATTCTGACCAAGTCGATATCTTTCTTGTGGCAAATGCTTGATACCCGACTTTGTCCGTGGTCTTTCTTCAATACCATGTGCATGTCGTCGCCAATAAGACCGAAATTAAGTAAGTAGGTGCGAAGCATAAAAATAAAATGAGATCACTTTAACTAGCTGAAAGGTAAACACACCCAACACACCTTTGACAGATCTGATATTGAACGAGTCACTTGTACACGTACCATACACTTGATCAGTCAGTCGTGAACTAATGCTAACTGGCATGACATCAATAAATCGATTAATCTATACCAGTTCCCTCCAAAATACATTATTCTGTAGGTAGACAAGAGTGGTTCGGTGCTCCTATTGATTTTATATCGACGAAATCAATAATACAAAATACCTAATGAGGCATTGATTAAATGTTACAGGTATAATCAACGTCATGATTCATTAATGTAGCTTATAGGTATTCTTATGTGAATTAACTATGTATCCATGGCTGCAAACGTGTTTTATGCTGCTTAAGTGCCACTTTATGGTAACTCTATCCGTCCCAACGGAAGATAAAATATTGTTGCCCCTTGTTCATCATCGCGTTATAATGACGATATTCTTATTATAAATAATTCTTTCTTCGCCCAAATTGACCAAACACATAGAGTCTTTAGACATCAGAAAACCACTTCTAACTTTGTAACCCTAGAATTGTGAATTATCCATATCTGGACATGTATATCATCATGCTTCTATGCCATTTATCCATTTCAAGTAGGTAAGCACGAGTATGTATAAATGGTAAAAAACTGATCGTTCCAAGGCGGTAACTTTGTTTTTTTCTGGGTTATGATTCGTCTTAGTGTGTGTGTTTGTTTTTAAGTTTAAATTTAACCGTTGTTAATTATACCATAAACTGGTCATAGTACAGAATATAATATTTGTGGTAATACTTATTTAAACCTTCAGCATCAATCGAACGTAAACTGGCAATGCATTGTTTCAATTTATTATGTTATTCTTAAAAGGTAAGGGGTAATGGCTTCAAAGAATCAAATTTAATAAATAAACAAATGGAAAGGAATCATGAAAGAGAGAGGCTTGTTATTTCAAAATTCAAGCAATGATATTAAGTTGTCTAACAAAAAAATAACGCAGTTGTCCTCAATAGGTTTCACGGAATGTTTTGAAGCTATACTATGCGCAAACGAAAAAAACGTAAGTTAGCCCTCCTCCGCCTAATCCCTTCGCCAACACACACACATGCAAACACACACAACAACAACAGCAAAACAGCATTATAATATAGAATAATAAATGTCAACACCAACGCATTTCATACAAAATGTATGACCAATGTTCACTATATACGCACTGATGCAATGGAACTAGATAGCAAACTATACCGTACTTTGAACTTCTAGATTTGATGCTTGAGACAATACCATACTGTTATTTAAACATATCACGCTGTTGAAACTTACAAAAATAGCAAAGAAACATATCCGATTATGACACATGTTGTTTGACTGCGGTCAATGTCTCTGTTTTGTTTAACGACATACTTCAGCAAGCGAGATAATTATAACCTTGTTCGATACAGTATTTATCATTTATGATCATGTATGATCCTCAAATTGAGGAATGATATTGTGACAATTACCAGAAATACTAAAATTTAAATAACCACAAAAACAAAGCCATACAAAATAAATGGAAAAGAAACACGAACACAGATACGAAAAAAATACACTTAAACAAGTCAATAGTTGCCGCCTTGGAACGACCAGCCGGCAAAAGATCGACTGGGGTGCATTGACCTGGTTTGTGGAGCTCTCCAACATCGCCCTTTTTCACAGGCTACAAAGTAAATAAAATTAAAATAGTTTATTGGTAAAACTTGTGGCTGATACTTCTTCAAGTTACGCCATTGGAAGTACGAGTTCTATAAAAAGGAAGGAAATACCGATTACATCTCAGAGCCTTTATACACTATTCTTTCTAATTCCATTTCGTAAGACAGATATATAAGAAGACATTACCGATATCGATACACAGCTACTGTAGTAGAGGGTCTACTACGATAACAGTCAGTATGTCAGTTTTGACCGTAGCTTGTATTGGCTGACTCTCCTCTAGATAGTACCAAGCAAGTGCCGAGATGATTAAAGGACTTTTCCGGCTAAGGAATTAGTTGCGTGTTGACTATGTGAGTGTGCGCTTGGGCTATATAAACTGTGTCACGTGCATGTCTATTTAAAACAATTAAATGAGATATTGTTCCATTTGTTTTTTCGTGTACCTTAATGTATATTTTACTCTAAGATTAATGCTCGACCGAATTTTTCAAGTTTATGGATTATGATGGAGGTAATTTAATAACTGTTTCATGTTATGCGTAACTGCTGTTCATCGTGGTGTGGTGATTTCAAGTGTATTATATATTAATACTAACTTGATTTGTGTGCATATGTATTTTGTTTATCATTGCGAAAATGCATTTATGTTTTATCATTTTTGCATTTCTACACATATATTATTACATCACCCGTTCTGATAATATTGCCTTACTCTTTCTATTAATTGTAACAATTCTGTTTAACGAAATATCTCAACTTTAAAATAAACAAAAACGCAGTACTTTGTCTTATTTTAACATTCTTTCACACATGCGAACTTATATCATATACATAAACGTTTATATATTTCTTTAGGATTAATTTTGCGGTACACAGCTCTTGTCAGTTCTGATGAACCTGCCTGAACAGACGAAGAACAATAGGAAGGAAAGCAATCGGAAAGCTTGAAAGTTTCTCCGACTGTTAAGCACACTGGCAACTACATGCATTATTAATACGAATGAACAAGGCGTACGTCTAGGAAGCTGTCTATTTCGTGTGCGGATAACTTTTCAAGTAGAAGAGTGAATGCAGGCAAAAAAACAACTTCCAATACTTTCTGCACTACACAAATGCATTAATATATTGATTTTACTTCATATTACTCTTTTGTGTGAACGGGGAAAGGAGATATTTATGTTGTATTTATTTGTCATTTATCCGTTTAAACATAGCTCCTATTTGCAGGGATCCTGTCACCCGTCGATTAATCCTGGATACAACTAGTATTCTGTGAACATCTGCCGCCACTGGACGCAAAATGTTGTCAACAAACGGAGCGAACATTGCTTGCAGTACATGAAGAATAAATGAAGTGCGCGATTGTGTGCCTGATTGCTGAAGTCGTTAAAGTGCCTCCATAAATGTTTATATATATATATATCTTAACTTCCCATTGGATCAAACTTAACAATACAAAAATATCCATTATAAGTCTAAATTAATTTCTGGGAGACATTCAATTGCAGGACAAATGTAAATCAAAATTTAAAATCTATTTTCAATTTGACTGACGGTTTTGTCTTTAAAGCAACAATGGGGTTGAAGTATAGTAAAGGTGTCAAAAATGGAAGACCATTTAATAACAACATCGACAATAGTGCAGCCGTTATATTGCAGGAAAGTGAACCAACTCTGACTGAGGAGGAGGAAGCCCTCCTCAAAGATACATGGGTGGAACTTAAGAACGATATTTCAAAGGTCGGAGTAATAACATTTGTAAGGTAAGTAAACGAAAAAGTAATTACAGTATAAAAACCGACAACCACAACAAAATAATGTATAATAAATACTACTTCTTCTTCTACTACTACTACTACTGCTACTACTACTGCCACTACTACTACTACTACTACTAGTACTACTACAACTACTACTACTACTACTTCTACTACTACTATAACTACTACTATTACTACTACTACTACTACTACTACTAGTACTATAACTACTACTATTACTACTACTACTATCACTACTACTACTACTACTACTACTACTACTACTACTACTACTACTACTACTACTACTACTACTACTACTATTACTACTCTTAATACTACTACATGTACTACTTAAGGTCCTAGCAAAATAACCACAGATTTTTAAATCTAAACTACTTTTAGACAAAGGCAAACAGATTAAATGTAAATGTAACGAAAACAGAGACGAGACATAACACAAAAAAAAAAGAAAATTCAGCAGTTACCGCATTGAAACGGTCAGTCGGCAAAGGGACTACTTTAACTGCTACTCATTCTGCTAAAAGGTATTAGTAGTATTACTTGTATTAGTATAACGACTTCATAAATTGCTACGTCTACGCTTTCTAAAGTTTTTAGTTGGCTAGTTGGTATTAACCTTAGCAGAACGACAACATATCTCAATTACAACTGAGCAATAAATAATATTTTCAAATATAACTTTTTATTTGGAGTAACATTGCTTAATACACTTGATCTATTGATTTGTCGCTTAAAATGTCGCAGCAGGTCTAATAGTTTATTCAGAATGTTTTATATTATATTAACTGGGCTAAAACAGTAATATGCTACACGCAAGTCAACATAGTGATCGGCATGAATACAACTTTTGTTTAAGTTCTTTCATTTCCCAATTCCACTGGATGTACTAGTACAGTCGATATTATTGTAAACAACCCAACAACTTCGCCATTTAACTATCTTTGATAATAAAACGGCAGACACGTTAAAGGCAATAGGTTTTCTTGTCCCTTTAAAAAAGAACTACAGCAAAACTTACAACAAAATAAAACAACAAAAAAACAAAACAAAAATGAGCTATCTGCTCTTCACACGTGAAAGCATCTAGTCGCCTTAATCACAAATCTATCTATCTGGACCATCAGTATTTTGTCTCTCTGATCCTCAAATATTTATAAAGAAAGCACCAATTAAAGTAAAAATATTTAAGATGTTAATAAATTCAATTACATGTAATTGTAAAAGAATATAAAAATATGCTTCGTGGTTCAATGAAGTTTAATTCTCTAGAGTAAGATAAAATTACTTTATCGTCAAATTAGCGTATTATTACCTGTATTAATGTTGGCGGAGATGAATTTCTTTGGACAGGATAGAAGGATTATACTTTGTCATCTAGAACCTGAAAAAAATCGCGTTACAATATAGCAAGCCCATATTCCGTCTCATTGCAGCATGTTGTTTTTTTTTTGTTTTATGGGTGAAAACAGAACGATGAACCATTCGTTCTAGTCAAATAAGAAATAGATCGATGTTCCAAAAATAAGACTAAATGACAGACCTTGTTTTCTCCAGGTCTTCAAAGTTAAATAAAACACATTTAAGCATTGTCCTTAATGTAGTTCTTGGCTTGCCAGAACCTGCAGTTATTGAGCTTAAGGGAGATGCATCCCAGTAATAATCAAATAACCTAAAAGCATTAGAGATGGCATATAAATCTCGGTACACGCTTTCAAGAGATGATGCCAATTGCGAAAATGTCTTTGATGGTGAGAATGCAAAATGTTTATGATAAAGGAAACTATAATTTGACTGCTTAATAAAACAAACAAATGTCAATATCCTATATGTATTGAGGTATATATTTAAATTTGAAAAAGGCACGAGACAAAAGTGTCACTCCAATGCAACATCAAAAAGACAAAAGCTGAGACGATGAATTACATATAAAAGAGTAAACCTAGCAGCTACCGTTTGGAACGGCCAGTCGGTTTAAGGGTGGCTCCTCTTGCAAATTTACTTAAAATTAATAAATTTGTAAAAGCGTTTCATTAAATAATTAATAGAAAAAGGAACTAACACAATCATTTAATTTTAACCACCATATTAAAGCATGCACTATAATTGATCCTATGCCTTAAAAATAAGAAATACGCGTTTCATTTTTATCTGAATATCATACTTGAAGTAGCATTTGTTTCAATTTGATTAAAAGAAGTTTTATGTATTTACATAATAAAATTGGCCTGTCATTCATGTTTTGCAGTTTGTTTGAGACACATCCGGAAGTTCAAGAGAGCTTTATGCCGTTTAAAGATGTATCCACGACGGAGCTGGAATATAATGCCATCCTGAGGTCTCACGCTCTACGGGTGATGGGTACGGTGGACAAGTGCATCTCCCGTCTGGGAAGCAAGGATAAGCTCGTAGAACTTATGACGGAGCTGGGCAAGAGACATCAAAATTACACGGTCAAACCTGAGTATATAGATGTATGTATAGTTAATATTTTACTCTCGTACATGAGATGGTAATGTTATTCTATTTGTGAAAACTGCAAGTTTTATCATTGATTTGAGGTACAAATTCAGAATAGCGAACAGACAGGTCTAATACTGTAAATATAAACTTAATGTATGTTTGTATAAAAGGTAATATTTGTAAATGCGTTTTATTGTTCATTTCTTTTATTATCTATTGCCAGCTAATGGGACCTCAGTTTATATCATCCATCAAACCCCATCTAGGATCGAAATGGACCGATGCCCATGAAGTTGCCTGGTCAAACATGTTCAATCTGATGTGCTACCATATGAAACGTGGTATGCTTGCAGACATTTAGCAGATGTACTTAGTGGAGGCTTGTATAGCAGAGACGAAGACGTCCAATGCATCTGCTTTATGTCAAACTGTGATAGATGTATCTTTGTATACATATGTCAGATTACAGATACATGTTAAAGAAATTTTCTTTCATTTTATACATTAGCAAGGTATATTTTGACACTGTTTGTTGTGGAAAGCTGGCGGTTTCTTTGTGTTGTGTTCCGGAACAAGCTAAACGAAGATAAATTAAGACAGCAGAGAATAGTTAATTATGAATTTGTATTGGTAAGACGAGCGGGATGCAGACATTTCGTACAATTTGGAAGATTGTTGATGCACAAGGCTTTACTTCCAATGATGAAAGTGTGGCTAAAAACTGTGGATATTCGAAAAATATATGTACAAATTATACAAAGAATGCGACAGTTCTTGCATGTAAGTGGCAAACCGAATCTTCTCTCGACATTTGTATAGAGACAATCTACAATGTGGCTCAAACAGTGCTTGAAACAATGCCAGTTTTATATAAGAGGTAGGATCTCGGAAACAGATTATCTTTTATTCAGCGCTCATATCAAAGTGCCTATAAAGTAAAACAAATATGCACCAAGTAGATTGTGAAACTAGTCAGTAGGTTGGTATCTGTATAATATAGCTGTTCTTCATATCAATCATAAATGTAAATATCAGAAAAATATACATATTTTCATTTACTCATCATCTTACAATGTATTAATGCACAGATGGGACTTTAACTCTAGTCAGTGTACCTTAAATTTCACTTTCACAAAACACCATCAACATTTTCATAAACAATCAGTTAAAATTTCAGCAAAATGAACAGTTATATGGTAATTCATACACATATTACTATTTATTAGACACAGCTACAAACAAACTAATTATTATAAAATTGAAAAAAACAAACTGGCTCGAGGACTGACGTATTGATAATCAACCTATAAATTATAATGACAAATTCATCCTACGAAGAAAAAGCCAATATATATAAATTTGAAATTAAAAATGTATACTTTTGGTAAGTCATTAGCAAACTTATGACAATATTATGTCAATAGAACAGTATTGAAGTACTAGGATACCTAAATGTATCGTGTTAAACCAACGTTATATGAGAAAATAAGAATGATACGCTTTCTAGTTTCTACAGAGATGTGCAATACGAGCTTATCGATAAAATCTTAATACATTTATTTAAAAATCACCCTAACGATGTAAGGTAATAAATCAGCTATGTTTGTACTGTTATTTAAAAACTAGCATTCTTCAGAAAGGTTGTCTTGTTTCAGATATGTTTCTATGTTGTACATATTGTTGTTTCATGTCATAAAATCTTTACTGACGACATATCCTTTGTTATACATGTACACAACAAGTTTATATTTCTGTTGCATATTTTTCTGTCCATCATCTGATTCGATTTATTTATTACGCTACCATATATCTTAAATCTACTAATCTATAGTCGATTGGGAAACAATTGCATTTAGTTTATATTAATCCCATATAACTGCCCACTTCCTGGGTATAACAAGTGCTCAGGTATTGAGTACCTGGGGCAATTTGCAGTAAATAGTCTAGCTCGAGGACTGAAATCTCTTTAGTTTGAGGGTTCGAACCCGGTACCATATCGTCTTAAGCAGAAGCTACACCACGTTTACCTGGTACGGCTACATTAGCTTTTGAGATTATCTGTCAAAATTTGTCTTATTTTATAAGAAATAAAAAAGCCAGATCAACGCTTCAATAAGCTCTGTAGGCGTGATGCTTGATTCTGGGCAATAGTCCATTCAAATGGGAATTCTGAAGACTGGACATAGAAGAAAAAAATGGAGACTGAATGCATTTAACAAGTAAGCACTTAGCAGTTAATGCAAAATAGTTGTTAATCGACGAGTTTTCCGATTAGAACAGAGAGCATAGGTTGGTCTCTTGGCAGGTTCCATAATAGCATTATTTGCTTTTGTCAGCGTAACGAATATGGAAAGCGTATTCCTTCCGGAACAATCCTAATAATCATAGGCTGAATATTGCATAGACACATGGCGCTTAGTCTATTCCCTAGAAACGTTGCCAACAAGTCTATTTTTCAGAATTTTTAATGCATTCGCAGAATTCCATCTCGAACAAATCTATAAAAATCCGAGATCTCTTGCATTCTGTCCAACAGATCATCATCTCCGGTGATTCTTTCCGCAAAGAAATTACTGCGACTTTGATAATGATTTCAGAGTTGCAAGTCCACATAGTTCTTTTGATTTCTATGATATAATGTGGATCATATTTTTAATAATTAGTCCATTTACTGCTAGTGTTTGATATTTAGAAAATATTCATAGAAAAATGTTTAAGTATTTGTTTAACTAAATTAACCTTTGTGAAAACTAAAATGCAACTTAATAATATTTTAGATTACTGCAAAGCCAACTATCAACAAGTTAGCACTTTGAATCTACTTGTGTTACAGTATACAGGTGTATGCAATTTTAGTACCTTTAATTATACTATATGAGATGTTTACATTTAATTTTACCATTTTACAACGTTCATTATAATGTTTAGCGACTTTCATTAGCAATTGCAAATGGTTATCGTATTGTTAATTATGCATAACAAAAGATGGATTTCCAGCTAAAGTAGATGTCACGACTCTTGGAAAAGCCCACAAATGGAGCAAATTATGCAAATTTTGTCACATTTTTCCTTTCATAGTTAAGCATAATTTTGTTTTTTATATTGATTGGTTATATATATATATATATATATATATATATATATATATATATATATATATATATATATATATATATATATATATATATATATATATATATATATGATGTTTTAACATTTTTTACGGATACACATACATGTAAAAAGCCAAATCAGAAATGATATATGCCAGATTCTGACTTTCATAAATAATCAAAAGGTGGTTAGCCTCATTTTGTGATATAATTGACATATTTTATTATAATTGGCTTTTAATTAATTTTTCTTTTTACAAACTGTTAAAACAACTAGCAAATCAAGCACAATATTAAGTCAAAAATAGGCACTAAGCCGAGCACATTGTATAACCACCAAAACATCAAGTGAATACTTTATTCAATCTCGCCATAAGACTCGGATGTGATATGAATTGCAAAAACAAAATAGAAGCAAACAGAAGCTTAGCACCCATTGTTGGACACACTTACGTTGTTGTGTACCTGCTCAATAAAATAAATGCCTCGACAACACTTTAAAGGTGTAATGAATTAACCAAAATAATTTGTCTGGCATGCAAGCCATTAATAAATACTTAAATTGTATTGTTATGAAATTACTGGGCTTCCCGATATGAATTCGTTTACATATGTGTAGATTACTGCTACTTTTTCTTGGTAAAGTGATTTCAATGTTCCACAAACATATTTATGAGCATTGTTAGAACTAAAAGACACGTCTTTACTATGCTGTTGATATGTTACTTTCTAGTACGGATACTCGTGTTTTAGAATTTGTATATAATATATTAAACATTTTAAAGTTTTTTTTTATCAAATTATTTGTAATCAATGGACTTTCTAACCATCGCCAATAAACACAATTAGAAAAAGTACGGGAAATAATTCTTTAAAAAACGAACAGCACAATGTTTATAAAAATGAATTCTTTAACTTTCGCTTGCTGCAGACGAGAGTTATCACGTCTGTTTTGTATAAGAAGTTTAATACATTTAAGTGTTTAAAGCAAAAGTATGAAGCCTACTGGCCTCCAGACATTAATGGTTATGTTACACAGCTTGTATGATTAACGTGTAAGATAGTTTGAGTTCATCATGTGTTCAGTTTTGCTTTAAATCAGAGTCAACATAGGTGGTTTCCCAGAAATGTCTTGAGGTAGGAAGTAATATTGTACATGCAATAATACACATTGAACAAGAAATGTTCCTGAAGTAGGAAGTAATATTGTATATGCAGTAACTCACATTGAACTAGAAATGCTGCTGATGTAGGAAGTAATATTGTACATGCAATAATACACATTGAACTAGAAATGCTGCTGATGTAGGAAGTAATATTGTATATAAAATAACTCACATTGAACTAGAAATGTTGCTAAAGTATGAAGTAATATTGTACATGCTATAATGCACATTGAACTAGAAAAGTTGCTGAGGTAGGTAACCATATTGTACATGCAATAATGCACACGAAGCTAGAAATGTTGCTGAATTAGGAATTAATATCATACTGTATATGCAATTACGCACATTGAACTAGACATGTTGCTGAGCTAGGATGTAATATTGTACATGCAATAATTAACATTGAACAAGAAATGTTCCTTAAGTATGATGTATTACTGTACATGCTATAAAACACATTGTACTAGAAATATTGCAGAGGTAGGATGTAATATTGTACATGCAATAACGCACATTAAACTAGAAATGTTCCTGAAGTAGGAAGTAATATTATACAATCAATAATGCACATTGAACTAGAAACACAGGCTTCTTGTTGAGATCATAATATTTCATCTGTTTGTTTTACAGTTTTAATGTTATAATATATAGTTACGTATTAAAAGAAATTAATATTAGCATTTGCAAATGGTATTTGATCCGGTTTCTAATTCGAACAAGTGCTTCTGAGCAATATATTACCGCTAGCATATGAATATGATTAAATTTCTGGCAAATATACAAAATGAAAAGAAACACCAACACAACCGTAAATGATTAAATTTTCGGAGTACTTTTATGACCATAACCTTTTTCATAAGATCATTACAAACCATCTGGGAATGCTACTTCTAATAAGAAGGATCGGCAAAACTTGAAATTCGTACATTTTAAAGAAAGTTGTAAATTAATATAAAACACAATGTATGAACCTAAGTGATTGATTTTTACCTGGTTACGAATGTTGAAAACAACAATGAAAATGGGATTAACGTGAATACAATGATCAAGGAACTCTTTTTTTTATAAATGTCCGCGTGATTCGCAGTTAGTAACATATGTGTAAAAGTCCTCTAAATACGACAATATTGTTCGGATGAAATCAAATATTTTACCAGAAAGTCTTTTCTTATAATCAGCTTTGGGGCAAAATAATTGAAATTATGCAAGTTAGAGTAAAGACACTTTGAAAAAAGTTTTGCAAATAAACAAAGCACAGTTTATATTATAATAACAATGCACTTCAAATCATAAACAAACTAACCTAATAAGTACCATCCTTTACTGTTGCCCAAAGCTTCTACTTGACAATGTTTTTATTTTGTGAAGTGATCAGGATCACAATTGTAGTAGCACGAGCAATAGAAAGTCTGCTTCTAACTAGCTGACGTACAATTCAAGAAACCCGTTTACAGTATGTATTAGGTTAAAGAGCGTTATATATTTTATACAAATTAATTTACTAAAATTTATAGTTCAAGGAAACGTCCTTAAAAGCAGTGTTAAAAAGAATAAAAAATATGAAAAAGAAACATATCTTGTAAAGTGTCTCTTTGTGTGTTACCTCACAATGCGGGCGTTTGTTCAGCGGAACGCATAGGATTTTACATCTGGTGTCTAATATAAACAGAAGATATTATGGCAACTAAACTTTACAAAAGCAATAGCCGTAATGCGATCGTGGTTTCAGTAACACCTGGAGGTTAAAACCAACTTTATATCTGTCGGTAGTTTTGTAGGGTAATTAATATTTTTCTAGGATAAACAAAGGACACATGCGGTTTGGGTTGATAATTGCTGATGTACATTTTGTAAGCATTGTTAAGGTTTTTCATTGTACAATCTGATGCTGCTTTTAGACAAGTGAAGATGAAGCCGGACTACTGCAACAAATACAACAACAACTATTACTACTATTGGTGCTGTTGCTACTACTGCTTCTACTACTACCACTACTACTATTACTACTACTACTACTACTACTATAATTACTGCTACTACATGTAATACTGCTACTGCTATTACTACTGCTACTATTGCTTCTGCACTACGTTTTTCCCCTTTTATTACTACTACTGCCACTATTTCTTTTTTTCTACTGCTACTACTACTACTGCTACTACTACTTGTTAAGATACAATTGGGAATGTTGGTTGAACAACAGTGCGGGTTTCTCGTCTTTCAAGAATATTCACCGACGGCTCTACATGTATCTATTCAGTCTGTAGATTGTTGCCAAGTTACGCCAAGCCTCCGTGAGTCTCGTGAAACTGTCTTTGATAAATGAACCTGGTGCCGTAGGTGTGGAGTGCGTTACAGAACGGATCTGGACAATCTTATCTTGGATTGTAACCCATGTGACATAATTAGAAAACGATTCTTGAAACGTATAAGTGAGCTCTTTCTGCTTGTTATTTATATCTCCAGAATAGCTATAACACAGACTGTATGAATTGCCTAATGGGCAAAATAGACGACGAACTCGCAGAGAAATTATTGCAGGGAAATATCCAGACTTTCTCAATTTTGCAGAAATCTACTCCAGTATTTCATCCTTAAGCACATGGACGTAATACTACGAACCTCACTATTAACGGTATAACATTGAATGAGTGACAAACAAAAACATACCTAAGTGATTTCTTCTTCTTCTCCTTCTCCTCCTCCTCCTCCTCCTCCTCCTCCTTCTTCTTCTTCTTCTTCTTTTTCTTCTTCTTCTTCTTCTTCTTCTTCTTTTCATTCAGATTCTAATAACTTCCTGCTCAAGTATTTTTATACTGGTTTCTGGGAAACATTTTAGCTGACAATCACTGCAAGATATATTTAATTCATACTGTACATCTGTATTGTGTTCATTGTATAATTGTACGTTGTTTTACTTCAAATGATCCAATGTTTATTTAAAGTTTAAAGAGCAAGAAGATATGAACTGTCCTATAAGTGCCTGTATAATTAATTATAGTTTATATTCAAACCTTGACAATAAAATTCTCATAGTATTCTTATGTGTATACATAACTGTAATAAGTACATCCCCAGAGGATGGAGAAAAAAACATAGTACTACTTCTACCACTACTATCGGTGCCAATACTTCTACTATTACTTCTACTAATCCTACTACCACTACTACTACTGCTTCTACTACTACCACTACTACGACGACTACTACTACTGCTTATACTACCACCACTACTACAACGACTACTACTACTGCTTCTACTACTTCCACTCCTCCTCCTCCTCCTCTCCTACTACTACTTTTACAACAACAAATACTACAACTACTGCTACTACTATCACTTATACTACTTATATTGTTACTACTATTGCTACTACTTCTACTACTACTACCTTTACTACTGCTGCTGCTGCTACTACTACTTCTACTACTACCACTACTACCATTATAACTACTACAACAACTACTACTATTACCTCTACGATTACTGCAATTATTATTATTATTACTACTACTGCTACGTCTACCACTACGACTACTACCACTATATATACTATTACTATTACTTCTACTACTAATCCTGCTACTAGTACTACTTCTACTACAAAAATCACAACAACAACTACTACTACTTCTCCTACTACTACTAAGTCTACTACTACAACTACTTCTACTGCTACTACATAAACTGCTTCTTATCCTCCTCCTCGGCAACTACTACTACTAAACGTACTATTACTATTACTTCTCCTACTACAGCTAGTCCACTAGTTCTACGATTACTACTTTTACTTCTACTACTATTACTGCTATTACTATTACTACTTCTACTACTACTGTTACTACTACTACAAATACTACCACTACTTCTACTGCTACAAATACTACCACTACTTCTACTACTACTTCTGCTATTACTACTAGTACTAGTACTACTACTACTACTACTACTACTACTACTACTACTACTACTACTACTACTACTACTACTACTACTATTAAAAGAAGTTCTACTAATACAAATGCTACTACAAATACTACCACTACAACTACTACTACTACTACTACTACTGCTACTCTGTCTACTGCTATTACTACTACTAGTAGTAGTTCTACTACTACAACTACTACTACTACTAGTTCTACTACTACACATTCTCCAGCTACTACTACTACTACTTCAACTACTACTACGTCTACTTCTACTACTACTCAACTATTTCATTTGATTTTTATACTATTACCACTACAACAACTACTATAACAACTAGTACTACTGATTTTACTACTTTCACTTCATTTAATTCTACCACTACTACAGCTTTTGCCACATCATCCGCTTCTACTACTACCACTACTATTACTTCTACTACTACCACTACTATTACTTCTACTACTACCACTACTATTACTTCTACTACTACCACTACTATTACTTCTACTACTACCACTACTATAACTTCTACTACTACCACTACTATAACTTCTACTTATACCACTACTATAACTTCTACTACTACCAGCACGATTACTTCTTCTACTACCACTACTATTACTTCTACTACTACCACTACTATTACTTCTACTACTACCACTACTATAACTTCTACTACTACCACTACTATTACTTCTACTTATACCACTACTATAACTTCTACTACTACCAGCACTATTACTTCTTCTACTACCACTACTATTATATACAGGAATGCCATTCTGAGCAGTACAATTTGAGACAAAGAAGCACCATTTACTGTACCGATTCTTGAATAGAATGTTTATACAAAAATCTATTATAACACTTTACAAAACGTAACGATAAAAATTGTATTTTTAGATGGTACACAATAAATTATAGAGGTGGCTTATTTAAGTGAGCAACTTTTAACGCAAAGAAAATATTGTATATCAGAAAATATGCATTGTGGACCATATAGCCTAATAAAAATGAAAATGTTAAATTATAGTTAGAGAGTAACATAGTATCATATAACAGAAATAATAACACATTTAACACAATAATTTGAAATTACTTTGTTCTATATAAATGCTTATTTAACACAATTGATAAAAAGTATTAAAAAGATGAACAACATACTGATACTTTTTGAAATATCCGTTTTGTTAAATGATCATTTTATTATACTTCTGTAAAAGAAACGATTTATTTCATACAATAGATTTGAATCTTGGGTATTTATATAGACGAAAAAATATGTATCTATCGAATTTGCTATTATAAAAAAAGCTTCACCACCCTTTGAAAAAAAAAATACTTGAATTTCAAAGAAAACAAAGTGAATGTCCTTTGTTTACGTGGTTAAGTATATACAGGCCTTATTCAGCCGCATTTGATAATGGTCATACACCAACAATGCAAAAGTATTAAATAGTGCTGATTCACTTCTGTTACTGCGCATTGCGAGGTCGCTTAAATTGTTGTTGTTATGGAAATTTACTTTGCACTTGATTGTGATAACTGCAGCAAGGCCAAATGTAAAAAGTTTTACAAACATGGATTTATATCTTTGACAATAATGTATTTTACCCGGATAAGTTTAATATATCAGAGCATGATGTAATAACTCACTAACACTTTTATTATTTTGAGGTGGCATGTTTTGCATTCCGGTGTTTTTTTATCATCAAGTAAAATTACTTATGATAAGCCTGTCTGTAGGAGCTGCTTCAGTTATGCGATACCGAGTTGTGAATACCTTGCGAGTTACCAGAGTTTCAAAAATCATGGGAACAATTCAACAACATTTTACATGTATTGGTTATAACTTGTGAGTCGTCATAAATTCGTAGCTTAGCAACTGAAACAAGGTTAGACTGCTTCATTCGTTGAAATGGATGTCCAATAAAAAGGTGACAACATAAGCATGGGTCGTGACACTATATAATAAAACCACCAAGGAAATGCTATATAAACGCATTAAATGGTAACGCGAGAAGTTATAATAAGCATTTTATGGAAAAGGTGACTGGCAATTCGATCCAACAATAAACTTAACACAGATAGAAATGGACACAGGCAAACTGATAACATTTTTTTTTAAAAAATCAGACTTCCATGACCAGGTAAAGTATTAAGAGATTACTAATTTTTTTTTTCGAATTTTAACTGGACATCAACACAATTAAAACACGGACATGAGATACGTTAAGAGAAACTAACTTCCAAACTTCTCATTAGATATTGTCATGATTGTGTATTTTACTTCTTTTTGAATTGTATTGTTTTAAAAAAATACTAAACAACATTTTTAAAGCTAAAACAAACGTATTTAATCAACTTACAATTAGGGACATCCGTCAGTTTTCTTCTCTCCACAGTAATTTTATTGGCCTATTCCCTCCTTGGTCAGATCTACTTGAACGCTCGCTCATGATGCATTTAATTAATTGAAACCCCGATATACGAATAATTATCATTCAAATTACATTAATTCAAAGTAAATTATTCTGTTTACAGACGATATCTTTATTTCATCTCAGCAACATTATTCCGTAACGCTGATTGAGCGGATATTAGGCAAAGGTCCTCGGAGAACTAACCCATATATTCAAACAAAGAGTGTACTCACTTAGTAAAGAAAACAAAGTTACTGACTCGGAACAGAGTGTTAAAGTACCTACTGGGGTTCTTAAACCTGGTTACGGAGCGCTCCTACCTCGCACTTTGCAAGTTCATCGCAAACATAATTGTCTCCGAGTTAAAGATAAAGACATTCATATATCAAGGAACTCTGCAAATACAATTGGCAATTGATTTTTTGCAAAACGAGTTTCTCATTTAATCAATGACTCAATTACAAGTCAAAAAGTAATCGCTCTGCCGAGAAGTATCAAATACACTGGCACGATGAAATCAATTATAGTATCAAAAGACAGATCATCGTGCATTTGTTGTAACCTGATTGTTTTAAGCATGCCGCTGTTGAGATAGCAATCTGCAGCAAAGATAATCGGATAAACTTAATAAAGCATGCAATGGCGCAATCAAACAACAATGCTAACCGTTGTGTGTCATATGTCCAAGGGATGAAGAAAAAATATGTCTGCTGTAGTCCGATAAGAACAAGAATATATAGCCTCGTCAATTGTTTATTTGTACGTATCTTAAAACAGAACATTTAATATTGATTTAAGTCTAGATTGATGTCCCTTCACATATTTTCTAAACTGAGTTTTCCATGTTTAAGTCTCGAATACCCCAATATATACCATAAAACCAATGACTTTCGTTTATGATGACAGCTCTATTTGAACTAAAAAGTAGAGAATTACAGCCAAACCGGAGACTAGAAGCAAGTAGAAGCATCAGAATTGTGAGGAATATGTTGGCTTTAGTAAAGGGTTTAGAATATAACATGGGTGTAGCAACTGATTAGGCGAAAGTGTGCTTTTGTATGACCAACACTGAGGACTATGGTCAAACGAATTTTCCAGATTTTCTGATAAATGTATATGGCTGTACGATATAAACTGAAAATATAATATACGCTATAAACTGAAAATAAAATAAAATGTAACAAAACATGGTTTTATCATTAAACATCAAGGAGGAAGATTTAAATTGGCAACTGCTAGTGTTTGTTGTAAAAACAGTGCTAACGCAGGTTCTGTTGCCGCAACCGTTTCCTTTACAGCGACTGCTGGATATGGGTTAGTTATATTACTACTACATTAAACGACATAAAAACATCCACACTTGTTTCCAGCGTATTCATTACTTTCGCCAAGTTATCACAGTTTATTTGTTTGCCGTATTCTGACAATATTTGCTTTCTAAATATTACTTTGTTATATTAACTTGGTTATGCGTGTCATTTTTATTTTGACCTACCTTCGCCATTTACAGTATTTTTTATGACGGTATCATGATTTTGTCAAGATAAAAAATATTGTCATCGTCAAAAAGACTTTTGGACTGTCAACGATAAATGAACGACACTTATTGAAGTATTCTACCACATTCGAAGCTTTATTTGGTGAAACAAAAGTTTGTGATTCGAATCTGCACAATGTCTAAGCTGCTTAATACCATTTTTAAATTGCTTAATTGATAAACATACCGACACTAAAAACATAGAGCGGAAGAAGTTATACTAAATATTGTAGTTCAGCACATTAAACTACATGTGTGTTTTTGTTTATAGCAAAGTAATACTATTTTTCACAAATTTCACAAATTTCAGGGCTAAGTCAATGCGGCATTTTGGGTCTAAATATACTTAATGAGAAATGTGGGTTAAGACAGTTCAGATTTCTATATTTAGGACTGCAAACCTGCATATACAAATAGCAAAGGGCATTAAATATTGTCTATACTTATATAAAAAGATAACAAAATGATATATATATATATACAAACATAAGAAGCAGACTCACGTAAATATCGCAGATGGCCATTTTTGCAACATAGCGGGCAACGCACCACAGTCTTAATTTGCAATTATATCAATTACATGCGGAGGGAGAGACCATTTCCATGAGTGAAAAAAGGAATAGACATTGTCTAAGTATAACATGACACTTGGCACACATACTATATGTATTATAGAGGAAGAGCGTCTAGTCGCAATTGGAAATGTGAAGACATCAATATTGTTTCTTCAGTATGTAAACATCACTTATCAGGCGAATTCAGTCAGAACCAACTTAAATAAACACTTCTTTGCTTGTCTCTTTGACAATTGTTTTAACGAGGAATTTCTAAGATGGTAAGTGATATCTTAATTATACCTTACTTTTCCTTACCAATAATATTTGCTTAAAATCACTAGAGTAAGCGTCATAGCTAAGTTATAGTGTACCAAGTCTAATGCCGCTTTTGCGTCCATTCTTTATTATATCTTTTTTTTCTCATCGTCACGTTTAAATGCTAATTGACCACATTTTTTTCTCTAAATTGCTTATATACTTTGAAGCAAGGATATATCTTATTGTTCCTAGTACACCACGTTACTGTATGCTCCCTAACATTTACAAAACAATGAGTGTATATTTTTGCCTCAGACGAAATAAATATATGTATGCATGAACCTGCTAAGCGTTTTACCTCATGTCAAAAGTCGGTATATATATACTTGACATTATACATTGTACTAAAGAATTGCCCATTCGAACAAATCCTAAAGTTTCTATTTTATCAACTTTTCTAACGTAAAATAATCATTTATCATTTGACATTTAAATAGTTAATAAAAATAAAGTGAAATAAAAATGAAAGACATATTGAATATTTCAAAAACTATAGCAGTGAAACATACAATTTTTAAACAAATTTTTTAATTCGTTTTAAGGTTGAGTTTGCTTGAAATAGCGTTAAGACATAACTGTTTTGTACATTTCTTTTGACAATTTGGCAGTAAACAGTTCATGCAACTAGTTTATTACCGAAAATCAAGATACCAGAGGGAAGTCGGGTGTCCTGGGAGAATAAGTTTATTACTTAGCAGACCCATTATTGCAATATCGTGTCGGACCGTTTATTGAATATTGTTTTCCTACTCACCATGCATCAATCGTATTAATAGTAACAAAAACACTGGATAATAAAATGACTCCTTCCATCTGTTTTGCTTTTGATGACTCTCAGTATTTTCCAGTATCAACATTCCGAAAATCCGATATTTCTAATACATGTCCTTGAACTTCAACTCACAACCTGGAGTTTTGAGCACCAACTGCAGAAATAATTGTTTTAGCATGGTATTCTAGTTCCTTGCTGCATAATTCTGCATGTCAAACAGCTGTTATATAATACATGCAATAGCAAATCCCTAACGTAATCAATTTGTTTAAAAGTATCTTCCTTTTGTCATATTGCTTTTAAAAACAATATTTTTTTCTTGCGTGTCATTCAGAAATGAGTGTAATATCTTCAAATATGCTGTCACGACAAAAAAAAACCCTAGTATAACCAAACAATGTCACATTGAGCATTATTTAAATATGTGGCTAGATGTATGCATGGACTGATACATATTTTTAGGTTCCACCCTCAAACATGTTTGTTCTTATAACGCTGACCCATGTTATAACCTGTCATTAAATGGAATGTGAATTGAATCATTACAAGTACATTTGTACCAACGCAATTGATTTTAATCTCTGTAAACACTCCAGAAGAACCACATCGCATACACGGTGACTATTACTTGAGAATTTCTCTTTGTAAAATCCCATCCAATGCAAACCAGTGAGTAAAGATAAAACACACATTTAAGTATATGAACTCCGAGAACTCTGAGCTATGACATTAAGGTCAGTTTGTGCGCAAAGATATGCCAGACGATTTCTTCACTCATTATAGACTTTTAATGAACGCACTGCAATTACACATTTTATCCAGACAAAAAATTAATATGCACCAAGACATAACAAACCAAAACTGTAATAATTCTGAGGTGGTTTGTTTAGTATTCCGGAATCTGTTATCAAGAAAGAGTTCTAATGATGGATAGGACCTGGTTTAACTATGCGACACCCTTTTTTGTGAGTATTAGGATTTACCACGGTTTAAAAATGATGGGAGCAAATCTAAAATATTTTACATATATTAGTATTAATTCGTGAGTCGTCTGAAATGGTTTAGCATTGTTAAGCAAGTTAAACAAGTCTAGACTGTTTTATTTGTTTGAATAAATCTTCAATAAAAAGGTGACACCTTAAGGATAGGTCGTTACACTTTGTCATGAAACCACGAACGAAATATAAGGCAAAGTAAACATACTGTATGATAACATCAGAGGTCTGTTCTTAATAATGGGCATTTTATGGAAATTTTGTCTCGCAATATGAGCCAACGATAAACTTATCTCAGATAGAAAAGGACCCAGACAAACAAAATTAAAAAAAATGCATGAAAAATTATACCTTTAAGAGATTACATGTAATCAGCCAATTTATGCGATATGTAGTACAAATCAAATTGCAAGTTTTTGGTTAGTTTCTTTTAGGATTGTGTATTCCGCTCAGTTTTTGAAATGTATTTTTAAATGACAGCTAACTTTTCACGTTTTTAAAGCTAAACGTATGTTGTTAACAAGCAATTATATACCAATTTGGGACTTCTGTCGGTTTCATTCTCTTCACAGTAACATCATGGGCTTATCCCCTCCTTGGTCAAATCTATTGCAACGCTCTTACTTATTGCACTAAATTTATCGCAACCCCATTAGAGGACGAATAATGATCATTCACATTATGTATTTTTAATCAGCTGGCAGTCATTCTCTTATTTCGGAAACTATGATGAAACACACAGATAAATAATTAAATTGGCTGGGGACTATCTCCTCTTTTATAATACCCCAAATTAGCACTTGATATACACTTAATGTGCATGAACTGCTTACTGACGGTTGATTTATTATATTTTGTAATTAGTCATTTCCAGGTCTCATCTCAGTTGAATTATTCGGAAACGCTGATAGAACGGAGAATATGCAACGGCCCTCTGAGAATTAAGACACTTATTCAAATTGAATATCACTACTATACACGTAAAATTTATTCTTAAGGTGAGGTAAAAACTGGGATGAGACACACATAGAGATTAAAAGTTACCGTCATAGAACAGTCATTCGGTTAAAAGAACCACTAGGGTTCTAAAACCTCGTTACGGATCGCTCCTACCTAGCGCTTTATAACGATTGTAAGACAAACATTTTTAATACAATATTCCACAAAATGATATAACTAACAGTAAGCAATGTCTAGTGGTTAAGAAGGATTCCGAACCCGGATGGTGGAAGGTTCGATCTAAAAATCGATCACATCATGTCCTTCAGCAATATTATTGACTGCACGATAATTCCGGGTACCGTTTCTCTGGAAACGTACAGGAAATAAATAATACAACTTGTTTTCCAAATCGACCATAAATAAATAGGTTTAATAAATATAAAGATGGAAGTTGTAGTTTTGCTAAGAGTAATTTATATAATAGTTTATATCCATCATCAACATCCTTCTTTCTCCTTATTACCTTTAATTGATTTACTTGCCATGTTAGAAAACCAAAACCAAAATGAATTTGAATGAATGTTTTTTGCAAAATGTTTATTTTGATATGAGACCAACATTAACCAATTCGCTTGAGAATAAATAATTATATTGTCTTAACATCTCTTAAATATCTTTACAGGTATTAACACATACAAAAGATGATTAAATTTCATGATATTTTGTCTAAATATATTTTTTTTCACATAATGTTTGTCAAATGGTGCAGGAATATTGCACATATAATTGACTCGCAGTTAAAGATCAAGAAATGCATATGTCATGTAGCTGTGTCCTTTAACAAATACAATGTGCGATTGATTTTGTGCAAAACGAATTATCCATTTAATCAATGACTCATTTACGACACAAAAAGTAATCATAGTATGAATCAAACAAAAAGGATTAAATCAATTATAGTATCAAAAGACTAATCATTGTGCATTTGTTTTAACCTGGTTGTTTTAAAAATTGTTTAACTGTTGTGGTAGAAATCTGCTGCAAAGATAATCTGATCAACTTAACAAAGCCAGCTATGGCCCATTCAAACACCAATGCTTGCCGTTATGCGACATATGCCCAAGGAATGAAACAAAGATTTTATCTGCTGTAATACCATGTAAACAAGATTATATAGCCTCATCAATTGTGTTTATGTGCCTTAAAATAACACATTTAGTAATCACAATTACAAACGTGATTAAAATCTAGATTGAAGTCCTTATCAGATATTTTCTAAAGTGACTTTTCCATGTTGATGTTTCCAATGCAAACAACAAATACCCTTTAACTCTATGACCTTCGTGTATCGTAGAAGCAACATAATTGTGAGGAATAGTTTGGCTTTAGTAAAAAGGGTTTAAAATAAAAGATGGTAGTTGATAATGAGATTGATTAGGCGAAAGTTAATTAATACAGATTCATTTGTTTTAACACCACCCCCAACACATCATTGCTGAATAATGAAAATGCAATTTATGATATAAATTATATGCTGTAAGATTATGCCACAATGTGAAACAACATTTTACTATGTGAGAAACATCAGCATGTTATTTGTCATTTTGTTAACTATAAATTAAATACAAAATACAGATCCTGCTGCTGCTACCATTTTTTTCTTTTACAGCTACTACTGAATATGGGTTAACCAAATTATTACTTTCCGTGACAAGAATTAACATCAACACTGTAGCTAGTGACTTCATTCTCTTCGCCAAATAATCACAGCCTTCTTGTTGGCCGTGTGTTGATAATATTTGATTTCTGAAGAGAAATTTGTTATATTATCTTGACTATGCGAGCCATTTCTTTTTACTTTTACCTACGTGTATCCTTTGTGTATTTTTCAGAATGTTTTTATTTTGTCAGAAGCAAAAGCATTGTCATTGTCAATATGCAGACTTTTGGACTGTCACTGAAATGTAAACGACACTGTATGGAAACTACTTTAGTTGAAACTTTGTTAAGTGAATCAAAACAAGGTTGTAACTCGAATCTGAACAAAGTCTTAGTTAAAATTCAAATACCATTTTTGAATTGCATAATTGGTAAACATCACAATACCAAAACACACAGCGGAAGAAGTAAATTAGAACTGAAACATAACAGACCCTGTTGTTCAGCACAATAAAGTATATTGTGTCTTTTTGATTTCGATGCATTACAGCAAGACAATTAAAATAATTATAGTGACGTTTCAGGGTAAAGACAACGGTGTACATCAGCTGGAGACTTTTCTACATTATTTTCTTTGCTTTGACCTGGACTCGATCCCACGTGGCAGATAGAAAATAGAGAAAATATACTAGATTGGAAAAGTGCTGTAACGCTGTTTATATGCTGCTATTTTTATATTTGCATGTATGACTGCAACCCTTCATGTATAAATAGCAAAGGGCATCATACATTGTCAGTACTTTAGATACAATTCTAAGATCATTAGTGACATCTTAATTATACCTTACTTTTCCTAGCCAATGCTGTTTGGTTAAAACATCTATTGCAGTCAACAAACATGTGTCAAGTTGTAAAACAGCTTTTATGTCGGTTGATTATCTTCATTATATCTTAGTTATCATCGTAAATCACGTTGAAGTGCTATTAGACTTCGCCTAAATTTGACATTTTGCAGATACAATATTGTAAAAAAAAAATTAATATCAGGGGTTGATGACTGTGTAGATTCGTTAAGGAAATTATATTTTCAATTAATAAACAGCGACCGCGAATTGTTAATTTAAAAAAAAAGTCAAAATTTAATAAACATAATTAATCTGTTAAAATAGTTTCTTTAAAGTATCAATAATTAAACCAGCAATGTGTTTATGGTGAAATACCGTATTATATCTGCAACATGATATTCAGTTGCCGGCTATTACCAAGGGCAGATAAATGGTGACGGTGTGTTATACACATTCTCACCTTCTAACTCCTTTGAAATTCGAATAAATTTTCGTCCATCTTAACAGAAATGTAAATAAGTTTCAAAACATGTAACCAAGACGTTTTAAGCAAGTGAAAACGGGCCTAAAAAACTGATGGATGAATGTTTGTGTCAAGATAATACAGTAACAGCGATTATGAGCGAACATTTATCTTTCTATACCTTGTGGTTAGGAACCAGACACTCTGTGTACTTTTTTAAGTCTGATTATTTTCAACGCATGACATATGCATACTTAACGCAAAGACACTGTATGTTTACATTGCCTATATACGTTGACGCAAGGACACTGTTCTCTTGACCACACGCTACTGTATGCTCTTTTATATTTCCAAAACAATAAGGGAATTTTTCCCTCAGTCGAAATACATATACATGTATTTGTGTGAGTATGTTAAATGTTAAACCACACGTGATAAATATTTACAAAAATAATTGACGTTATACTTAGGATTTCATTAATTTTTACAACTTTTTTATGTTTCTAGTTATATTTCAAACATGGTTATTTAAAAATAAAATTAGAAATATATCGTTTCTTTCTTGCTAGTAATAAACTTACACAACATTAAATATCATTGAACGTTCGATTGTTAATAAAAGCAAATAAAAGAATAAACTTCAACCTATTGAATATTAAAACACCAAAGCATTGAATTGATTATGCATTTAAACAAACTCCTCAATTTGTGTATGTAAAGAAGAGTTTGTTTACTAGAAACGGCGTAAAGAACTGATTTCTACATTTCACTAAACAATTTGGCAGTAAACTAGTTTATGCAAACTAGTTTCTCACCGAATTAGGAGGTTCCGAAGAGAATTCGGATGTCCAGATAGAATAGAAAATTAAACAGGCCTGTAATAGCATTATCGCTTCGGTCAAGTTACCGAATATCGTTATCTTACTCACGCTGGATCAACCACAGTAATACTTACAAAGACACTGGACGATAGAAGTTATTCTCCGATCGAACTATTTTGCCCATGAAGCACATTAATATACTTGCAATCTGCCGGAAAAAACACAAACAGTTCTAAATACGAAGACCCGATGATTCTGCAACATTTCTTTTTCACTTTAACCCACAACATTGAATCTCAAATATCATTTGTTTCAAAGTTCCTCCATATTGCCAAAAAGAAAATATGACAAGGTTCTACGAGCATTGCAACATATACCAAAATTTTAAAGGCACAGGACAAAGGTATTCACATGCAAGCAAAATGTAAAAGTAAGAAAAAATCTTTGCAAGCAATTAAAAGAAAACCGATCTTTTTGAATAGACATGTCCAATCGCTGACGTTTTCTTGTTGATTTATCACGAAAGTAGTGACTTTATTGAAAATAATGTCCACAAAGTGTTAAGAAGAGGGAGAGAGAGAAAGATAGATAGATATATAGATAGATAGAGAGAGAGAGAGTATTATTGTGATTGAAATAACAACACAAAAGTGTTGATTGTGAATGAAATCAACGTTTTAATGAAAAAAAGACAAGTGAACGGTAAATGGTTATAATATTCAGTTCATGTGAAGATGGAATTTAGAAACCAAAGTCCATTTTTCATGAAAGGATATACACGTTACAATCCTTATAGGAATAATTAAATGA